>JAQIUQ010004301.1:0-403552 GCA_030378365.1 Hybognathus amarus
CACATCAACACGACTGATTTAACAGTGTCCTAACTTACGTTACGATATGGAAAAAAGACTGCAAACTGACTGCAATCAATTGAGCAGGTGAGATTTACTATATACATCACCTTACACGAGTATACTGTATTTATGCAAATAAAGCTGGACATCCTTATACACTCACCTGAAAGGATCATTAGGAACACACACTAATACTGTGTTTGACCCCCCTCTGCCTTCTCGAACCGCCTTAACTCCACGTGGCATCGATTCAACAAGGTGCTGAAAGCATTCTTTAGAAATGTTGGCCCATATTGATAGGATAGCATCTTGCCAGTGGATCTGGAGATTTTGTGGAGGATGCACATCCAGGGCCCGAAGCTTCCGTTCCACCACATCCCAAAGATGCTCTGCTGGGTTCGAGATCTGGTGACTGTGGGGGCCATTTTGCAGCACAGTGAACTCATTGTCATGTTCAAGAAACCATTTTAAAATGATTCAAGCTTTGTGACATGGTGCATTATCCTGCTGGAAGTAGCCATCAGAGGATGGGGACATGGTGGCCATAAAGGGATGGACATGGTCAGAGAAACAATGCTCAGGTAGGCCGTGGCATTTAAACGATGCCCAATTGGCACTAAGGGGCCTAAAGTGTGGCAAGAAAACATCCCCCCACACCATTACACCACCACCACCAGCCTGCACAGTGGTAACAAGGCACTGATGGATCGATGCTCTCATTCTGTTTACGCCAAGTTCTGACTCTGACCATCTGAATGTCTCAACAGAAATTCTCAGATCTCATCAGACCAGGCAACATTTTTCCAGTATTGAACTGTCCAATTTTGGTGAGCTCTTGCAAATTGCAGCCTCTTTTTCTTATTTGTAGTGGAGATGAGTGGTACCCGGTGGGGAATCTTCTGCTGTTGTAGCCCATCCGCCTCAAGGTTGTGCGTGTTGTGGCTTCACAAATGCTTTGCTGTATACCCTCGGCTTGTAACGAGTGGTTATTTCAGTCAAAGTTGCCCTTCTACTGAGCTTGAATGAGTCTGGCCCCTCTCCATCTGACCTCTAGCATCGACAGGGCATTTTCGCCCACAGGACTGCCGCATACTGGAATGTTTTTCCCTTGTCACCATTCTTTCTTGTAAACCCTAGAAATGGTTGTGTGTGAAAATCCCAGTAACTGAGCAGATTGTGAAAGTACTACAGACCGCGCGTCTGGCACGAACAACCATGCCACGCTCAAAATTGCTTAAGTCACCTTTCTTCTCCCATTCTGACATTCCCAGTTTGGAAGTTCAGGAGTTCGTCTCTGACCAGGACGACACCCCTAACTGCACTGAAGCAACTGCCATGTGATTGGTTGATTAGATAATTGCATTAATGAGAAATTGAACAGGTGTTCCTAATAATCCTTTAGGCGAGTGTATACGCATCTTTATCTAAAGAGCTGGGGCAAGTAATAACAAGATCTCTCGCTGACCATGTTGCTTAATTAGCATCTGATTCATGCAGTACTTCTGTGCAACTTCATGCCATACTTACTTCGGTTGGACAGCGCATGTATCCTGACAGCGGCCTGTCGCAGCCGACGCTCAACATGACCACTTCATTATCACCCTTTAATGGAAGCTCTGAGTTTTAGGAAGCTGTCCAGGTAAGAACTGTAAAGGTCTGTGAACACCGATGCCATGAGATTCCTGTGATTAGAAGTACAATTTCTGGAGGGAGAATCAGAGGAGAAGGTCAGTGCTGATACACTGGCTCTGGGTCAAGACCTAGTGAGCTTGCATTGCATGTCTGACTGTGTAAATAGGCAGAGAACTACTGAAATGAGCATCCCCCTAACATTTCACACATTTTTTTAAAAGAAATATAACACTTTTATACAGCAAGGACACATTAAATTGACTAAAAATAACTTTTATAATGTTGTTAAATATTTCTATTTCAATATAAAGAATACATAAATGCTGCTTTATGACATTTATATTCATCAAAGAATCCTGATTATTATTTTAGTATTTAGATACTATTATATTTTTTATTATTATTTTGACTTAGTTTTTAGTTTTATATTTATGTTTTCATTTTAGTTAGTTTTAATGTGTTTTTACTTTAATGTAGTTTTTTTAAATATGTATATAGTTTTTATCACTTTTATTTTCAGTTTTAGATTTGGTTATTTTAATACATAAAGTTAAAAATGAAATAAAAATGATAAATGTTGCCTTGCCACCTAGCTTAAAAAAAAATTTATTATATTAATATTATTATAATATATATAATATATATTTTTTTATTTTAGTTAATGTTTATTTAATTTTTTTAAGGTTTTAGTTAACTACAATAACCCTGATCCCTGTAAATATGCATCACACACAGTAAATAATCAGTAATCATCATATTAGAATGATTTCTAGGGCCCTATGAAATCTGTATTATTTTTTTCCCAAATTCCATTTTATTTTTTCCCAAATTCCATTTTTTCCGTTTTAATTTTTGCAAATTCCGTTTTTTGCGTTCTAATTTTTGGGAATTTCTTTTTTTTACCCTTTACTGTTATTTTAGTTGTAAAAAGAGTTTGCTTTTTTATTCCGTGATCGCAGAAATTATAGGGCCTCTAGATTTCTAGAGTCACTCATGTTTTGATAGGTATACTTAAAGAATGTTATTGTTTTTACTGTATTTAAAGAACAGCATAATTATGCCTGATATTGCATGCCTATGAAAGCAGCTGAATTGGTGAATGTGTGTAAGTGATTGGTGAAACGGCGTATGATTCCTCTGTTTGTACCTGCAGGGAAAATGCTATATAGATGCCCACAGAACCCGCATCGCTCCAAGACCAAGAGTATGTTCCCGAGTCACTGAGGAGGAATAACAAACAACCATTAAATGCATGACATATTCACCATAACACTGATTACTGCATATGATATATAGAGATATTCCCTCTACCGCTCACTGCAAGACAAGATATAACTTCATTCCCACAAGGCTTTCGTGAGCAGCGGCAGGAAGGCGCGACCGTCCCATTTGGTGATGTAGCATTGTGGGGGTTTGCGCTCCCGTTCTGTGAGGGATTTGGATCGCAGAGAGTCTTAAAGCGTCTTTTCTGGTCCTCGACTTCCAAACCTGTTTTTAAGCAAGTGAGCAAAAACACAATGACACAACATCAGCAAATCTGACAGATTTAATAAATAGATTACTCAAATTGAATGAAGGAATCGTGGATGGCCTGAGATCATATGATGCCGGTTTTTGCCTGAAGTCATCCAGCACTCCAGTTAGTCCAGAATGACTCAAGCCTTTTTTTTTAGCCTGTTCGTGTAAAGTGGCATCTGTCAGGAAGTGTGCACTACTCGCCTGCATGCCTTGCAGCGGTACCGTTCTTTCGTGCTATCTCCTGAGGCATGCTTTCATGCCAACACAAACCCACGGCCAGCTGATCGCCGTTCCACACGCTGCACGGTTGAAGTTCACCGGTCGAACTGCTGTTACGATGTGCTGCGTTAGGAGAACGTAGTAATTGGACAAAGCACATTTGAAGACAACCGCCAACATCAGCACATGATTCACAATAGAGAAGCAGCTCTTGATTGATTTAATAAAAATCTGAACACAAAAGCTACCCTTTCCACCATGACTGATGTCCTATATCCTCCAGTTCATCATTGTGAGCTTTGAAGTTAAACTTCTCTTTCAAAGAGGGGAACTGCAAAGAGAGGAACTGTGTTGAGACAGGGACAGTGCTTGGGAGAAGCGCACAGACTGATGGGAAAGCTCACCTCCCACACCCTACGCAGCCGCCGGGCCTCCGGCTCGAGCAGAAGTGTGAGGTCAGCACTGAAGCGCACACACTTCACGCAGGGGTCCCTGTTCGCTGAGGTCTCCCTGCATCACACTCACTCCACTGAGACCTGAGGAGAGTCCTGCTCCATCTGGGTCGTCTCTCCTCTTCCTCCTCCATCTGCGCTCTGCCCTTTCCGCGCCTCTTCCTCGCGAACCTTTATCTCCTGCCCTGTTAACAAGTTGCAATGGTAAAACCATTTTTTTCATATATATTATAAAACATGAGAAATGGGTATACATGACTATGAACCATTTTCACAGACTATTAACATTGTAAAGATTTTTGGAAACATTGGAAACCTTTTTTTGTTATGTTTCTAAAGAGTCTCTTCTGCTCACCAAGGCTGCATTTATTTAATCAAAATACTGTAATATTGTGAAATATTATTACAAATTTAAATAACTGTTTTCTGTGTGAATATATTGTAAACTTTAATTAATTCCTGTGATTAAGCCTGATATTTCAGCATCATTACTCAGTGTCATGTGATCCTTCAGAAATCACTCTAAAATGATGATCTGATGCTCAAGAAACATTTATGATTATGATCACTGTTAAAAACACTGTGTGCTTCATATTCTTCTTTGAGAAACAATGAAACTATTCAAACATTTGAGAGGTAAGATTAAAAAAAGACTGAAATTAATACTTTTATTCATCAAGTATGTCTGAAATAGGTAAAAGTGACAGAGATAGAACATTTATAATGGTACCAAGAAGATATTGCATAAATAAATGCTGTTCATCTGAGCTTTCCACTCATCAAAAAATCCTGAAAGATGTACGACCATTCCCACAAAAAAATGTAATGTTAACTGTTTTCAACATTGATGATAACAAGAATAACAATTTATTGAGCAGCAAATCATCATATTAAAATAATAATGTCTGAAGCGATCATGTGACATTTAAGACTGGATTACTGGGAGTAAATTACATTTTGAATGTATGAAATTAGAAAACGGTTATTTTAACTTGTAATATTTCACAATATTACGGTTTTCCTGTGTGGACTTAGTAAGCAGAAGTGACTTAAAATTTTTTTTAAAACAAATGTTTGCAAACTTTTGACATGTGTACCTGGTATATGTTCATTAAAAAAGGACATTTATAATAATATATTTTGTGTTATATAGCCTTGCAATTGAAATACGGACGCTGTTTCACTCAAAATTGATTAGCATCGTTTCATGCTGATCTTACACTGCTGTGTGTGTTTCTAATGAAACGGCTGATTTGGCTCTTTCTCTCTTCTGACTACCATAATCAAGCTCATAGAAAGTCATAGAAAGGCCACTGTGGATTTCTTGTGATATTGGGCCAAATGGGAACGGAAACCATTATCATTTGTCGTAGTTTGGACCATGATGATTTCTGAGAATCCTGAATGTGAAAAGCGTCCACTAAATCATCAATGTGTTGATTTGGCCTCTACTCACCATCTTTAGCAGCAGGTTTCAGCCGGTTCGGCCACATGATGACTGAACTTCATCAGGCTACAGCTGCCATCCTGTCCTGCCGCGATCACATCCCCACCCAGACACATGTTCATGGTGGCTCGCGTGTCTGTTTCATGGGTGTGCAGCAAGGTGGCGCTGTGCACACCACCGACCAGCTCCAGACTCAGGAAGTGCTGCAATGAAATGGCAACACTAAACACCAAACATCCAAACAGTGGAGCCGCTTGATAAATAATCATTACTGAATATTTGAAGCCAGTAAGCCAAAGAAATCAATAAAACAAGGTAATTGTAAAAGCACCTAATTCTACTTTGTGCCCTTATAATAACTCCTAATATATCCTAAAATAAATAAAGTTTTCATGTGTTTTGTTGAGTATCATATTTGATATTAAACCTGGCTCTTATGGCTGATATAGTATAATATAAAAGAATAAGACATACACATCTGAAACTTTGCAAAAAATATGTAATTTGGTTCAAATGCTGATATTTATATGACCCAAAAGTAAGATGAAATTACATAACAGTCCTCATAACAGTGTACAGTGAATACTTATTGAATACAATATCAGTTGTCACTCTATCAATGCAATGCAATGCAGTGATGATTGAGAAATGAACTAATAAACCTTCCTCAAAAGCCTGATGGATCATATTTGATACTTACATTTGCAGAATTATATAATTACTACTGCTGTCAGAAAATTAAAATATTTAATTCGATTAATCGGCATTAATGTTGATACTTAACTCGCAATTAATCGACATTGTCATACTTGACTCACGATTAATCACACTAATGTCATACTTAACTCACGATTAATCGCACTAATGTCATACTTGGCTCCGCGTTAATCGGCATTGTCATACTTGACTCGCGATTAAGTTGCATTGTAATCTTTCAGACTCACAATTAAGTGGATTGTGTATACTCGACTCGCGATTAATCGGCATTGTTCATAATCTCAACTCGCGATTAATCGCATTGTCATACTGACTCGCGATTAATCGGCATTGTTATGTCTTGACTCGCGTTAATCGCGTTGTCATACTTGACTCGCGATTAAGTCGCATTGTCATACTCGACTCGCGATTAATCAGATTGTCATATCTCGAACTCCGCGATTAATCGCATTGTCATGCTCGGACTCGCGATTATCGCATTGTCATGCTTGGACTCGTGATTAATCGCATTGTTGATACTTGACTCGCGATTAATCGCATTGTCATACTTGACTCGCGATTAATCGCATTGTCATATTTACTTCGCTAATTAATCGCATTGTCATATCTTGATCTCGCTGATTAATACGCAATAAATTTCATATTAACTCACGATTAGTCACAATTAATTGCACATTTCTATTTATTCTAAATGTCTCTTGATTTCTTTTTGTCCCATTAGTTTTTTCTGATTTTAATGCTGGAAAAGTGGGTCGGCTTGCTTTATGCAAATGTTTTTTTTTATTGAAAAAAAAACACATTGGCGTATACTGTGTTCAATTTCAACACGACCATTCTCACTTGGAGCAAATAATCTCTCACACAATGTAACACTGTCCATCAATAAAAGGGTGATAGAAATACTGACGAGAATTGCATCAGCTGGTTGTGTGTGTGTGTGTGTGCTTGGCCATCAGTCAAGTGGTGTTTCAGACTGGACATGCTACGATGATGATAGCTGCAGTTTACAACAAAACACACAGATCACTTTGGTCTTGTCAAATCGGACAATTTGGCAACTTTTTAAAAGTTAATTTTCTATTCAGAATCTACTGGTATCCATTTCGGCGTCTCGCACTCATCATACACTCAAAACTTAACGTTAACCAACTATTTGGCTGAATCGCAAGCCCAAACAAGTGTGTGGCGTGCCTGTTGTTTTGCTTTCGGTCTCCGCTTGTGCTTTGGTCAACGAAGCAACAAAACATCCTCGCGCTGCGCAAGCCATTGTGCAGCGCCATGCATGCCAAGTCCTGTTGCAAAGTATGTGGGGAAAAAAACTACAAAGTTTGCTAGGCCAAAAAGACAAAAAGGGTTTGCAGATAACACGTTTAACTGACAGCCCTAATAATTACATAATTATAATTAGCCTTTTACTTGTTAAATAAAGTCTGAACTATCAATCAAACGATTGAATGCTGTAGATTGTGTGCAACAGGTTCTTCAGAAACGTTTTGATCATGTTTATGTTTTGTTAAAGACAGTACCACTCCATTCTTGATCCCGGTCTGGACGCGCCGCCTCCTCCAGCTGTGAGGATCAGTCCGGTCTTCGGGTCGAATGTTAACAGTGTAGAGAGGGAAGGGCGCTCTGTACAGCTCAGGAGCTCTGCGTTTACCCATGATGCTCTGTGATCTCTGGACTCTGGTCTGAAAGTAAATTACTGATCGTTACATGCAACTCCACAAAACCAATTCACAAGCAAATCAAGAAGCTGGTTTCCGCGGTTGGAACACTAATTGATCAACTACGAGACATGATGATCTTTTCAACATATTTCTTGATCTTTATGCATGTTTTTTTTTCCATGCTATAACTTGTCTTAAAGTGGAAGAAAAGAAAGTACTAGATGGGAGGTGCTACAAATGATGTTTGGTGTCAGGAAACACAGCGAGCCAGGCCAGGCTCAAATACAGCCTGCTTTTATGAAGCTTTTAATGTGTTATTGTCACGTTAACTGTGTCCTAAATTCAACACGAGAAAGATATGCTTCACACAAAGTGGGAGTTGCAGTCCTAACACATTTGTACACCTCCTTTTGATCGACAGGATTTAATTGACTCTGATCATCGGCTATTTCTAAAAATACTTGCTTTTATCGGCCGATACCGATTATTGGTTAATACATCGATGCATCTCCAGTTTTAATTGGTATCAAGGTTCATCAATATCCCTTTACTCTTTCTGAAAGGAGTGAGTAGGCTATACTGTGCAAATATACTGTATGCACATCTAAATAAGGCATATAAATCATCAGCACAATGCATAGAAAACTGTACCTCACAAAGCAATTCGCTCAAATCAACCCTTTGCGATGCGATTAATGAACATAACCTTAATCTGTATAATATCCCAGCCAGTTCAGGAAGGAAGTGACATCATTTAGGTGGGAAAACAGAACATCGTTAGGAATTAGCAATGGATTTTGTGAATTTTGTGAGGTTTTGGCATGTAACATAACATATTCCATTATGTTTGATAAAAGTTCAGAAATGAGTCTCAAATTTCAAAAGACATTTAAAAACATAAGATGATTGTTCTTGGCCTGCTACTTCAGCTCTGTATTTCCATCCTGCTAGGTATCCAATAATCGTTTCTGCTCAAGTAATAATAAAGTAGCCTAATTAATACAATTTTGTTTCTAAACTTTATCAGAACGTTTTATGAATGTATAGTGTATCATTTTATAGACAGAGCTCCTTCCATTACAACAATATGTGACAGCCTATATTAGTTTACAGAGTTAAAGGTACTCAAGAACAGTAATAAATCCAGACCACAGAGACTTATGAACACATCTCAGAGATCATACACCACTGTATGTGGTTTTTTAACAATAGAAACACTGAATCTCTGGGTTTTATTCACTGCAGCACCTTTATCTGCTCCTTAATCTCTTTAGCTCAATTTACCAGTCGCATTTTCTATTAACAAGACACGCTAAACCCTAAACGTCTGAACACTAGACAGACAGTTTCAGCTTTTAAACTCTTTCTCTCTCTTTTATGTGTGTATGTTTGTTGTCTTTGTACGCTATCTGTCTCAGGCTATCTGTCTCAGGCTCTCTCTCAGGCTCTCTCTCTCTCTCTCTGCTCGAGCCGCTTCGCCGATGTCAGTCAAAGCTGTCAGTGTTGATGTAAGTCACCGCACCTGAGTCTGCCAACGCACTCCAGTCTCTTACTGCAGTCACTCCCGTGTTTAGTGGACATGCCACTGTCTTTTCCCCACTGGATCTCTCACAACATTTGTCAAAGAACCACCATTTACTTCCTCAGTTTCCCTAGATACACGTCAGCACAGCGTCACATCCTACGCGCCTGCGTCTCGAGCCTCCGCGCGCACGCTGGCTGTCACACGAGCGACCGTAATACATGTAGTAATCACCATAGACATGTATATAAACATTATATATATTTATTTATTTATTATTATATATTATTATATTATTTATTATTTATTTATTATTATTTTATTATTTATTATATATATAATATATAATAATTATAATAATTATATATATATATATATATATATATATATATATATATATATAATATATATATATATATATTTATTATATATATATATATATAATTATTATATTACTTATTATTATATTTTTTTATTTACTTATATCATATCTATGGTAATCACAGTCCATGGTAATAATGCACCTGGATGGAAGTCAGAATGGAGTAAACTCGTTTGAAATGCTTTGCAGGGTTGTGGAATGTAAGCAAAACAGGCCTGCACATGTTACAGAAGTTGAGGAAGTAAATTATGAATATAACGTAAATGTATTAGGCCTACAATAATAAAAAACGAACAGCTAGGCCTACAAAAAAAGTGTTTGTAACATAAAGTGGTGTTATGCAAATGAAAAGTACATAACAATGAACCAGGTAACAAAGATTCTGTGTTGTTTTAGTGAGTTGTCTTTTGGCAACTGTAGCATTTGTTTACCTTGGTAAAGAATTACATTTTAAGAAAGGTCGCTTCATCAGGAAGTATTTTGTAATGTTGTTGTGGGTAATATTTTACTGTTACATTGTTTTTCCTTAGCTATTAATTTCTAATTATTATCTGACTGAAAATAAACATCAACTGAAATAAAATATATTTTAAAATAACTTATTTTAGCTACTTAATGCACTAAAACATCTAAACTAAAACTGAAAAAAAGATAGTTCCCATATTTACTAATAAATGATGTGTCTGTACACATATATTACATTTACACAAACTGTTATGTATGCAAACTTATATATATATTAGGACTGTCAAACGATTAATCACATCCAAAATAAAAGTTTGTGTTTAAATAATATATGTGGGTGCAGTACGTATAATTATTTTGTATATATATATATAAATACACACACATGCATTTATATTTAAGAAAAAAAAAATATTTATATATAAAATATTTATATTTATATCCATATAGAGTATATACATGACAATATTTTTTAAATATATACAAGCATGCATGTGTGTATTTATATATAAATAATTATACACAGTACACCCACATATATTATGTAAAAACAAACTTTTATTTTGGATGCAGCCCTAATATATATATATATATATATATATATATATATATATATGTTGTATTTTTTTTTTTATATGTATATATCAGAACTACTTTCATGCTACCGATGATATTTGCTTTATTTATGCTTAAATACACATGCTTTATTTTTTTATTCATTCATAGATTCTTCTTTATTTTCTCCTGCTTTGTCCCATTTTCAAAGTTACTCCTCAGGCTTTTAATTCAACTTTCAGCTGTAAAAAGTTAAACACTGATTTGTCGAGGTGGAGTTTCATTGCCATCTTTTTTTTTTTCATTGCAGAGAGGAAAACAAAATGGTGTTTTCTGGAAACCGTGGCTCAGCAATCAACATTTAAGAAACGTTATCTACAACAACCCAGAGGCTCAATGTCAGAGAGCTTCTATATTAACCCCTGATCTCCCTCCCAGCAAGCGTTCACCCTGCAGCAAACACACAGAGCTTTCAGCATGACCTGGACAATGCTTGTGCAGAAGAGAACATGACTAAACAAGGTGCTAAAAGGTCAGCTTCTTCACTCTGCTTTCCCCTGAAGCTTTAAAGTCCCAAACTTCCACATGTATAATGAAGTATTCCATAATTGTTCCCCGATGAACCTCTGAGGCAAAGCGAATTTAATAATTACCATGCTCCCTGTCTCCTCTCGGGTTCTCACTGCGTACTTAGCAACCAGAGCCTGGGAATATATATTAATCACAGCAAACAGTGTTGAGGAGTGACTCCTGCATGTGCTTTCAGGATATCATCCACCGACACTCATGTCACATTCATGCTTGAGTAGATGATGTGATGCATCTGTGTGTTGACGCCTTCTGTATGCTTTATAAAGGTCAGCTGCCTGACTATTGATCACTTGTTCAATACTGAGTTTCAGTGGAATAATCAATACGACCCTTGGGTGATGTCAGTGGTGTCAGACTGTCAACGTCAATTTTAACAGTAGCTAAAACATGTTATTCTATGTAATGCTATTGATAAACATTAAAGCAACCCTTCTTGACGTAAGGCCCTGTTCAAATGCTAAATACTGGCGCTCAGCTATCCAAACATACACATTTACCTGCTGGGTAAAGCAACTTCCCTGTGTGTGTGTGTGTGTGTGTGTGTGTGTGTGTGTGGAGAGAAAGAGAGAGAGATCTTTTATATATTAAAATTAAAAACCTTTATTCGTCCCACTCCAAAACAGGCTTAAAGTTGATTAAACTAAAACCATAAAACATTTTTGTTGCTTGAAAATAAAATAAATGTTAACTTAAATAAAATACATTTAACTTATTTCAGCTAGTTGCAACTTGACGCCCTAAATTAATCTAATTAAAACTGAAATAAAAGTATATAAAAGATATATTAAAAAAACAATAACAAAAAATGGCAAAAACACATTACAAAAATGACTAGAAATAACTAAAAGTAAAATGAAAACAGAAAATACAACAATAAAACGCATTCGTGGGGTCCGAATAACAGGACAGTACCTAAAAATTTCTATTGATTTTGATTGATTTCAATTTCAATGATTTCAATTTTAATGTGTACGCCACTTGTGTTTTACATTTGAATTCTTTCTGTATTCTTTACATTTTGTTGACGCTGAGTGTTTGCAGGTTCGTAAATGTAAAAAGCCCTAAACAAAGTCTTTATTTATTTATTTTTTTTTATTATTTTTGCATTTAATTTAGGCTATATTCACAGAAATTTGCTGTAGGTGTTGTAACAAGATGGGCTGAATAATTTTAGCTGTTGACACAGTCTGGCCAGTGGCCAATCCTACTATAGAGAAGGTTACGCTCATGAATATTAAACAGGATGGGTGTTTGGACACTCACAAAGATACGTCAGCACAATCAAATGAATATTCTTGTCGCAAGCCGCCGCCATAGTACGCTTGAGAAATCTGATTCATTTCAGCAAATCGGTTCGCTCTGAAGGATCAATTTAGAGATTCGATTCAATCGAGTCATCACTGAAAAATTTTCCCAGAAGTCTTGTAAATTTATTTTGTATAAGCTACATGTGCATTATATGCTGTTTACGTTTCCCATGACATAACCTACATTCTGCTTTCAACGTGTTCCTTCCTTAAATTGCTAAATTTACATTTGGCTAAATTCGATCACTATCTTTAGAAGCTGTCATGTTGACATTCTTAGAAATACCTTCTTTGGAGAAACTCATACGGGTTTGGAACAACATGAGGGTGAGTAAATGATGGCATTTTTATTTTGTGGTGAACTAACTTTCTCCATTAGAATGATTCGCTAAAGCTTAGAGAATCGGTTCATATGATTCATTAATAAGAACCGGTTCAAAACAACGGTTCCTCCACAGAATCGGACATGATGTTCGCTTGCATCTAGAAAGTGAGGACGACTGAATCTCCGTATATGTACACAGACTCAATGAAAACTGCCAGGTCTGGTCTATCAGGGCAGAGGAACTGAAGACTGAGGCAATATCTTCTGTTTTCATTCTTCAAACGGAACGTCGGATGATTATTGATGACTTTTGGTGGGGAAAAGCCTTCGAGTCAAGCATACGGTGATTTTCCTGCGTTTCACGGGTGATTTTGTGATTGATCTGTGCCACACTTTACATCTTCGAAGGACTGTGTAATGTTATGTGGATATGTTACGGATAAAGGCAGCGCTGCAAGATAAATAAATCCACGTTTTCGTCACTGAACATCTGGGAAAATCCCGTTTTGCACGTCTTGTGGTGATTTCACTGGTGAAAATGTCAGGATATGTACCATTTCTTAGCATAACAGAAGACAGCAGCGACGTATTGTGAAATGCATTTCCATATTTCGGGAGCGCAACATGTATTTCCTGCGTGAATCCTGATAATGCACAGGAAGAAGAGAAATGCATTATAATAACAGACTGTATCTGGCCACGATACGCACTCCGATCACGATCACGTCTGTTCTGTCCATTTAAGCTTTTTTATTCTCCTTATCACAGGGTGTCATGTCAATCTGGGGCGAAACATCTCGTTCAATGGTCGTATCTTCTTCCTTCCTGATGTTCTTCATCCATGCGAGGATTCACCATGGAAACCCACAGTGAGCGCTGGTGGACACCGAGACTGGATCCTGCATTGGGAACAGAGAGTCTCATGGATGTGTAAACGGCTTCCTTTTTTGTCGCCAACTTGCTGGGCCCTGTCTTTGCAGACATCAGGAAAAACAAAAGGCGTGTAGCTTCTTGAAGTGACAAAGCGCCAATGCCACGAACATGCATGCAAGATCCAAACATGCGCCATGACAATCAGGGGGCGACTTCGCATCTGATCTCAGGATTGGACATTACCCGACACGTTTTCAGCGACCCAAGCGCAATGTTCTTACAGCGCCGGTTGCATTAAAACCCAAAAGGAGTACTAGCCTAGTTTTCATAGCGTTTTTCACAATCCAACGCCCAGAATGCCTCGAAACCGGGCTTTCTCTGAGCCGGAGTATTCTGCGAGTACTCGGCCGACTGTTCGGTCACCCTGCCCTCTGACCCGGGACAGGCCGTGGGACGCACACACGCGAGGTGACCGTACGCAGCTCCGGCTGCTGCCTGTGTCTCCCGCGGTTCATGCGTTTAACTTTCGCTCCAGAGTCTCTGGAGAATCTCTACCAGACGTATTTCCGGCGGCAGCGGCACGAGACCCTGCTGGTGCTGGTGGTGTTCGCCGCCCTGTTCGACTGCTATGTCATCGTGATGTGCACCGTGCTTTACTCCAGCGATAAGCTGGCGTCTGTGGTCGTGGCGTCGGTGGGACTGCTCAGCAGACGTGCTCTTGTACGTGTTGTGCCGGTTCGGTCTTCTTCCCGACCGCCGTGACCCGCCGCCTGGTGCCCTACGCCTTATGGGTGCTCATAGCGGCCCAGATCTTCTGTTACCTCGGACTGAACTTTGCCCGCTTCCATCAGCCCAGTGATACTGTAGGCTGGCAGGCTTTCTTTAGCTTCTCCTTCTTTTTGACACTGCCGCTGAGACTGACCCCTATAGTTCTGATCACGTCGGTGTCCTGTGGCGTACACACACTGGTTCTCGGCGTCACCATTGCCCAGCAGCAGCAAGAGGACATTCAGGGGGGGGCTCTTGGAAGACAGGTGAGAAAAATGATGGAGAGGAGGAGCGAGAGATGGCAGGAGTCTCTTAAAATCAAAGGTTCTTGATTGGAACCGATGGTTCCGTGAAGAACCTTTAACATCCATGGAATCTTTCCATTACACCAAATATTCTTTAAAAATATAGGGTTCAAAAGGAGATTTTCACAGTGATGCCATTGATGAACCATTTTTGGTTCTCCAAATAACCTTTGAGTCAACAGCACAATTTGAAGAACCATTTTTTTTAAAAGTCTCTAAAAGCCTTTTCCTCGACACTTAATAAAGTTTTCAGACTCCAAAAATACTTTTTTGGGATAAATGGTTCAATGAAGAACCTTTAGCATCTATTGAATCTTTCCATTCCACGAAAAGATTATACTCTCTAAAGAAGGAGGTTTCCCGTGATGCTATAGAAGAACCATTTTTGGTTCTCCGAATAACCTTTGAGTCGACAGCACAATTTAAAGAACCATTTAAAAAAATAAAGTCTCTAAAAAAACTTTTCCACGACCCTTAATAAAGTTTCGACACCAAAAATACTTTTTGGGGGATAAATGGTTCTGTGAAGAACCTTTAACCTCTATTGAATTTTCCATTCCACAAAAGATTCTTTCAGGGTTCAAAAGGAGATTTTCACAGTGATGCCATAGATGAACCGTTTTTGGTTCTCCAAATAACCTTTAGAGTCGACAGCACAATTTAAAGAACCATTTAAAAAAAGTCTCTAAAAAACCTTTTCCACTACACTTAATAAAGTTTCGAACACCAAAAATACTTTGGTTCATGAAGAAATGGTTCCGTTAAGAACCTTTAACATCTATTGAATGTTTCCGTTCCACGAAAAGATTATACTCTCTAAAAAAATAGGTTTTCCCAGTGATGCCATAGAAGAACCATTTTTGGTTCTCCAAATAACCTTTGAGTCAACAGCACAATTTAAAGAACCATTTTTTAAAAAAGTCTCTAAAAAAAACATTTTCCACTATACTTAATAAATGGTTCAGTGAAGAACCTTTAACATCCATTGAATCTTTCCATTCCACAAAAGATTCTTTAAAATATAGGATTCAAAAGGAGATTTTCACAGTGATGCCATAGAAGAACCGTTTTTGGTTCCCCAAAGAACATTTGAGTCAACAGCACAATTTAAAGAACCATTTAAACAAAGTCTCTAAAAAACCTTTTCCACTGATACTTAATAAAGTTTTGACAACAAAAATACTTTAGTTCCGTGAAGAAATGGTTCCGTTAAGAACCTTTAACATCTATCTGAATGTTTCCATTCCACGAAAAGATTATACACTCTAAAAAAAACAGGTTTTGACAGTGATGCCATAGAAGAACCATTTTTGGTTCTCCAAATAACCTTTGAGTCAACAGCACAATTTAAAGAACAATTTAAAAAAAAAGTCTCTAAAAAAAAATGTTCCACTATACTTAATAAATGGTTCCGTGAAGAACCTTTAACCTCAATTGAATCTTTCCATTCCACAAAAGATTCTTTAAAAATATAGGATTCAAAAGGAGATTTTCACAGTGATGCCATAGAAGAATCGTTTTTGGTTCCCCACAGAACATTTGAGTCAACAGCACAATTTAAGAACCATTTTTTAAAGCCTTCTCCACTACTCTTAATAAAGTTTCGACACCAAAAATACTTTTTTTGGGATCAATGGTTCCGTGAAGAACCTTTAGCATCTATTGAATCTTTCCATTCCACGAAAAGATTATACTCTCTAAAGAAGGAGGTTTTCCAAGTGATGCTATAGAAGAACCATTTTGGTTCTCCAAATAACCTTTGAGTCGACAGCACAATTTAAGAACCATTTAAAAAAATAAAGTCTCTAAAAAAACTTTACACGACACTTAATAAAGTTTCGACACCAAAAATACTTTTAGAGAGATGAGATGGTTCCGTGAAGAACCTTTAACCTCCATTGAATCTTTCCATTCCACAAAAGATTCTTTAGGGTTCAAAAGGAGATTTTCACAGTGATGCCATAGAAGAACCGTTTTTGGTTCCCCAAAGAACATTTGAGTCAACAGCACAATTTAAGAACCATTTTTTTAAAGCCTTCTCCACTACTCTTTATAAAGTTTCAACACTAAAAATACTTTTTGGGATCAATGGTTCCGATGAAAACCTTTAACCTCCATTGAATCTTTCCATTCCATTAAAAAATTATACTCTCTAAAAAGGAGGTTTTCACAGTGATGCTACTGTATGAGAAGAACCATTTTCTGGTTCTCCAAAGAACCTTTGAGAGTCAGCAGTACAATTTAAGAAGTCCACAAAGTCTCTAAAAACCTTTCTCCAGTACACTAAATATAGTTTTGACACCATCCATGGATCTTTTCTTTTTAAGAAATATTCAAGAAAGGTTCTTTGTGGGCACCACAATTGTTCTTCTACACTCTCAAAACAAAATGTATTGGGTTCAATTGTACTGTGAAGAACCTTTAACATGCGTTGAATTTTCCATTCCGGCAAAAGACTCCTTATACTCTCTTAAAAAGGAGGTTTTCACAATGATGCTATAGAAGAACCATTTTGGTTCCCTGAAAGAACTTTTGAGTCAACAATACAATTTAAAGAACCCTTTTTTAAAGTGTGAAGTCCACAAAGTCTTTAAAAAAACCCTTTACCATTCCCCTCATAAAGTTTCAACACCATCCAATGGAATTTTTCCTTTTTAATAAATATTCAGCTGAAAGGATATTTGTGGGCGCCACAATTGTCCTTCTAAAATATATTTCTTGGGATCAGTGTACCTTTCAGTGAACAGAACCATTTTTTACACTAAATAAAGTTCCTTTACTGGCATTGATATCTTTAACATCTGAATTGTTTTCTATTTAAGAAATATTCACTGAAAGGTTTTTTTGTGGGACCTGAAATTTTTCTTCTACATTATAAAAATGAAATGTTCTTGGGATCATTGGTTCCATGAAGAACCTTTAGCATCCAGGAAACTTTTCATTCAACAAATGTAATATTAACTAACTACATGTACTTACTATATAGGTTTGGGTAGGATCAGGGTTTGGTTGTGGGTTAGTTCCATGTAATTATGCATAATGTACTGTTATTACTATGTTAATGACATGTAATATAAGTAACAAGGACACTGTAAAATATGAACAGTATAGCATAATTACTAACCCTAACCATAACTCTATACACTTTAAACAATGCTGGGTTGTTTTAACCCAAATTTGGGTCAAATATGGACAAAACCCAAGTGTGCGGTTAAAAATTTAATTTAAAATTTGAACCCTAACTTCAACGTTCACTTTCAACTGTAAATTTTTAAAATTAATTTTTAACCCAACATTTGGGTTTGTCCATATTTTACCCAAATTTGTGTTGAAAACAACCCAGCATTTTTTAGAATATAGTAAGTAGTTAATTAATAGTACTTATTTGAGTTAGTACAATGTAATGACTGTAACTGTGACTATAAAAGTTCTTTAGATTTTTAAATGTTTTTCACACTAAGAAAAACATGCTGAAACAAGCAGATTATTTGGGAAACCCAAAATGCTTCTTCAATGGCATCACTGTGAAAACCCTTCGGGAACCTTTATTTTTAAGAGTGTAAATGAAGCTCAGCTCCTTCTGAGGATTTTGATCAAAGTCTGATTCATCTGGTGTTAAAACCTGAGAAACTCAAAGACTCAGTGACAATAATCTTAATCAAACACATACATTTATATATATATATATATATATATATATATATATATATATATATATATATATATATAGTAGTGATATATATATGTATATATGTATGTGTGTATATATATATGTGTTATATATATATGTATATATATATATGTATATATATATATATGTGTATACATGTATATATATATATGTGTATATATATATGTATTTATATATGTATGGTACTTACTGTAACAAACACTTTCTCTGAGTTAGAAATCCAGCTGCCAATGTTCGTCTAAAGATTGTGCTTAGCTTCATCAGATATGATAAGGTCCCATAATGTTAACTAACATTAAAATAAAAACAGAAATTCATTTGTTAAAGCATTTATTCATATTTGTTAATGTCGAATGACAAATTTCAACTTCTCATTAATAGTTGCTATGCTAGCTTAGGTCCACTAAATAATATTAACAACATTAACTTGTGCATTTAATAATATATTAGCAAATGTTAGAAGTATTATTCATTGTTAATTCATGTTAACTAATGTAGTTAATCATGTTAACAAATGGAACCTTTTTGTAAAGTGTTACTAAAACAGATTGATATAAATTTAGGACTTAATGCATAATACTAATTTCTATATGGAATAGTTTTTGTTTTTATGGCACTAATTATTCTAAGAAATGGTTTACACTAAAAAATACTGGGTTGTTTTAACCCAAATTTGGGTCAAACATGGACAAACCCAACTGTTGGGTTAAAAATGTAATTTAAATTTTAACCCAGTGGCTGGCTTTGTCAATATTTGACCCATATTTGGGTTAAAACAACACTGCATTTTTTAGAGTGTTCCTACATTGCAACTTGAAATGTCTTACATTTTTGTTTACTAAAGTAGATTGTTTAGATGATTTGGGAAGAAACATCTTCAGGCAGACTGAATTAAAGATTCAGAATTATATTAAATTCAATTTTTGCTTTATAAATCATTCAGATCTCACATGCAAAAATCCCAAATTGTAGTTATCATACACTCTAATAAAAGGTTCTTTATTGACATTGATGGTTCCATAAAAAACATCTATGGAAAACTTCCCATTCCACAAAATATTCTTTATTGTAAAAGAATATTGTTTAGAGTTTAGATTATTAAAACATTTGTCACAATGAGAAAACCCTGCTTCTGATCACTGATCACTCAAAGGCTCTTTAGGGAACCACAATTTTGTTCTTCTAATGGCTGTGAAAACCCCTTTTGAAACTTTTATCTTTTATATTTTAACCAGCAACCAAGAGATGAAGTAGATATGTCTAAATTTAGAGAGTTGCAGGGTTGTTTTAACCTAGAGTTGGGTCAAAATGAAGTAACCAAATTGTAACCCAACAGCTGGGTTTGTCCTTATTTGTCCCAAGTTTAGGGTTAAAACAACATAATTTTTTAGAGTGTAAGCTGAAGAAAAATACATATAATAATTATACAATATATTAATTTATTTAGTCATGAATATAATAGTGTTACAAATCCAAAAAATCTGGTTTGAATATTTTTAATGCAATATAACAATAGAATTTAGGTTTTTGGATGAAATAAGACTGTGCATGCTTTCATCAGATTCAGGTGATGCATCATAAATATATTTGTGGTTGTTATATTTGTGTCATGCCGTCGTTGTGTGTGGCTCTGCAGTCGTAAGATGGGTAGAAGAGGCCAGAAGGGCCGGCAGGTGTCCGGCCGAGATGCTGAGCTCTTCTTACTCAGCAAGACTGCGGCCCGAGAGACACAGAAAGCAGTTTATTAGAAAGAATACATTACAGAGCAAAAATATCGAGATCAACGCTTCATAGTGGCATTACTGTGCAGTGCAGGTCCTTCTGTGATGGAGTGACTCTCACAAAATGTCCGGGTCATTTCACCCTAAAATCAAAAGAAAAACATCATGCATATTTTGGAACATCATGTGTTTGTTTGTGTGTGTTTTGTGCAAATTATTATTACTGGAAGGTGAACCATTTTTTGGTTATTTTACATTTTAAAATATTTATACATCATGGTAGTCATTTACTTTAGAACTTGACAGTCATTTCAATCACTTTTATTGTTTTAATGTCAATTATTTGTGTTTACTAATCATATAAATTGCTCAGTATTTGGAAAAACTGTTTTCAACATTGATAATAATCATAAATGTTTCTTGAGCATCAGATCATCATATTAGAGTGATTTCTGAAGGATCATGTGACACTGAAGACTGGAGTAATGATGCTGAAAATTCAGCTTTGATCACAGGAATATAAGTTACATTTAAATTATTACAATAGAAAACAGTTGTATATTTTTCAGACTTGGTGGACATTTTAAAAACACAAAAATTCCAAACTTTTGGCCGTATGCATAAATACATAGCTTATATAATGCAGCTTAGACTCTAAGTCAAGAAGGGTTGTGTAAGAACACTGGATGCGTGTCATGATTGTGTTGTTCTGTCTTGCAGCTGCTGGCCAACATTGTGATCTACTTATGTGCCATCACAGTGGGCGTCATGTCGTATTACATGGCCGACCGCAAACACCGCAAGGCCTTTCTCGAGGCCCGGCAGTCGCTGGAGGTGAAGCTCAACCTGGAGGAGCAAAGTCAGCAGCAGGTGAGAGAAACATCACAAACCCAGGAGGAGCGTGGGAATGTTCTCATGCTGAGCGGTCAGTTCCTGTCCTAGATGCTCATCTGATGAGCTAAGCAGCATTTCCTGTTTTGCTTTTTTGCAACAGCAAAACTTCAGTTTCATTTCGATTAATCACAAGCACTATTCCTGGTCTTATGATTCAATGATTCAGTCTCGTTAGCAAAAGTTCAAAGATATTTCTCAAGGATAAAGGTATATCAGTAGTGTAGCGGTGTATGAAGGTTCTTCAAACCAAGCCGTTTTTTGTTGGTCAATTATGAAGGTAAAAGAGTATCAATACTCGAAAGCATGTAGATGTGAATTTCAGAACTTGTAAAATAAATATTCGTACCGGGTAACGCAAACATTTACACTCGCAGCTCTGATGTGAAAACCCGTAAAATAAAAATCTGAAGCTGAATGTTGAAATTTGCCCTCGCAGATGATAGTCACAAACCTGTATTTTGAATCTGAAGTTCCAGACAAGCAGTCACAAATATGTAAAATGGCATTACCAAAAATACAATGACAGTTACAAACATCTAAAATACACTCACCTAAAGGATTATTAAGAACACCATACTAACTGTGTTTGACCCCCTTTCGCCTTCAGAACTGCTGTAATTCCACATGGCATTGATTCAACAAGGTGCTGAAAGCATTCTTTAGAAATGTTGGCCCATATTGATAGGATAGCATCTTGCAGTTGATGGAGATTTGTGGGATGCACATCCAGGGCACGAAGCTCCCGTTCCACCACATCCCAAAGATGCTCTATTGGGTTAGAGATCTGGTGACTGTGGGGCCATTTTAGTACAGTGAACTCATTGTCATGTTCAAGAAACCAATTTGAAATGATTTGAGCTTTGTGACATGGTGCATTATCCTGCTGGAAGTAGCCATCAGAGGATGGGGACATGGTGGCCATAAAGGGATGGACATGGTCAGAAACAATGCTCAGGTAGGCCGTGGCATTTAAACAATGCCCAATTGGCACTAAGGGGCCTAAAGTGTGCCAAGAAACATCCCCTACACCATTACACCACCACCACCAGCCTGCACAGTGGTAACAAGGCATGATGGATCCATGTTCTCAGTCTGTTTACGCCAAATTCTGACTCTACCATCTGAATGTCTCAACAGAAATTGAGACTCATCAGACCAGGCAACATTTTTCCTTCAACTGTCCAATTTTGGTGTGCTCTTGCAAATTGTTGCCTCTTTTTCCTATTTGTAGTGGAGATGAGTGGTACCCGATGGGGTCTTCTGCTGTTGTAGCCCATCCGCCTCAAGGTTGTGTGTGTTGTGGCTTCATAAATGCTTGGCTGCATACCTCGGTTGTAGCGAGTGGTTATTTCAGTCAAAGTTGCTCTTCTATCAGCTTGAATCAGTCGGTCCATTCTCCTCTGACCTCTAGCATCAACAAGGCATTTTCCCCCACAGGACTGCCGCATACTGGATGTTTTTCCCTTTTCACACCATTCTTTTAACCCCTAGAAATGCGTGGGTGTTCAAAGGAGCTGTTTTATTGGTTGGCGTCCACTGTAGCCAATGAAATGGGACTCTTATTGTACGCGAAGATGTCATGAAACCCACCTCCTCATGGATCATCAGAAACACTAACATGGCTTGATGCATTAGATTTAAAAGAAATGAATTGTATTATCAAACTTAGTAAACACCATTCTAATAATGCATACTACAGAAAAGCAGTTGAACTTTGTAAAAAATTACCTCAAACTAACATGTAGATATTGATCATATTTATTCTGTCTTTTTGTTGGTCAATGCAGCGAATTTGCATGACAAACTTGAACCTGTTGAATCTGCTTGGGGAATTTTTTTGCGCTTCCTGATTGTGTGGATTGCTATTGAAACTAGAATGTACATTTCCAGAAGAAAATGTGAAGTGGTGCTTGCAGTGGCAAAACTCGCTGATCGGTTGCCAGAGTGTGCCACGTGATTGCATACCAGACAACAAACATCTGTACGATGTTCTGGTGCTGAGATATGGCTTATTCATGTGTTCAGGTGGTTACTAGGTACTCTATATGGTTGCTATGGTGTGCTTAAACAGTTTATGAGATTATATTTAAAGACTAGTTGACTGGAGCTGAAATATGGCTTGGAAATGTAGTTTTATGGTTGCTAGGGTGCTCTGGGTGGTTGCTATGGTGTTGCTAGGTGGTTGCTAGGAAATTCAGGGTGGTTGCTAAGGTGTTGCTTGGCAGATGCTAGGGTAAGCTAGGTGCTTGCTAGATTTTGCTAGGTAGTTGCTAGGGTGTTATGATTGGTTGCTATGGTGTAATTAAGTGGTTGGTAGTTGTCACAGATGGTTACTATAGAGTTTTTATAGAGTTCTTAGCATGTTCTAGTTATGATTTAACGTGTAACGAATCGTTATTAGCATGTAGCTATTCACTGCTAGCATGTTTAGCATGTTGGAAGCACTGTTTTCCTGCATGAGTCAAAAGAGCCAACCCCCATGTCTCTACGATGTTCTTCTGCAGAGATTTAGGTCTTGCTAAGCGGTTGCTAGGGTACTCTGTTTAGTTGCAGGGAGTGGTTTGGCAGCCACCAATCATGAAATGAAAAAAAAATGTTATCGTATTGTCATATAAAAACGTAATAACGGTTTTGTTGATACAGCTGGTTTGTTTTCCTGTGATGTCATGTTAAGTAGCCCCGCCCACAGTGAAATCTCATTGGTGTAAAATCCCACCTGACAAAACTGTATATTAATTAACGCTCACGTGCTATTGGAATTATTGAGGAAATTAGTTTCCTAGTTTAAAATTGGACGCATTTACCAGTTTATTAGTTTGGGAAGTTTGAGGATAATTTTGATACCCAAGTTCCCGAGATGGACGGGCCACAAACTTTAAACATGGCGGAGGGGAAAACAATTGTGGCCGCGACTGCTTATCTTTTTCATTTTTCCATAACCGCTACATCACTACTTCATATGTCTTGTTAATAAGTAGGCTAGTGCATATTTGTCATATGAACAGTCATTTGAAGCTTATTGTATTTTACGAAGCAAAAATAGCCTGTATTTGACTGAAATTCCAGAATGGTGATCAAGCTGAGTATAAATACAGTGGTGAATGTTAATTATATGAAATATAATTTTGGTTTAAATAATAATTTCCCTATTAATAGGCAAGAATAAATGTCCTCCATGGTTCCCGTTCTTCACAATAACGAAAGCACTCTGAATGTCGACGAGCGCGTAATCGCGACATCAGAAGTGAGACGTTGAAAATTTTGATTGGACGTGAAGGCATGCATAAACATCTGATATGTTCTGATTGGCTGCAACTCTGTGATGTCATACTGGATTTTCAGTTTATGTGTGGGCATAAAATTGCGTACCGATTCAGCAGTCAGTTCGTTACTTACAGAGCAAACACTTCCCATCTAGCGGAAAGTTGAGAAGGAAAATAGGTGCGTAAATGTGTGTGTGTGAGAGAGAGAGAGAGAGAGAGAGAGAGAGAGAGAGAGAGAGAGAGAGAGAGAGTGCAAAACAGGCCGATAAGAGGCATATGAGGAGAAACTCCCTGAATACTAATTGAGAAGCAGGGGCTGCTGGGATTCGGGGTCTGCAAGCCAATCAAGGAGCATCCGGCTACAGCGGGTTTCCATGGCGACCAACCTCCTGAGACAATGTCAGCTGTAATCACACTGCAGCGACTCCCTCCCTACGTTCCCTTCCAACCTTTATCTTCTTTTATTGTCACACTCTTATGATTATACTGACCTGATATGTTGTCAGCTGCCTCCTCTATTCATGTGTGTGTGTGTAGGAGTGGTAGAATGTGATGGAGGAGAGTGGCAGTGTGTGGGTGTGTGTGTGTGTGCGCTAAAGGGCTCTGCGTTGTCCTGCTTGTCGTGTCAGAGTCGCATCACGCCGATGCCTCGGGGTGGACTGGAGGCAAAGCAGAAGCCACTAGTGTGATCAGTTGTGAAATATGTTTGGGACTGAAATCCCCTTCTGTGAGTGGACGTGTTCACAGGTTGCCATCTGGTGTATCAGTTCCTGGTCAAGGAACATATTTGACCAATACCTTTTCATATTGTTTGTGTGTGTGTTTTTTTCTACCCTCAAATTTCATCCAACGGATATGTAGGTTTGTTGCTTTTTTGAAGCTATCAAGCTAAGGTTTTGTGGCTTTTACTCCTTTTGTGTTCTCCTTTTACATTTGTTTCTAGCGATTGCGGTTCATGCCTAAGTCTTATCAAGTCCCAGTTTCAATTTCCGACGTGGTAAAAAAGAAGTCAAACTAACATTTTAGATTTTGAACTTATTTATTCTGTCTTTGCAGCTGAATACCATGAATACAAATACAGCAGCCTAAAGAACAACTAACTAATAAAGCTAGATTGACTGAAAATGTCAAAACATTGTTAAAGACAAGTCAGTCGTATAAAAAGAACAATAAGCAAATTAACAATAGCACAAATAAATACAAATCATTTGTGAAATCAAATGTAAAAGAACTTCTTTTTACTATGCAAGTTTGTTTTCGCCACAGAATAAATCAATTTAAAAGATAATTGTGAGTTTTTATCTCACAATTCTGATTTTTTTTCTCCTAGAATTGCAAGCAATAAATTTTTTTATTTATTGTGGCGGAAATAAGCTTCCATTGTTTAGTTTTCTTCGCTTAAGTAAAATACAGATGAATCCTTATTAAAGTTACCAAATTATTCAGTCAATATCAGTGAGTAATCTTCTTTTTCTTTTCTCTTGATGTCACTTTAAGATTTAGATGTCACTTTAGGAGGATATTTTAACATAATTTTGTGTGTATTTGTCCATTCAAGTGCAAGAAGATGCGAAAGAAAACTCAATTCAAGATTCATGCACTAAATGAAAGGTGGCTTTTTGTGTCCAGCACAGAAAACAGCAAATACAGAATTTATAATCACATTAAAATGCACACACATCGATAAGTGGAATCAATTTTTCTTTCATAAAAATGATACCTGACCTGACCTTCGATACCTGACCATACAGATTCCAGAATTGGAATCAATTTTAGTCTGTTAGTTATGAGGTCATTCAGTAGTGAACTCCTTAAAGTTGACTAAGACTCTGTCAGGACCACGATGGTCAAATACGATTGACAGTTACCATATAGTTTGGATTGGCGTTATGGTTCCATTCTGGGCAAGAACTGCCTGCACATCCATGTAGCCTAGCATAGATAAGAGCAGCAATAACCCCGCTTAGGGTAAACAGAACAGATATCATTAATTCATTTTAATGTACAACTTAATTAGAGAATTTAACAAGGTGGGATCAGAATGCCATACTGACTTACGGGGTGGAGAAGCTGGGGATGGAGGAGGGTAATTATCCCCTTAGAAACATGATAGCTGCTGATAATACCGAAGGTGCAGGAGCTTAAATATGTATACATTAATGGGTGTTGTATTCCTATAGGTAGACGTGAGATCAGATCCAAAATGCTGTTCCCTTTTGAAGGAACTCTATTTCTGACGCAGCATCTCGTTCCCTTCTCTGGGACAATGGGCCAGGGACATTGTCCTCCTGGGACAATGTACCTGGCCCAAACAGTCTTTTTAGAAGAATTGTTGTTTTAAAGAAAGAAAATTGCAGAATGATTATTTAGGAAACAAACATGCAAAGGTGGTTTATGTGCAGAACTTGTGTGTATCCTGTCTGCAGATGCGCATGTACAATAACAAATGCACAAGACGGTTATGTTTGTATAATCAGTCGATGTTCTTCCTCATACAGGAGCGTCTCCTGCTGTCCATCTTGCCCAAGCACATCGCAGACGAGATGCTTCAGGACATGAAGAAAGAAGCCAGTCAGAAAGAGATGCAGCAGTTCAACACGAATGTACATGTACCGACATGAGAATGTCAGGTGAGTTTGTTGCAGATTTTCAGTAAATGAGAGCAAAGCTTGATGCATATTGTTACTAAAAGGAGCCTTTTACTCTAATTCTGTTTCAGTATTCTGTCGCAGACATCGTGGGCTTCACACAGCTGTCCTCGTCCTGTAGTGCGCAGGAATTGGTTAAGTTGCTTAACGAATTGTTTGCCCGTTTGACAAGTTAGCAGCTGTGAGTTTCTGTTATCTGTATGCATGCTTTTTCAACATATGTTTAGTTAAGTTTATAATATTAAATATTATTTGGTGTTTTAAAACTATGAAATTTTAACCTATTCATATAGAGTGCAACAGTAGAGTTTAAAGTAAAAAAGTCACATTTATTTTCTCCATAGAGAACCTGATTTTATGGCTTCTGTAGATCCCATAAATCACACTGATTTTAACTTTGTCTAAAACAAAAGTTAAATGCCAATATAAATTCTGAAGACATTATGAATGAGCATACGTCTAGTCAAGTTTGGGGTTTGTAAGATTTTTTTTAATGAATACTTTTATACAGCAAGGACACATTACATTGATCAAATGACATTTATAATATAACAAGATTTATATTGGAGACCACCATTGAGAAGCAGATGGGGCTGAAGACCTCAGTTAGTCTGGAAGGACAGAGAGAAAAAGCCCAGAGAGTTCAGATTAGATCACAGAAACAGGTAGCACAGAGAGTTCAGGGATGGCTCAAATGGCCGTGACAAGGGACACAGAAAGTCCAAAAGTGACCTTCATGGCCCTAACTGGGTGGACAGATGTTCTTAGATGTTCATAGACAGCCTCTGTGGCCGTGGCCGGGCAGGCATAGGGTTCAGGAGTAGAAGCAGCCACCCTGGGAATAGAGGTGTAGTGTTTGCCGATGCCTTGGAAGTAGGAGGACCGCTGGACTTGGAAGCGTCAGAGGCGACCGGACTTGAAGCGCTGAGACCACCAGACTTGAAAGCGCTGAGACAACCGGACTTGAGACCACTGGACTTGGCAGCGCTGAGACCACCAAACTTGGAAGCGCTGAGACCACCGGACTTGGAAGCCCTGAGACCACCGGACTTGGAAGCCCTGAGACCACCGGACTTGGAAGCACTGAGACCACTGGACTTTGGACCGCCGGACTTGGCAGCGCTGAGACCACCGGACTTGGAAGCGCTGAGACCACCGGATTTGGAAGCACTGAGACAACCAGACATGGACGCACTGGGACCACCGGACTTGGAAGCGCTGAGACCACTGGACTTGAAAGCACTGGGACAACCCAGACTTGGAAGCACTGAGACCATCAGACTTGGAAGCACTGAGAGCACCGACCTCTGGGAGCACTGGGACTTGGAAGCGCTGAGACCACCGGACTTGGAAGCACTGAGACCACCAGACTTGAAAGCACTGAGACCACCAGACTTGGAAGCACTGAGACCACCAGACTTGGAAGCACTGAGACCACCAGACTTGGAAGCACTGAGACAACCGGACTTGAGACCACCGAACTTGGCAGCGCTGAGACCACCAAAATTGGAAGCGCTGAGACCACCAGACTAGGAAGCCCTGAGACAACTGGACTTGAGACTACCGGACTTGGCAGCGCTGAGACCACCAAACTTGGAAGCGCTGAGACCACCAGACTAAGAAGCGCTGAGACTACCGGACTTGGAAGCGCTGAGACTACCCGACTTGGAAGCACTGAGACCACCGGACTTGGAAGCCCTGAGACCACCAGACTTGGAAGCCCTGAGACAACCGGACTTGAGACCCCCGGACTTGGCAGCACTGAGACCACCAGACTTGGAAGCACTGAGACACCGGACTTGTAAGCGCTGAGACAACCGGACTTGAGAAGCACTGAGACCGCCGGACTTGGAAGTACTGAGACCACCAGACTTGGAAGCACTGAGACCACCAGACTTGGAAGCACTGAGACCGCCAGACTTGGGACCGCTGGACTTGGAAGCGCTGAGACCACCGGACTTGGAAGCACTGAGACCGCGCAGACTTGGAAGCGCTGAGACTGCCAGACTTGGGACCGCTGGACTTCGAAGCGCTGAGACCACCGGACTTGGAAGCACTGAGACCACCAGACTTGGAAGCACTGAGACCACCAGACTTGGAAGCGCTGAGACCACCAGACTTGGAAGCACTGAGACCACCAGACTTGGAAGCACTGAGACCACCAGACTTGGAAGCACTGAGACCACCAGACTTGGAAGCGCTGAGACCACCAGACTTGGAAGCACTGAGACCACCGGACTTGTAAGCGCTGAGACTACCGGACTTTGAAGCACTGAGACTACCGGACTTGTAAGCGCTGAGACCACTGGACTTGTAAGCACTGAGACCACCGGACTTGGAAGCGCTGAGACCACCGAACTTGGGACCGCCGGACTTGGAAGCGCTGAGACCACCGAACTTGGGACCGCCGGACTTGGAAGCGCTGAGACCACCGAACTTGGGAGCCGCCGTACTTGGAAGCACTGAGACCACCGGACTTCAGAAGCACTGAGACCACCGGATTTGGAAGCGCTGAGACCACCAGACTTGGAAGCACTGAGACCACCAGACTTGGAAGCGCTGAGACCACCGGATTTGGAAGCGCTGAGACCACCAGACTTGGAAGCACTGAGACCACCGGACTTGGAAGCGCTGAGACCACCGGATTTGGAAGCGCTGGCAGACCACCAGACTTAGAAGCACTGAGACCACCAGACTTGGAAGCACTGAGACCACCAGACTTGGAAGCACTGAGACCACCAGACTTGGAATCACTGAGACCACCGGACTTGTAAGCGCTGAGACTACCGGACTTGTAAGCACTGAGACCACCAGACTTGAGGACGTAGACAAAAAACTCACACAGCAAACCCTCAAGGACCATCACAGAGAAGTATTGATTGAAAATGGTTATTTAGTCAATGGCAATAGAAATCAGATGAGGGCAAAGTCCAGGAGGTCAGTCAGATAAGAAATGTCCAAGAAGTCTGTAGTGTGGTCCTCAAGTGAACGTGTGCCTTCACGGAGCCGGATTCATCTTACTGCTGGAACCACATAGCCTAGTGTTTTGTGAATGACTAAAACATTCACTCCCTAAAAAGACCCACAATGCACTGTGAAAACCAGGGAGCATCGATGCTCACTACAGTATGTTCCCTAAATGGAAGTTCTGAAGCACGAAACATCATCACGTGAGCCAACTCACTACACAAAATTATGTTTTTTTTTAAAATACAAACCATTATTTTATTATATTTCAGCATAAACATACACCACTAGACAGGCAATGAACACAATCTAGCTAACATTTCTATTTTAAACAGGGCTGATATGTTGCACTGTATATGTAACAAGTAAAGAATTTTTCATAATGTAGCAGAAATCCTTACTGTCCTAACCAGTGTCCAAATTCATGTACACAGTATGGATTCACCACCTCAGGAAACTAGTGAGCTGATTGAGACGCACCAAAAGAAAACATGAACTAATCACAGAAAGTCAAACAGCAGGAACAATAGGATGATAGTCTCTATGAAGAAAATGATAAAAACTCCCTTAACATAGGCAGCTGAAAAAGTGGACGTACACTGTTGCACTCTATCGGCTATTGGCTGATCATTGTTTTGACCAGTAAAGCCCAAATAAATCTAAAGGTGCTGTACTTTCTTTCCCTGTCAGAAATACCACCAGTTGAGGATCAAGATTCTTCGGCGACTGCTATTACTGTATATGTGGCCTTCCAGATTACCGTGATGACCATGCGGCCTGCTCCATCATGATGGGCTTGGCTATGGTGGAGGCCATTTCGTAAGTGATGCATAATCATTTAATTCGTGAACTGTTCATGAACTGTCATCAGGATTGAACTGTGACTGGTTCATGACAATTATTTGTGAATAGATTAAGTCGGGCGTGCTTGAATATGACAAGGTTTGACACGTCATCTGGATTTTCAGATACGTCCGAGAGAAGACGCAGACTGATGTGGACATGCGTGTCGAGGTGCATTCTGGGACGGTCTTCGGCGGGTGCTTGGACAGAAGCGCTGGCAGTATGATGTGTGGTCTACCGACGTGACGGTGGCCAACAAGATGGAGGCAGGAGGAATACCAGGGTAAAGACCTGCACCTCCACAAGTGCTAAAGCTTTTTTGTGTGCTTTTGGTTCAGAATATTAGGGTCAATTCACTAGATTTGACCATTTTATACGTTTTTACTGTCAGGGCTGCACGAATATCGGAAAAATAATAATTAGTTTTTCTGCAATGTAGAGTAGTGGCCAAAAAATTGCCACATTCACACTGTTTATGACCAATTCAATATAACTCTAAAATAATAGTTTTTATAATTTTATTGTGATTATTATAAAATGTGGTAAACAAAATAAGATATATATTGTAATAACCGTAAAGAAATCATTAAATTAGTTTTATTTTACTGTAAATTTACAATATTTCCTAGTTTTCAAATACGTAATGTAAATGAACATAGTGCTTTCACTCTGAAACCAACAGCGCATTTATTTATTTTCTGGTAACCCATCAAAATAAAAGCTTAATGGGATACCGTTTGAAATTTTAGAAATTTAGACATAAAAATACTGTAATTTTACAGTAAAACAAAAATGATTTAATGAATATTTTACAGCAAGGTTATTATTACAATATATTTTTTATTTTGTTCAATACATTTAATAGTTATCACAATCTTAATTATTATTTCAGCGTTATATTTAATTGCAGCGGTTCTGAGACACTGTGTAATGAACTACACACGTGTAAATGACGCCCTTTTCTCTGAAAACAGGAGCACGTATATTTACATAATTAAATCACAGCCTGTAATTGATTGATTATATATCATGCAGCTCATGTGTGTATCCAGTGTATTCATGTGTGTATCCAGTGTAAATGCCCTCTGAGACACAGAGAAGACAGACGGCAGATCAGTCACTGCAGAAATGACTGAGACAAGTGTAAATGCATCTGGTTGTTCAAGCTAAACTTTAGTCCTCCCTAACTGAATTACACCCACATACTCCAAACCAAACATGAGCGAACACTCATGGATACACACATCTGGATATATGCCAGAATATTAGACCCTTATCCGTCGTCATCATCATCATCAGTAATACTCATTGACAATGAGACCCACCCTTATGAAAGAGAAGTGCGCTTAATTGTATTTAATGTGCACTTGTAGTGTACAGCAAATCTTTAAGTATTTAATACTTTTTTTTAAATCTGCAAATATTAATGAAATAAAAGACCTCTTAAGTGTGTTTAAAGGGAGAACACTTATATGAGTGCTTAACACACTTCGTAATAATGTTAACTTTAGAGTATATTTTTAATCATTATGTTTTAATAATCTTTCGTCATGCTTCAAAGAAGTACACTTATTTTGATGTTGACTAACATACTAAAGCACATGTAACATATTATACTATAAATGCTACTACTATACTAAAATATTAGTGTTAGTGTAATTTTAAGTGCACTAAATTAAAGTTCACCATTACAAATATATTTAAATACGTAACACACAGGTTTCAATAGAAATGACATTAAAGTCAATTTTAGTTTCCCATAAATGCTTGTCAGTATATTCAGCAGTGCACTTTAACCATATTTCCTAGACAATAATTATGAAATCACATATATAGATGTACTAGTCCCACCTCAGTGAGCCAAAAAATCACTCATGAGTTCAGCCAATTACATTATAAAACATTACATCACAAGTACAGGTGAAACTCAAAAAATTAGAATATAATTGCAAAGTTCATTTATTTCAGTAATTCAACTTAAAGATGAAACTAATATATTATATACGTAACTCATTACATACAAAATGAGATATTTCAAGCCTATATTTGTTATAATTTTGATGATTATGGCTTACAGATATGAAAACCTTTTCACAATATTCTAATTTCTAATATCTGTAAGCCATAATCATCAAAATTATAACAAATATAGGCTTGAAATATCTCACTTTGCAAGTAATGAGTCTATATAGTTTATCAGTTTCACCTTTTACAGTTGAATTACTGAAATAAATGAACTTTTGCATTATATTCAAATTTTTTTAGTTTCACCTGTAAATTCTTTTAAAGTTACTTTTTATTTATTTATACTTAAAAGTAGCTCACTTAAAAAAAAAACCTTTGCTGATAATTTACTCACCCCATGTCATTCAAGATATCCATGTCTTTCTTTCTTCAGTCGAAAAGAAATTAAGGTTTTTGATGAAAACATTCCAGGATTTTCTCCATATAATGGACTTCAATGGGAACCAACGGTTCAAGGTCCAATAAAGTTTCAGTGCAGCTTCAAAGGGCTTTAAACGACACCAGACGATGAATAAGGGACTTATCTAGCTGAAACAATCGGTCATTTTCAAAATAAATAAAAAAGTTTAAGTTTTATAAGCACAAATGCTCGCCTTGCTCTGTTCTGCTGATGCGCGTTCGTGACTCTCCTGCGAAACGAACAAATCTTTTTTTGAGTCATTTGGTTCAAAGATTTGTTCATTTTGATGAACGATTTGAACAGTGCTTATAAAACTTAAACTTTTTTATTTCATTTTTGAAATGACCGATTGTTTCACTTGATAAGACCCTTATTCATCGTCTGGTGTCGTTTAAAGCCCTTTGAAGCTGCACTGAAACTCTTGTTTGAATCTTGAACCGTTGGTTCCCATTGAAGTCCATTACATGGAAAAAATTCTAATCAATCAATCTTAATTTCTTTTCAACTGAAGAAAGAAAGATGTATATAACTACAGATATAGCTATAGTAGGTGAAAGTGGTTTGTGGGTGGTTAGTGATTCTTCTTGAGTTGTCAACAGTAATCATTTCTAGTGTTGTGTGATCAGTAAAAGAACGGGCAGTAACGGACTCAGAGAAACAAGTTATGCTTGAACTCAGATGTGTGTCTTGTAGGCGAGTACACATCTCCCAGAATACCCTGGAGTGTCTGCACGGGAGTTTGACGTGGAGCCAGGGAATGGCGGAGACCGCTGTGAGTACCTGAAGGAAAGGGGCATTGAGACGTACCTGGTGCTGGTGCCCAAGGGACCCCTGGGCAAGAACGGCATCAACGGAGTCGTGAGTGTCATTTCCTCTCAGCGTCATCTCCATCTCTCTGTGTCTCTCTCATTCCCACACACTCAACTATGTTTTTTTCCAGAAGCTTTCGGTGACGTCATCGAACGGGAACTCTCCACTACTGATCAACACCAAGGAGTGCAACGGAGCGTCCACACGGCGTGCACCACACCGGAGGATCCCGAGGAGCTGGACACACGGGTACTCACACACTAGATATACAGTCAAACCCAAACCTACTCAGACACCTTCAACATTTCTCACATTATCAGTTTATTCGCTGTAGTTTAGGAAATGGTGATAAATATAAATAATAAGTAATAATAAATAATAAGTTCTCAGTGGATATTTCACTGGTTTTTGACCCTCACACATGAATTATGATGAATATCTGTCAGATGTTAAATTTAACTACACAATCAGATAATACCAGTTTAGCTCAACCAGTGACCAAGCAATGCTTCTTGTTCAGTGTGTGTGTAAGAAGAAAGTTAGCAATTACAGAAAACACTCTGAAGCAAAATCCCAAATTTGTATAAATGTTAGTGCTGTCAAACGATTAAAATATTTAATCGCGATTAATCGCATTAATGTCATAGTTAACTCGCATTAATCGCACATTTTCTAAATGTCTTGATTTCTTTTTGTTAAATAATTTTTTCTCATTTTAATGCTCTTATCAACATGGGAAAGTGGATTGGCTTGTTTAGTGCAAATGTTTTTTTTAATTATTATTATTGAAAATAACATTGGAATAGTGTTAAATTTCACACTAACATACCAATAATCTCTCACACAATGTAACACTGTCTACCAATAAAAGGGTGAAAAAAATACTGACGAGGTCCTGATATTGACGAGGGGGTGGAGAATTCGCATCATCTGTGTGTGTGTGTGTGTGTTGCTTGGCCATCATCAAGTGGTGTTTCAGACTGGACGTGCTGCGATGATGATAGCTCAGTTCACAACGACAAAACACACAGATCCGCGTCTGCGCTCGTCATCCACTGAAAACGTAACGTGACCATTTGGCCGGCTCGCAAGCAGAAACGAGTGTGTGCGGCACAAAACGTCCTCGTGGCCTGCGATCTGAAACCCATTCATTTCAATTGCTGCGCCGCGCGAGGACGTTCTGTTGCTTCTTCGACCAAAGAGCAGCGGATTTAGCTAGACCGTATGAACAAAACAACAGGCACGACGCACACACTCGTTTGGGCTTGCGAGCCGGCTTTGAGTGGATGACGAGCGCGAGACGCCGAAATGGATCAGGATTCAGGACGCATGCCGCCCTGTTGCAAAAGCATGTGAAAAAAGTACAAAGTTTGCTAGGACAAAGACCGTTAATCGCGCGATAAAAAAATTAACGCGATAATTAAAATGGGTTTGCGCTTAGACGTCAATAATGACGCATTTAAACTGACAGCCCTAATAAATGTTACTGGTAGAAATTTAGTTTCTTATGGAGTATGAAGAATTATTGGGTATAATATGCCACAGTTTACTTTATTTTGCTCTACTCACTTACATACATGAACTATAGTGTACTTCACACACTAGTGAAAAAAAAATATTTTTAAAATTAATTAATTAAAATTAATTTTTGGTTTGACTGTATTCCATCCACCTATTTTTATTTTTGCTAATTTTGGGTACACTTTATGGAAATTAAAAAAATTCTATATTTTAAAAATGTGCACAAACAAGAATGTGCTCAATTTAGGTGGATATGTTATTAATTCTATTTTAAACTTTCTGTTCCTGAATCCTGAACAAAATATATTTCCACAAAATTATGAAACATTGAGAATAATCAGAAATGTTTCTTGAGCATCAGATCATCACATTAGAGTGATTTCTGATGGATCATATGACACTGAAGACTGGAGTAATGATGCTGAAAATACAGATTTAATAGACTACAGCCTTTTTAAACTGTTTAATTAAACAAAAAAATAAGATGCAGTTTATAAACAAAATAAATAAATATTATTTTTAAAGTTAAATAAATCAAATATAAGACAGTACATTCAGAAACATTTTAAAATCTTACTGATTCCAAACATTTGAACAGTCCTATATTCCCATAAAATGGCTTTTTTATGATTCATGGAGAAAACAGATATAGTGGGATTTTACTTTATATATATATATATATATATATATATATATATATATATATATATATATATATATATATATATATATATGTGCAAACACTGATTGACCATTTAATTGTCCAAATAACTAGGTGACTAATCAAAGCACTGCATAATTCCATGACTAGTATCATCTTTATGCAGTATCTTGTTTATCATTAGTATCTTGATGCAATGTATTTTTTATATTCAAATAATTATGGATTAAAATCTCAAGGATTTCACATAAAAAATGTCATACATGAGCAAATACATTAGTAATAATGTTATAGCTATAATAAACATGTTGCTAGGTGTCTATATGTGCACTATAAATTATAAATATAACTATATTTTATCTACAACTTTAAATTATCCATTATACGCAACTAACCATTAACCAAACCCTAACCCTTGAAGAAGTACCTGTAGTTCATTATTATTACTTCTATGTAAAATTACAACTAAATATATTACAGGATTTGACTAATTTGAAAATAATCTACTAACTGCTGACTAGCCTGAACAACTAGTGAACTTATTGGTTTTAAAGAAGCCCTGCATAATTATGGGACTGGTATTGAAATAACCTTTAAACTCTATATTTCAGTATGTTTATGTAATAGCATGATCATTTTAGACACATTTGCCAAAAGTAAAATTCGTATTGGTCCAAAATGTTCTTAAAAAAAAAAAAAAAGATTTAAAAATCATTGTGAAATGAAATATGAATGTTCATAATTAGTATAGGGATACATTGTTTCATTTAACAATATTGCCATGCTGAAAATTTGTTGTTTTGACGTATTTGTTTGAAAATTTGTTTGTCATGATAATGGTTTTGGATGTGCATGCAGATCACAGATTCCAGACATGTTCTCATGTGTGTGTGTTTGATCGCAGGTGGTGAACCCTCGTTCCCAAACCCGCGCGTCGGTTACGTCTGCGTGATCTGGCCGAGAGAGTGATCGACGCTCAGGAGAACGAACAGGAGCTCAATAAACTCCTCAATGAAGCTCTGCTGGAGAGAGAGACTGTACAAGCGTACGTAGTGTGTGTGTGTGTGTGTGAGTGTCTTTTCATGTGATTGCGCGAGTGTGTATATGTGTGTGTGTGCTCCTACAGAGCAGAAAGCCGCATGCCAGATAATAGAGTTTGCACTAAATGTAATAGTAGAGTTTCGGTTCTTCGACAGCATCTGTACACACTGTGGTTACAGGACGGCGTTTACAATAGAAATACACACACACACGCATCATCAGTTACAGCACGCCATAAACCAGCGTCGATGGAGCTTAACTTTCTTTAAAGCACACTTTAGCATACTTAACATATTATAGAAATAGTAGACTTCAAAAGATTAGAATGAACAAGTATAGTCATGACTCACAGATGTGTACTCTCGTTTACATTCGTCACCTTATATTTCATTAATATTATATTATCTGCAAATACAATGTTTTGAAGATTTGAAGTACACTCCATTATATTTTTCTGCATTACTTTACACTTTTCGCAAAGGTCGTGTTGTGTGTATGTGACTTGTGTGTGTGTTGTGCTCTTCAGGCTGAAAGGGAAGTACACTAATCGCCTGTCTCTGCGCTTTCACCGACCCGGAGCTGGAGACGCGTTTCTCCGTGGAGAAGGAGAAGCAGAGCGGGGCCGCTTTCAGCTGCTCGTGTGTGGTGTTGCTCTTCACTGCGGTCATGGAGGCCCTCATTGACCCCTGGTCAGTTAAACATTAGCAAATCACCAGACAAACATTGCCAAAGGTCAACCGAGGCCGTCATAATCTATTTACAGTTATTATAGCATCTGTTTATTGCTCTAAAAATAAGGTCCTGTTGCTACTTAGCGTTTCCCTTTGTCTCTGGCCTGGAAATGTCCATCTTCATTCAAGGCTGGGAATCATTCCTGATTCAATTAGATTCGGATTGTGATTTGATTCTGATTCATCTGTGCAGACCCTTGTGGAAAAGAAGTACACTTTAGCCTAGTTTTAAAAGGAAATAATATATTTTAAGACTATGGGCCCTATTTTAACGATCTGAAACGCAAGTATCAAGCGCAAAGTAACTTTGTGGGCGGGTCTTGTGCGCTGTTGCTATTTTACCGGCGGGATAAATGACTCTTGCATCCCGACGCAAGTTTAAAAGGGGTTGGTCTGAAGTAGCTTCATTATTCATAGGTGTGGTTTGGGCGTAACGTGAAACAAACCAATCAGAGCGTCGTATCACATTCCCTTTAAAGGGTAACTAAACCCCTGGTCAGAGCCTGACTCCACCCACTGGCAATATTTGAGAAATGCTGAAAAAGTGGGCGGATCCCAGCGGAGATTCCAACTCCTGACTCCCTACAGTGGTTTTGACGAAACAAGCTGGTTTTTATACTGCCAAGGGCCTACATGTAGCTCGTGCCAAGAGCGTGGTGAGCTGAAACGTTCGCACGTCACGAAGAACCGTGAAATCCGCACAAAGAACCACACAAATTCAACTGCAGTAGCCACCGTTCAACCTGAAGAGGGCAGCACTAAGACGCTTTTACACCATATATTGTAGAAATCAGAACACTTTATACACAAATGTCAAAAAAGTTACTCGAATCAATGACTGGTATTAATAAAGATCCATTCTTACAGATCATTAACTAAAAAAAGTTGGTTTAGGGTTTAGTTACTCTTTAAAGCAGCACTCTGTAGTTTTTTCAAACTTTATAATATTTTTGTAAAACCCTTGAGATGGTACATCGACTTACAATAGGTTGATTGACAGGTCTGCCATAGTCTGACTGTCTGTATCGCTTTCACTGGCCCTCTGTAACTTCGGGGAGCGGGTAGGAACCCGAGCACAAAAAGAACTACAAAATTCCAATTTCGAAGTATCCTGATTACTGAGTTTGGGCTACATTCTTGCAAGTTAATAATACATGATAAGACGGACAAAATAATCGGTCAGGATAACTATCCTATGTCTGCAGGCTGATAGTCATGTTTGTTATTTATTTTTCTGGAGAAAGAATCTTGCCTCAGGCTGTAATGCAAATTGATTTTTCAAATTTGCAGATTCATCTATGGTAGCTTGATATTATAATATTTACGCCATGGCTATTATCTACCAACAAACATTGAATTGAATTAGCATATCCATTATGTAAAACAGTAGCCAATAGGCTAACGTTACTATAAAGACGCTGGCTTGTAAACGAGAGCTACACGATCTTTTTACATTTGAAAAAAGATTGTTTGGGGGTATCGCTTGTCAACAAATGCATGTGTGAATCCCTGGTGTAACCATGACAGATTTTACGACAGTAGTAGAAGACAATAATGTTTCCTAACTGTAGGGGGACCCTGAGAGCAAAATGTAAAAAATAACAGAATGGGGCTTTAAGAGCATGATGGACGAGGTGCGCTTGTTCCATGGCGCATTTACCAGGCGCGCTTCAGAATCGGTTCACAGCCGAGGAGATCGATGTTCTCATCAGGGCCGTAAAAGAAAGAGAAGTGACATTGGGGATGGGACAAACCCACCCAAATTAGTTCAGTTAAACATGCTTATAATCATTTGGGTAAAAGTGTTATGCTTTAAAAGCATTATGCCGATTTTTCCCATCATCAAGAACACAACAATGATTTCCCTCGTATTTAAATATTTTTCTTATAATAATGTATCATTTGCAAAAAGTAAAATGCACCTGTGTAGCTGAGAGAATCATCTACAGCAGTGGTTTTCAATAGGTGAGGCGTGCCTCCCCTGGGGGCGCCAAAGAGCGACAGGGGAGGCGCGAAGCACTTTATAATACGCAACTTTTTTTAAAGGCGCGTTAAAACAGCACGGATTGCGGCTCGCTTTTTGGGGCTTATAAAAAAGGTTGTTTGTTAGGAAAATCTGACAAGCAACTTTGTTTTCTTTACATCTATGGTGACGGTTGCCATTTTCTCAATCTCCAATACATTGATTGACACTGTCTGACGGTGCACTTTTGCGTCCATTTCTTTTCCTTTTTTAACTCGTAATTGAATAACGAAAAACATGCTTTCTTTATTAGTTTTTAGACTGGTGAAACGATATTCACAAATTTTTTTTATTTTCTTTATATACAATGCTTAGATATTTAACTTCACATAGGCCTATAAAGAAAGCCTAAAACAAAAACATTTCATAAACAGTAAAATGTCAAGTTATATAAAAATACAACTTTATTAAAACATTATTAAATTATTTTACTGATACACATGCCTATTACTGTCTTAAGTGAGCTCATTTATAAATGCCAATAATAATTGTCATTAATATTATTATTAGTCTTCATTTAGGCTAGATTCGAAGACGCTTTTATCCAAAAAATGGGAGAAAATGGGACACGTGTCAGATCGCGTCTCTGTCAGCAACAGCTGTCTGAATTCGCTCACTCGCTTTTACTTACTCCTCCTCATTCACTCCTTCTAGTGAACAGTATTAGTGGACTAACATAGGGGTTTAGGGGGCGATTTCGGATTCAACCCATGTTCTCAAGCAGTGAATAGAGGACACTTCAACGCGTCGACAGACAGGACCGTGCAGGTAATATTTAATATGAAACAAAGTCTCAACTTTCAAATTTGGTCAGTCAAAGAAAATTAAAGGCCTGCCGTTTTGTGGCTCTTTAATGTGTCGTAGTCCTGATAAAGCCCAGTTCCACCGACGTTAATCTATAACTCTCCTGACTGCTTTCTCTGACACAAATGGTGGATTTTGATTGGTCAGATCAAATCATTTGATTGTCTGTCAATCAAACTCCAAGCGAAGGATGAATTGACGCTAATTTAAACGTGAAAGTTAGTTTCGTTTTCAAACTAGCGCATATCAAGGCACAATAACAAAACAGTTCTATTCTGCACTACCACACTATTATGAATGCCCATTGATGCCCGTGAAAACGCGCGCATTTTACGTTTACCTTTAAATTAGCGATTTAAATGCCTCCGCCGGTGACACCGGTATTACCGGTGTTGTCACATGTCGATTAATCGGTGAAGAAAATATCATAGACAGTAAAATATCCTCACCGTCACATCCCTACTTCGCATCAAAAGCGCGGCCTCTCATTGTTCCCACTAATATGGACGATTAAATTGAAAGATTGAAATTGAATTATATTTATTTATTTTTTTATTGCTTTGCCGCTCTTGTAGCGCAAATGACGTGAAAGGCGCACTGTTTGTTTAAAACCTTTTTGTTTAAAAAGGTTTTAGATTGATTAAAAAAATTCATGAAAAATATGTGAAATCTGTTCGATCTGATAACATGCCTTCAATGCAGTTGACTGTTAAATGTTACGTGTTCTGTGAATCGAACAGCGTTGTTGTTCATTGATCAGGTAGAGCTGTCCATTGTGCTGATTTTGTTCTAGACGCTTTTTCAGCCGTCAGATATCATCGTCGGTAGCTTTGGCACCAATTACACTTCTATTTGATTTGAAATCTTTATTTCGAACATAAAAAGAAAGTATATATAAGAAAAAAACAATGTTTAGAAACTTAGGAAAATTCAAAACAAATGAGCAGCAAAAAATATATATAATATATAATATATAATATATATATATATATATATATATATATATATATATATATATATATAATTATTTGCAGTTGACATACTTCTAGTATATGTGTGAAAGGAGTAGGAAGAAGTAAACGTTATATACTCCTACCCCTAAATTCTAACAGTCTTACATTTACAATTTTATATTATTATTATCATGTTGTTCTATACATCCATACACCTATACAGATATATACATATACACATATTCATATATACACACATACATTTGTCTAACCTCACTTATGTACGTATTCAAGCAGCAAAAAAAAAAGAAAATAAAATAAGATAAAATATTAAGTACAACTAAGTTGACAGAGCAAACAATCAAAGAAAAATAACATAACTTTGTACATTTTTTTAAATAGGAATATGTTTGAGCACTGCTTCAGTTTATCATTTAGTTTATTCCATAATTTAACTCTGCAAATTGATAAACATAATCTTTTCCTTGTAGTTCTAAATCTATTATTCTTAAAATGTCCCCTTCCTCTTAAATTGTACTCACCTCTCCCTCTCAGAAAACATATTTTGTATATTCCCAGGCAATAGGCTATTTCTTGCTTTGAACATGAATACTGCAATTTGGTATTCAATTAGATCTTGAGTTTTTAGCAATTTAGACTGTAGAAATAATGAATTTGTGTTATCCCGAAATCCAACGTTGTGAATGATTCTCATGGCTCTTTTTTGCATTATAACTAGTAGCTGTAGTGATGAATAAGTGCTTCCCCAAACCTCTACACAATAATTCAAATAGGGTAACAACAGTGAACAGTACAAAATGCGAAAGTGATTTAAGCTCCAGTATGTGCTTTGCTCTTGCTAGGACTGCAATACTTTAGGACAGTTTGGTTTTTATGTATTTTATGTGAGGCTTCCAGCAAATCTTCTCATCTATGATTACTTCTGAGGAATTTATTTTCATGTACTCTTTCTATGTTAACACCCTCTATCTGTATCTGTGCTTGATGATTTGACTTACCATTTCCAAATACCATGAATGTGGTTTTACTCAGATTTATCGATAACATATTTATGTCAAACCATTGTTTTATTTTCTTGAATTCTGAAGTGATTATTTCCCAAGATTCACACGCTGAAAGGGATAGTTCACTTCAAAATGAAAGTTCTGTCATCATATAGGCCTACTCACACTCAAGTTGTTTCAAACCTGTATGAATTTCTTTTTCTGCTAAACACAAAGGAATATATTTTGAAGAATGTCAGTTACCAAACAGTTAACTGGAACCATTGACTTCTATAGTATTTTTGGTCCCACTTTATATTAAGTGGCTTTAAGTACTATGTACTTACATTGAAATTAATAATTTGATACAATGGACTTATTGTGTACATACATACATGTTTTTACATTGTACTTATATTTTAAAAATACCAGCATCATGTAATTACATCTGTTATTAATTTATGTACTTACATTTCGACCCTTCCCTCACACCTTAACCTACCCTTAGGTACACCACACCTGTCCCTAACCTTACTCGTATCACACCTCAATAGCAGCAAAAGTGTTTTACAATACAACAGGAACACAATAATACATTGTACTTATTTTTCAATGTAAGTACATAGTACTTACAGCCACTTAATATAAAGTGGGACTCTATTTTTAGTAAGTCAATGGGACCAGTTTACTTACACGAGTGTGCTCATGTAAGTACACTTAAGTGTCCTAGTTTTCAGATTTAAAGTACAGAATAAGTGCACATTTAATACAGATTAAGCACACTTTCTACTATGGCTGTAATCAACTAAAGAAATCCTTAGTCGACCAAGGTCTTGCTCCTGCGCGACGATCAGTCGACTAAAAAAAAAAAAAAAAAAAAAAACGGATGTTTTGATTGAACATTTTTTAAACAATTGTCATAGAGCATTTATAAAACAACAAACGAAAAAACATTCGAAAATAAATAAAACTATAATAATAATACAATTCTTTGAAAATTAAGTGATTTGTTTAACTGCAAGTGAGGAGCTCTGTCCTTGGTCTATACTGACGGTCACAATCGCGCACCTGATCACACCACACGCTACCAAATAATATACCTGCTATCTGCCACATAATGAAAAATCCTAACAAAAGCTCTCGTTACAGGCTGTATTCTTCTTTACTTACAAAGCTATGGGTTAACTTTTGTCCAGCCGATCTGTTAGGCGCTCTTAAAACAACAGACAAAATAGCCTAAAAACAATCTGAAATCTAGGCTGTGTTGTAAGATAGCATATAAGTTTAATTTCGTTTTGTTACATTATTTAGGCTACTTTCAAATGAGTCAAGTGTACAGATAAAAACCTATTAAGAAAACAATCTATTGAGTCAGTATGATAAAGCCGTTAAAAGAGCTGCTCACCGTCTTTTGCGCGCTAAGTTTGATTTCAAATAGGCACGCGATGTGCGCGCTCATAACTGGAGCAACGCGGTTCGCCACCGTCGCGTACCTCCACAAACATGAAGCCAGACAAAAGATTTAGATTTCTTGGACATTCTGTCCGACTGAAAGTAGCGCTGAACTGAATGAATACAGCAAAACTACCACCGGTACATCCCTTATTGTAGCGTCAGCAGCAGTCGCAGCCAGTAGGTGCGGTTCCCGAGTGTGTTATGTGTGTGCGCTGAAACTGTGGCGCAGTAACAAGAAATAGCCTAAAGCATTTAAAGTTGGGATAAAACATAGGCTAATTATATTTAGAATACAGTAATAAATAACTGCTTTATAAAGGAATAAATATCAGGGAGTAAATCATTGAAAATGTATTTCTATTGGCAAAAAAAAAAAAAAAATGCGACTGGTTCAACTATAAGAATTTCAGTTGACCAAGATCAATATTTAACTGATTAGTCCACTAAACGACTAAAGTTGACAGCCCTACTTTCTACTATGGCTCTGAAAAGCATTCGGATAGGAACGTCCAGTGTGACGCCACTGTGTGTTTGTCATTGCTGTATTACTGTGTGTTCTGGAATGTTCTGATGTCTTTCTTTCATTTGCTCTTCACAGGTTGGTCGCTGAACTCACGTGACTCTGGCCGTGGGAGAAGTCTTGCTGCTCGTTCTGACTATCTGTTCGCTGGCAGCCATTTTCCCACGGGTGAGTTACTGTTCTAACACCTCCGTTGACCAATCACACACAGCTGTCACTCAAACATGTCACGAGTTGTAAAGTCGGTCCAGTTATGTCAGCAATCTCTAATGCATCTCTTTACTAACATTTTGGACCTGATGTATTCATTACAGCAATGAGCTGTGTTCTTTACCACACCAATGACATCACTGGGTCTTATCCTGGACACTCCCTTTGTGTCCAGGTTCCTTCTTTGTAATGAGATTTTCCTGAAAATTGCATGATTATGCTTTCCATTAGGCTCCGGGGTCAAGGTTTCCGTATTGTAATGCTGAATCTTTGATGGACTTCTTATGTAATATTAATGTGACGGGTCACATGAGTGAAATGCTGTTGCTGAGGCTCATCCTCTTCCAGTTATTGTCCCAGCATGCACCAGGATATTTGATTCATCCTCATTAGTTAGGTCAACATAAAGTTACCAGTATTGATTCTGTCGCAGCCGCACACACACACACAGGTTCAGCGAGCGCAGAGATAATGTGATTTTGAAAGGAGAAGCGCTCACACACTCGTCCACTAGGCAACCAGGACATATAAATGTATTGATTTTAAAAATCATGTTGTTGTGGATTAAATCAATTGTTTCCACAAACACTGTTCATCCAGCCACCCCAGGGCTGAAGTAAACGCACACACACTGTGATTAGATCACAGGCCTTTCCATTGACTTTACTGGTCACTTACTGTGATAACAGGTCATGTGTGTACAAGGTTAAAATCTTTTCATATGACTGGATGTTAGTGTGTGGATCTCTGAGTGTAAGGAGCTTTTTCCTCTTGCGTTCAGGTTTTTCCAAAGAGATTGGTGACGTTCTCCACTTGGATTGATCACACGCTGCTGGGCTCTGCAACACTTGGGCCATGGCAGCCATTTTCATAGTCACAATGGCCAACATAGTGGATATGGTGAGAAACAAGTGAATGAATTAAAGAAATATCTATCTATCTATCTATCTATCTATTATCTATCTATCTATCTATCTATCTATCTATTATCTATTTATCTATCTATCTATATCTGTCTATATATATATATATATATATATATATATATATATATATATATATATATATATATATATATATATATATATATATATATATATATATATATATATATATATACATATATGATTTGGTCAAAAGTTTAGGGTTCGGTAAGATTTTTTATGTGTTTAAAAGAAGTCTCTTCTGCTCACTAAGGCTACAATTTTTGATAAAAAATACACAAAAAACACAGTAATATTGTGAAATATTATGACAATTTAAAATGACTTTTTTATGTTAAATATATATATTAAAATGTAATTTATTCCTCTGAAAAAAGCTGAATTTTCAGCATCATTACTCCAGTCTTCAGTGTCACATGATCCTTCACAAATCACTCTCAATATGATGATTTTATGCTCCAAAAACATGTATGATTATTATCCATGTTGAAAACAGTTTTTTACATTTTTATTTCAGGATTCTTTGATGAATAGAAAGTTCAAAAGAACAGCTTTTATCTGAAATGGAAAGCTTTTGTTACATTAAACACTACCCTTTAAAAAGTTTGGGGTCAGTAAGAATTTGTATTTTATTTTTGGGGAAATAAATAAGAAATCAATACTTCTATTCATCAAGGATGAGTTACATTGATCAAAAGTTACAGTAAAGACATTTATAATGTTAGAAAAGATTCAAATTAAATAAATGCTGTTCTTTGAACTTTCTATTCATCAAAGAATCCTGAAATAAAATGTAAAAAACTGTTTTCAACATGGATAATAATCATACATGTTTTTGGAGCATAAAATCATCATATTAGAGTGATTTGTGAAGGATCATGTGACACTGAAGACTGGAGTAATGATGCTGAAAATTCAGCTTTTTTTCAGAGGAATAACTTACATTTTAATATATATTAACATAAAAAAGTCATTTTAAATTGTCATAATATTTCACAATATTACTGTGTTTTTTGTGTATTTTTTATCAAAAAAATTGCAGCCTTGGTGAGCAGAAGAGACTTCTTTTAAAAACATAAAAAATCTTACCGACCCTGAGCACTGTGAACTGAACATGAACAACAATGAACAGCTAAATTTGTATTAACTAACGTTAACAAAGAATAACAAATACAGCAACAAATGGTTAGTTAATGTTAGTTAATGCATGAACTAATGTTTAATAAATGAACCTTATTATAAAGTGTTACCTATATATATATATATATATATATATATATATATACACAGGGGCTCAACACATTAACACCTGCCAAATGTGTGTGTATTTCAGCAGTGATGTGTAACGCACTCACTTCTATTGCGTTACTCTATAATTTTTAATTGTAGTCTTTTAAAAAGGCATCTAAAATAATAAACTATAGTGCAATGTAGTGTTGTCACAAATATAGATTTTTCAATACATATCGATACGGAAATATCTGATACGCTTCCAATACTCAATACGCTTCCAATTAGGGTGTGCACGAATATTCGAATTTTTATGTAATTATTATTCGAAAAATAAAATACTATTTGAATTTTGAATACGTTGCTTTGCTGGCCGTAAATGCAGTGAGTCCATGATAAATCCTAAGCACTAACTCGCAGTTATAATTAAATGCACTGGATGGCGCTGTGGAGTGTGTAAACAAGTTGCTTGTATTTGATCACATAATGTTGTCGTCTGCCTCACGAAGTTTGGAATTACTTGAAAAGAATCTTACTAGACGAAATTACTTTTGATCAAATTAATTAATCTGATTTAATTAATCTTATAATATCATCACCATGAGAAATCTCATGAAATCCAAACAGTTGAGTGAGGAAAGATAGCTGTCCATTACTGCATCACAACTGCAGGTAAGCGCAGCTGGACCTCGCGTGATCCAAGATGTTAACTTATCTAAATTCAAAAAATTTTGATTTTTAAAAAAAAAAATTTTGATAAAAATGATTTTGAGACATACTTCCTTTAAGCTTCGTTTTGTTGTTTAAGAACAGAAAATGCAAAGTGCTGTTAGAAACCCGTTCTCTTTGTGTCTGAAACGTCTGTCAGCGCGGCGTCTTCTTCTCACTCGAGCATAAAGTGCTGGCGCGCCCCTGCATGTAACGTTAGATATTCTTGTTTTTCTCAACATAAACGCTGAAACAATATAAACACGATAATCAATCATTTGCTGACTCGTGTGTATATCTGTACGATATCTGATGCAATCTGTGTTATTAGGCTTTTTTTCGCTCGTGCTGTTTGAGCATGCTTTTAATAATGCTTTTTTATTGTTTGTTTACACATAGGCCTACTGTTTAATGTTTTCAACTAAAAGAAAATTGTAATATATATTTTAAGCTTGTTGTGTATTGCCTAATTGTAAGCTTGCCCAGAGATGGTGACAAAAACGGGGAGAAAAAAAAAACATAAATAACGTAGATTTTTTTAAACATAATTTAAATAAACGAATATTCAAATGCAATATTTTTGAAAAATGCCCATCCCTACTTCCAATACTTACACCTAAACTCGCCTCCCTCGCTCAATCATTTCTTTTGTTCTGACTTACAGACTTGAATTTCGGGGAAATTTGGGATTGAATTTGGGATTGTGTGATTGCGTTTAATGTTACACATTCCCGCAGATGTTGTGCTCACACCCAAAGTGTGCGCACGTAAAGCCACCTCTCAGAACTAAATTGAGTTATTTTTCACTTCTTATTGCCCTTAAACAGTCAAATACACACAAAATAATGTCAAAATGTCTGGTCTTGGTCAGATATTCACGTGAACACAATCAGTTGTGTTTTAAGTGAACGTAAACAGTTGAGAAAGAAAACGCATGTGTGTCCGTGCATCAGGTCTTAAAGTGACAGCAGCCTAATACACCTGATGCCAAATTATGAGATAATATTACAAATATTTATATGGCAGTTTTTCCACATGGTATTGATATCAAAACTGTGGCCAGTGAAAATGCTGAGTGGTTAGAAACATTGGAAAAACAAAAGCCACAGAGGCTGGTGAGCAAATCAGTTCATGTCAAGCCCTGTATTGAATTATGTTTCCATCTAATATATACATATACAAAGTGTTAAAATCAGGTCAGAGAAAATCCAAGTTTTTAGTGCTGTACCACAACCTAGTAAGCTGTCTTGTTGTTCACTGCCTATCTAGTCATCTGCCTTCTAAGGCAACACCAAGATGAAGCATTTTCCTTTTTTTTAAATCCACTCAAACATTTAACGATGTAATACCAACCAACAACATCTAATTTAATAGTGCAAGAGGTAAAATGAAATGACATTAAAATCATGAAATTTTCATTGCGATAGAGAAATGTGCCTTTTTGAAGAGACTCTCAAACTTTTTGCACTCTCAAAATACGTGTTTTTAAAATATAAATGGATTTAATTGATCTAAAGTGACAGTCAAGACATTTATAATGTTACAGAAGATTTCAGTTTCAAATAAATGCTGCTTCAAAACTTTCCATTAATCAAAGAATCCTAAAGTGAAACATCACATGCATCAACATTGTTTCCTCAAAAATACGAGGCATCACAACTGTTTTCAACACTAATGATAATAAAAAGATCAGCTTTGCTATCACAGGAACAAAATACATTTTAAAACATTAAATTAGAAAACAGTTATTGACAATATTACTGTATTTTTGATCAAATAAATGCAGCCTTGGTGAGCAGAAGAGACGTCTCGGTAAAAAATAAGTAGTGAAACACCAACATTTTATTACACCAATGAGTCGAAACAAATAGACAACCATAATGTTTAAACATCTAAAAATCTCCTTTAGATGATGTGATTGAACACTGTGCCTCTGTCTGACTCCTGATGTGTTCTGTAGTTAAGCTGTCGGGTTCCTCAGCCCTCCACCAATGAGGCGACGGCAGTCCCTTCAGTCTCAGCGCCTGCCAGGAACTGTTCGGAGAATCCCAAATGCTACAGCTACGTGGCAGTCCTGGCTCTCATGGCCACCACCATGCTGGTGCAGGTCAGCCACATGGTCAAGCTCACGCTCATGCTGCTGATCACTGTGGCTACAGGTGTAGTCAACATCTACAGCTGGACGGACATCTTCGACCGTTACGATCTGGCTCGGTTTAAGGGATACAGGTGCGTCAGAGTCAAATCACTGCAGAAGAGCTGTCACTATTGCATTAGGACTTGAACTGACCCAGTATTTCCCCTACTGGATGATACAATGAACAAACTTAGATTGATCCAAGTGTCCTTGTTGTACTATAGAAAATTATGTGTAATTACATGCTACTTAACCTAAACCAACCCCTATTCCTAACTCTAGTAAATGCGTGTAGGTAATTATTATTACTCAATTCTTAAAGGGATAGTTCACTTTGAAATTAATTTTTGGTGTGTTTACTTACCTCAAGGGCATCCAAGATGTAGGTGTCTTTGTTTTCGCAGTATTTTCAATTTTGATATTTTTAGGTCAAAACCGTTGTTGTCTGTCAGTCATATAATGGAGGTCTATGGTCACCACCTCAAAGAGCATGCACAGAGAAGTCCAGATTAAACATGATTTAATGACTTGTAAATGTAAGTACACATTGATGGCCTAAGACACGAAGCGAGCGGTTTGTGTGAGAAAACGAACAGTATTTATAACGTTTTTACCTCTTGTAATCACAGCCACGTCCAACTGATCTGACGGCACGGGCGATTCCGTTCTGTGCAAGCGCCGGAAGTGATCTCTCGCGGTTGCGCTAAAAATTCAACGTTGTCTGTTGATATATCTGAAATATGTTTAGATCTTCACAGTGAAAGGTAACACTTCCGAAATCTTTGTGTAAATAATGAGTGACGTACACGCAGAGAAGTCGAAGCACCCGTGCCTTCAGATCAGTTGGGCGTGGCTGTGATTACGAGAGGTAAAACGATATAAATACTGTTCGTTTTCTCACACAAACCGCTCGTTTTGTGTCTTAGGCCATCAATGTGTACTTACATTTACGAGTCATTAAATCATGTTTAATTTGGACTTCTCTGTGCATGCTCTTTGAGGTGGTGACCATAGACCTCCATTATATGACTGACAGACAAGAACGGTTTGACCTAAAAATATCAAAATTGAAAATACTGTGGAAACAAAGACACCTACATCTTGGATGCCCTTGAGGTAAGCTAAAACATATCAAAAATTAATTTCAAAGTGAACTATCCCTTTAAATGTGTAATTACACTGTAACAGCTTTTAAATAAAGTGTAGCTGTTTACTCTACTGTATATCAGAGAGGAATGGGCTGTTGCTTTCAAGACACTTGTAACCCACTAAAGCCTTCTGGATCATATTTGATGCGCAATAAGGCCTCTAAATAATCAAACTTTGCTGAAAAAGCTGTTGCACTCAATCTACTACATGCCTTTTGCCGTCTGATTGATAGTTCATATTTTTTTAGTCAGTATAATTGTAAAAACGTCTCTTTTTGCTGTGAAATCTTAAGCAAACTTGATAACTTTTATATTGTTAGTAATATTTCAAGATAAACACTTATTGGACCTTATCTTGATTAAGATGTATCAAATATGATCAGGCTTTTGAGGAAGGTTTATTTCTCTCAATCATCACTGTATTGTATTGATTTATATGCTTTAAAACCACAGCTTTTAAGCATTTAGATATCATCTTACTTAGACATATTACTCCACTTACATTTTCCTGTTATTTCATATCAGGCTTTATTCTTTTTTTACAGACTTTATCTTGTGCCCTCCAAATACACGATGAGTGTGATGATCTTCATCATGATGGTCAGCTTCTACTACTTCTCCCGACATGTAAGATTGAACTTTCTCTCTCTTTCCGAACGGTTTCTAAAAGGCATTGTGTACTTGAAATGAAATCACCAAAATTATGTGAAATCACCTTAAAAATATTGTTACGCCCATAGGACTCCAAGTTTTCTGAAGCCGTACGATCGCTTGATTTCAGAAACACGCCAAATGTTTAGTTGTTATTTCACTGAAAATCATAAATGACTAAGATATCAAATCAAATATGGCATATAGCATATGGTTAAAAGACATGTATGTAGAAGGTATGTCACAGAATGTGTTTTCGGGAATCCCTCCAGATTTGGATCAACATAATTAAAGAATTAAAGTTTTTGGGTGATTATCCCTTCTAGGCTATTCCTCATATAATAGCATATGGCTTTAAAGGACTATTATATTAGTCAACAATACACTTTTTGTGTTTCACAGAAGAAGAAAAAAAATCTAATGGATTTGGAATGACATGAAGTTGGGCAAATAACAACATCATTTTGTTTTTGTGTTAAAGGAACACTCTGACTTTTTGGGACTTTAGCTTATTCAATGTATCCCCAGAGTTAGATGAATCCATCCGTGCCTTTTCATTTTTCGTGTCGTGATGTAACTCTATCTGTACTGCAGTCACCACTAGCCTAAGCTTAGCACAAAGACTGGAAGTAAATGGCTCCAGCTAGCATACTAATCCTTATAAGTGAAAAAATAACGCAAACATTTTCCTATTTACATGTTGTGATTTGTATAGTCACAGAGTGTACAAATAACAAGGTCATATGAGACACAGATATCCTTTAACCTCAGAAGGCAGCACTGCTACTTGTGCATAACGCAGCACCTGAGATGCACCGTAGCAGTGCTTCGCCTTCTGAGAAAATAGTTTCCAATATTTATACAGTTATAAAATATCTGTAATGCTCATATGACCTTGTTATTTGTACACTCTGTGACTATACAAATCACAACATGTAAATAGGACATTTTTTGCGTTATGTTGTCTCTTATTGAGATTATGCTAGCTGTAGCCATTTACATACAGTCTTTATGCTAAGCTAAGCTAGTGGTGGGTGCGTCAGAGAGTTACAGCACGCAGTGGAGATGAAAAAGGTATGTATGGACTTATCTAACTCTGGGAGATATGCTGAATAAGCTTAAGTCCAAAAAGTCAGAGTGTTCCTTTAAATATTCATTTAATGTCTCTACCAAGGCTGCGTTTATTTGATCAAAATACGGTAAACACAGTCATATTGGGAAATGTTTTTACAATTTAAAATAGCTGTTTTCTATGGAAGCTTGTTTCCGCCACAGAATAAACAATTAAAAAGGTAACTGAGACATTTTATCTCACATTTCTGACTTTATTTCTCATAATTGCAAGTTATAATGTCAGAATTGTGAGAAATAAACTTGTGATGTTTATATACTTCATATCATGCAATTCTGACTTTATAACTTGCAATTCTCAGAGTTGTAAGATTTAAACTTGAAATTGTGAGATAAAAAGTCACAATAATCTTTTAAATTGTTTTCTACGTGAAATATATTGTAAACTAATTTTTTCCTGGGATCAAAGCTGAATTTCCAGCATCATTCCTCCAGTCTTCAGTGTCACATGATCCTTCAGAAATCACTCTAATATGATGATTTGCTGCTCAAGAAACATTTCTGATTATTATTTATGTTGTAAACAGATGTAGAAACCGTGATAGATTTTTTCCAGGATTCTTTGATGAATAGAAAGTCGTTTGAGTGGTCACTTCCTGACATCTGAGCGGTGTGTGTTCTCAGGTGGAGAAGCTCGCGCGCACACTGTTCCTGTGGAAGATTGAAGTGCATGAGCAGAAGGAGAAGGTGTACGAGATGAGGCGCTGGAACGAGGCTCTGGTCACTAATATGCTTCCGGAGCATGTGGCCCGACATTCCTGGGCTCCAAGAAGAGGGATGAGGTGAGAATCTCATGGTCTGTTTACACCTGGTCACTTCAGGCCTTCTTACTGATCGCATAGCTATCGGAATTGATCCATGAACTCTTGGACACATAAAGGTGTCTCTGCGATATGATTGTATTCAGGGCTGGGCGATATGTCAAAAATATTTTATCGATAATCGCCTTAAAAATATCGCGACATGCCATGTATATCGTCTACCCAAGCCCCGCCCCCAACACGCGCCGTCGGAGACATCACTGCCGACACCGGTACATGTTGGGGCCGTTTACACCTGGTCACTTCATAGGTTTCTGTGATCGGATAGCTATCCGATCGTGAAAAGACCAGGTGTAATGCCCTCCAAAACGCATTCGAGACTGGATTTGAATCCGATCGCTCAAACAACTTGAGGAGGTAGTCTGGGCCGCATTCCAGACGAAACTGGACAAGTATAAATTTATGCATCTGGTTGTTGATACCACATATGTAAATGTTACTACTCACAAAAATGCTAACACATAAATGTGTGAGAGCATGTTATAGGCCATATGTCATGCTATTTTAGTCAGATATGACGACGCTACTGCGAACACGCATCACATCAGATGAGCAGCTGAGCGCCGAGCCAACGCGCGCAATCTATCGCAAATCAAAGTGAAAGTAAGTCGCAGACACTTAACACTGCCATCTTCATTAAAAGTAAGAAACGAAATGATCTAACCAGGGGTGTTGCCGCTCTCTCTATTGCTGTATTTGCTGATTTTGAAATTAGCCGATGATTAATAAAATGCAGCTCATCTGTTGCTTTCCGTGACGTGCACTTTATTAAATCTGTATATGGGAATTGAAGATCGCATTTCCGTTTTGCAAAAACACATTTATGTGACCAGGTTTAAATGGAATAGTTTTGATAAATCAGATAGCTATCCAATCTGAGAAAACGCATGAAGCGGCCATAAACAGCCCCGTTGAGTTTGGCTGCACTTTTACAGCCAGGAATTTAGTTTAGCTAATTTAATGATTGGCACGTTAAAGGTTTTACTTCGGTTAGTTTGAGCTTGAATGAGCATATCATTAGCTATGCTGTTATGTCAGTTTTGCTAATAATTTCCACACTGTTCTTATCGCATATGTGTTTGAAACGAATTTCGTTTCGCGAGGAGAAACGGTGAAATACAACTGAACAAGAACAGAACCAAATTTGATGATTGTAACAGTGATGCCTATTTATTTTTTTTACAAGGTCCGATGTTTCCGATGTCCAATTTTTTCTGGTAATTATGTTTACCTAATTACACAATTATAACAGCGCTGTTCTTAAACTTGTTTTCAAACTACAATATATTTGTTATTTGCCTAAAATTCAGGGATTAAAACCAATTGTTTTGATCTGCATGAGCAAAAACTTTCTGGTTTTAGAGTTCCAAGATCTCCTTAAGCCGCTTTATAAAAATTACTGCTTTATTTATTTAGAAACAGAAGTTACTAATAATTATATTTGGGTATTTTATTTATTTATTTTTGTTCATGTGTTAATTTAAAGCAAAGTGTAACGCTCCCAATTACTACTGTAATGGAGCTCCCAACATTGCAAACTCTGAACACGTGCATGAGATATTCAACGCAACGCAATTTCTTCATCCGTTTGCAACGAAATTTTAATTTTAATTACAATGGTCACGTTTTTATTTTTCTATTAGGCCTATTTATTATGTACAACATTTAAATTAATATTCAGGAACGGGTAAAGTTACTTTTCTGATGAACTTTATTTATACTGCAAACCAAAATAAAATATTACTCTGCTATTCTGAATTAACAGGATAGTTAAATATTTTCGTCTGCAGAACGAAAAAGATAAAGGTCAAGAAAATGTTTAACAGAATTAGCCTACAGAAAGTGATAAATGATGTTTGACAGGGAACGCATCTCAAAGTCGCATACAGTACACAGACCAACACAGACTCATGTTGCCGTTGAGCAGTCAGCGCTGAACAACAGGCACATAAAATATTAAGCTTAGGCTACTAAAGTTAGAAAAGTTCAGTGAGTGATTTTCTTTATCCTTTGTTCTTTTATCAACATTAAATATTGGCACCGAGTACAGGCTGTCCATGCACGGATTCAATAGACACAGCCAGGACAAACCAACTGTGTTTACGGGGATATTTTGAACTTGAAAAAAAAATGTGTACTGACGTCTTTCTGTGGTTGAAACAATTCTTCTGATGTTTAATCATGTTTATTTGATGCTATAAATTAACAAGAAGGATATATGTGAGATATTGTATATGTGCATTTGTCCGTGCATGAGAAGCGGCTGTGTGCAGCTCAGAAAACAGCGCTCATGCAGACGTGTTCTCTCGTGTGTTGCTGAAAGAATGCTATCAAGAAGAATCCAATTTTTTCCTAACCCTACTAACTAGCCAATTGAAAATATTCAAATCATGCTAAAAAAAAAAATCATTGTGTAAACAAGGCCTCTGATGCATTTACACTTGTTTGCATCTCAGACCAACTCCTGAAGTGGTTTGAGTGGACAGCATTTCAGAGCGTTTCCATGTTTAACATAACTCAAGTAACGTCTCTGGTTTGGTTTCTCAGGAGCTCTACAGCCAATCCTATGATGAGATCGGAGTCATGTTCGCCTCCATCCCAAACTTCTCTGATTTCTATACGGAGGAAAGCATCAACAACGCGGATTGAGTGTCTGAGGTTCCTCAATGAAATCATTTCTGACTTTGATAGTGTAAGAAGTGTTTTTTTAAACAGTTTTAACCTGTTTGTTTCCAATTCTATATTAGTAAGAAGAGATTTCATACCATTACTTGTTTGCTTTTGTGCTCTTTAGCTTTTGGATGAGCCACAGTTTCGCTTCATAACCAAGATCAAGACTATTGGCAGCACCTACATGGCAGCATCAGGAGTCACTCCAGACAATAACACCAACGGTTACGCTTGCATGAAGGTAAAGGAGCTGCAGATGGGATCTTTCTAGAAGCAGTATATCCATCTAGTGCTGATGACAATGGTAAAAGAGGAGTTTTTGTGTCCTTCCCAACAGAAAGAAGAAGTTTCAGACAGGGAACGGTGGCAGCACTTGGCAGATCTTGCTGATTTTGCTCTGGCCATGAAAGTCACGTTGATGAACATCAACTACCAGTCCTTCAATAACTTCATGCTTTCGCATCGGTTAGTGGACTGACATCCATCTACAGTAGTGGCTTAGGAAAATATATATATTTACCCTTTATTCAAATATTAAAAATTAGTTCAAGATTTTTAAGCATATTGTGCCTTGTTTTGCCTTTCCTCATCTTAAAGTTTGCCTTTTTTGGCAAATAATGTTGTCAGATAAATACCTTAAAGGGATACTCCACTTTTTTGGAAATAGGCTCATTTTACAGACTTCCTCAGAGTTAAACAGTTGAGTTTTACCGTTTTTGAATCCATTCAGCCGATTTTCTGATATTTTAGAAGAATATCTGTAACTAGACAGTTTCTGGTCTCATTGACTTTCATAGTATATTTTTTCCTAATATGGAAGTCAATGAGACCAGAAACTGTCTGGTTACTGATATTCTTCTAAAATATCAGAAAATCGGCTGAATTGATTCAAAAACGGTAAAACTCAACTGTTTAACTCTGAGGGAGGTATAAAATGAGCCTATTTCCAAAAACAGTCGAGTATCCCTTTAACCAAGTTTAGTGTTTTGTTCATCCCTCATATTTACAATATTTAAAAAAATTCGGTAACGCTTCCTTTTACAGTCCAGTACTTACAGTGTACTTACAGTGTACTTACCTAGAAAGTACTGCTAATATAAGGTAAGTACATGGAACAGGGGTAGGTTTAGGGGTAGGTTCAGGGGTTAGTACTTGTTATTACTCAGTAATTGTAGTTACTAAAATAAGTGCATAGTATTTACATGGGTAACTGGACTGTAAAAGGAATCGTTACCAAAAATTCTTAATATTTTGATGGTTTATTCAAACTTGTAGGGACATTAAACACAATATCCCTTCTAAACATCACTTTTGCCAGTATTGATTATGCTGAATGTTTAGCTGTGTGTATTATGAAATCTTTCTCCACAGGGTTGAATAAAGGGGCGTTTTAGCCGGTGTTATTGGTGCCGTAAACCTCATTTTGACATCTGGGGAAACACTGTGAATGTCGCCAGTCGCATGGAGTCCACAGGGGTGATGGGAAACATCCAGGTGAGTGGTTTCACATTGTATTAATGAACTGGACACACACTTCCTACATTTTGTCATACAGTATGTAATTCGATCATTAAAAAAATATTCTTTAAAGAGTAGGTTCACCCAAAAATTAATAATTTACTCACCCTCAAGGCATTCCAAACCCTGTATGAATTTCGTTCTTATCTTAGAATTTCTGTATCGTTGATAAAAAAAATACACAAAAACACAGTAATATTGTGAAATATTATGACAATTTAAAATGACTTTTTTATGTTAATATATATTAAAATGTAATTTATTCCTCTGAAAAAAGCTGAATTTTCAGCATCATTACTCCAGTCTTCAGTGTCACATGATCCTTCACAAATCACTCTAATATGATGATTTTATGCTTCAAAAACATGTATGATTATTATCCATGTTGAAAACAGTTTTTTACATTTTTATTTCAGGATTCTTTGATGAATAGAAAGTTCAAAAGAACAGCTTTTATCTGAAATGGAAAGCTTTTGTTACATTAAACACTACCCTTTAAAAAGTTTGGGGTCAGTAAGAATTTGTATTTTATTTTTGGGGGAAATAAATAAGAAATCAATACTTCTATTCATCAAGGATGAGTTACATTGATCAAAAGTTACAGTAAAGACATTTATAATGTTAGAAAATATTCGAATTAAATAAATGCTGTTCTTTTGAACTTTCTATTCATCAAAGAATCCTGAAATAAAAATGTAAAAAACTGTTTTCAACATGGATAATAATCATACATGTTTTTGGAGCATAAAATCATCATATTAGAGTGATTTGTGAAGGATCATGTGACACTGAAGACTGGAGTAATGATGCTGAAAATTCAGCTTTTTTTCAGAGAAATAAATTACATTTTAATATATATTAACATAAAAAAGTCATTTTAAATTGTCATAATATTTCACAATATTACTGTGTTTTGTGTGTATTTTTTATAAAAAAATTGCAGCCTTGGTGAGCAGAAGAGACTTCTTTTAAAAACATAAAAAATCTTACCAATCTTAAACTTTTGACCGGTAGTGTATATAAACTTTAATAATCACTAGGGGGTTTACTACTATAAAACATGACATATCTATCAAAAACCCTGACTTCATTATGATAAACCAGAAGTTGGAATAAAAATGCAAACTTATTTCCGGGTTGTAAGACTCATTAGAGTTACTAACCCTGAACTTTAACCCTAAACACGCTCTGCTCCCCCCAGGTGGTGGAGGACTGCTACTGCATCCTGAAGGACTACGGCTTCCGCTTCGTGAGGAGGGGGCCGATATTTGTCAAGGGGAAAGGAGAGCTGCTTACCTATTTCTTAAAGGGACGTGAAAAACAAGGCTCCTTCATTAACGGCTCTTTTGTCACCCTACCGCACCAAGTGGTGGACAGCTCTTGACCAACACGCACACACACACACACACACTCTGTCGTACTCTTCAAACTTGCTCGCGCAAACCTCACGTCATACCTCTTCTGCCGAGTACATGTGCTCCAGTAATTAGTACTTTCAAATGTGTTTTCTCTATTTATTAGCCTGAGGAAAGAAATGTTGGCGGGAAATGAGACAGACTGTCTGTTTATATAAGAGAAGTACTATAAAATATACGTTTTGAAAGTGTGCATAGCCACGAATGAATGAAACAAAGGTTGAATGATTTTAATAGGCTGCTGAAGTGATAAACAGTTTGAGAGGAGGTTGTTTTTAAACTCATACCGCACACAATACAATGAACTCTACTGTATATTGCACAATGCGCTGCTCAAAGGAACCTATTTTTGTTGTTCTTTCATTTGAAATCCTTTTATTATTTAATCCTTTATTATTTAAAGATTGTCCGGATAACTGAATGTTGTTTGCAATTGAAAAGCTACTCTGAATGCCTGTGTAGGAAAGCATACTGACTGCCTTTGCATAGTGTGTGTGTGTGTGTGTGTGTACACATGCATTTCTATAGTCTCTAGTCACCGTTTCTTTATTTGTTGACTTTATAATGGATAAACATGCAGTTCTAAAGTCTGAGGCCACATCAAATCATGGGTTTTATTCAGTTTAACCCTGGATTTAAAAAACGTAATAAAAAATAATTCTATAATACATAGCTTGTTAACAGACTAGGAGACTTGGCACTCTTTTTTATTGCCTTTTCCCCGTCAGATATTTTATTTATATTTTAGCATTTAAGTTTAAGTAAGTTTAAACACTCAAAATTTGTCTTTTAAAACCGCCTTGAAATTGGACAATGTGTCACCATGAAATTAATTTTTTTTTTTTATAATTTATTTATTTGTCCACATCATTATTATAATTTTTTCGATTTTACCCCTCGTTGGCCTCCTCTTTCGTATGTTCTCTTCGCGACGTGTGTCTCGAGACAAAACATCCTCCACAACTCACATTCAGATCTCCCTCCATTGAGTTAGCAACTTCCTACGATCCAATCAATTCCCAAAGACAAAATCTGGATCAAAACCCACATCCGGGCCACATGTGGATTTAACTTGTACCAGATCTGGATCGACACTATGTTTCTGTCTGGGTAGAGATATGGCTTTTGTTTTTGCAGCAATTTTAGAGTCCAAGTTGTTTTGCCAAATATATATTTATAGTTATGCCAAAAAAAATGCTTTACAGCTAATTTAAAGTCTTTGCTGCTTATATTTTGCCCCCTTAAAGGAGTAGTTCACTTTAAAAAAAAATGTTTACTAATAATATACTCACCCTATGTCATCCAAGATGTCCATGTCCTTCTTTCTTCACTTTTGATGAAAACATTCCAGGATTTTCTCCATATAATGGACTTCAATGGGAACCAAACGGTTCAAGGTCCAAAGCGAAAGTTTCAGTGCAACTTCAAAGGGCTTTAAACGACACAGACGATGAATAAGGGTCTTATCAAGCGAAACGATTGCTTATTTAAACAAAAAGTTTACAGTTTTATAAGCTCAAATGCTCGCCTCAAAATGAATGTTTATCAAAATGAACAAATATTTTTTCGTGTCATTTGGTTCATTCAACGAACGAAATGAACGAGTTGACTTGGAAAAAGATTCGTTCATTTTGATGAATGAGTTCGAAGAGGAGAGTCACGAACGTGCATCACAGAACAGAGCAACTAAACTAAAAACGAAAACTTTTTTTTAAATGAGCGATCGTTTCGCTGATAAGACCCTTATTCATCGTTTAAAATCGTTTAATTCCCTTTGAACAGTTTGCACTGAAACTGTCTTTTGGACCTTGAACCGTTTGGTTCCCATTGAAGTCCATTATATGAAGAAAAATGCTGAAATATTTTCATCAAAAACCTTAATTTCTTTTCGACTGAAGAAAGAGAGACATGGACATCTTGGATGACATGGAGGTGAGTAAATTATCAGCAAAAGTTTTTTTTTTTTTAAAGTGAACTACTCATTTTTGTCAAACTTCTACCCAACAATCAAAGCAGCATTACCTCAGAAAAGTGAAAAATAAAAACCCTTTTATATAAAGACCCCTTTATATCCTTAAAATAGTTGTGACAACACTAACTACAAGTATATTTAATATTGTTAAAAACACTGTATTTTGTTCTACATATAAAAACAAGCACTTTCACAGGTGGTCTCAGACTTTTGGACCCCATTTTTCCATAAAGTGTTCCTCACGTGCCAAATACAAGCCGCTATGTGCGTCAGATTGTGGTACTCTGAGGACGCGGGTGTAGGAGTATCACTGTGAACGGGTTTGTTGCACCACATCCATGGCAGTATTGCAGGGATGAATGTTTCTTAATTCAGAATATATTCCCCATGGTGTCTTTCCTCAAAGATTAGATGAATGTGCAATAGTTTTATTCTTTTACGCCGTTCTGCTCTCCAGTAAAATAGCCCTCCTCTCCCAGCAAGTCATATTTTTATATTAAGATGTAAAAGTTGTAGTTAAAGAGGATTGCGCAAAGAGACCGAACGATGCAACGGCGTGTCTTAAAAACTGGCCAAACGGTTCATTTATTACCAGAGACGTTCTGTGTCGGCAAGCAGAAGTCACATCTGATTTCGACTTTCAAATGGTTTATGAAGGCATGACATTGTGGCCGATCTCTGTGGTTTGATACCAGACTAAAATTTGATATTTTTGAATTATCCTTCGATATGGAATAAAATGGCACTTTGAATGATCTGTTACCTGATGCTGTGGGAGATTGGTTATTGAATCTTTAATTGAAATGTTACAAAGAACTTTCTTTGGATTTAAAAAAATTCAACTTTACAAATACTTTTCCTATTCGACATAATGGTTCACCAAACACCAGAGCTACTCCAATAATTGGTTTTACATCACATGGAATTTTAACAATGTAATCGATAAAATAAGATAACACTTGAAAGTTCTTCTGTTTTAGAGGAATCTGATACTGATAAATGTTTCACAACGAGAGATAAAGGAAAACGGTTAATTGGGGCCCAAGCCTTGAAAAGGCGAAGGCCCTATTGTTTTCCTTGGGATTATTTTTTTTTCTATAATTATTTTTCTTACGAATATTCGGGCACTTTTGGGGCCTTTAACGTACTCGAAAACTCTTGAAACTTTGCACACAAGTCAGAACCCGCGGCCATCAGGGCCAGGGTGAAGCTGGTACCTGGCCGTGGCAGGAGGGCTCGAACAGCGCCCCCTGGAATAGGGTCCGAAAACTTGGTCCATAAATCAAAACGCGCTTGCATGTAATAATATGAAACTCAGTGCACATATAGATCTCATTGGTTCATACATACTTCATACTCTTACTTTTTACCCCAGCCCAACAGGAAGTCGGCTATGTAGGGTTGTTTGGAAAACACATGCAATGGAATTTAAAGTACTTCTCCTAGACAATTCAAAGAAATGCCACGAAACTCAGTTTGCAAAAATTGCAAGGGGATTTCTGATATCTCGAACAGTTTGGCCGTGGCGAGGAAACAAAATTATGGCGAGAAATGTGAAACAGGAAGTGTGTTATAACTTCTGCATACATTAACTGATCTGGATGAAACTTCAGCAGTGTGTTCGCTGTAAGGGGCCGATCACATGAATGTGACTATTGTGAGTCAAAGTTATAGCGCCACCAACTGGCAGCAGGAAGTATGTCACTTTCAAAATGCTTTGAAATCACCCTTTTATTTTAATCCAATTTGTATAATGTAAATACACGGCAGATGTAGACCTGTGAATGGATTCTTGATATCTCTGAAACTGTTGACGTGGCAATGCATCAAACTTTACCATTCTTTTAGGATGCTTTTGAGACTCTTAGCATGCTTGAAATTGCATGAAACTCGACCGACACATCACATTTATTAGCCAGTAGACATGTGCAAAGTTTCAGAAACGGGCGTGGTGGAGGGGCTAAGTAGCGCCAGCTTTTGACAAAACTGAGAGGGTTAGTTTCATAGTTTTCCCTGCAATCATAAAACTCGGTAGGTTAATTGTTCGGATCAAGCCGGACAACTTTCTAATTTACAGTCTTTAGCTCTGAACAAAAGGAAGTCAGATATTTCGGTTTGAATGTGGATGTTTTGGATCAATCTCTCTTCCCTCTCTCCCTCTCTCTGCGTACCTCTGTGTCTGTGGGGGAGGGGGATGTGTCTGTTGAGTGAGAATTATTGTTTTTCACAGTTTCAGGGCTTTTGGGGCCCTTAACATGCTCTAAAACCAAGCTTTAATATGGTCCCAAAACCTGTAATATGTCACATTTCACCATGTGGTGTTTTCCCAGATTGCATCACATATTGTGTTTTCCGGTAGGTAGTATGCATACGGAACCATTGGCAATCGTTAACGCCGACAGAAGGAGAGTCACATCAACATATGGGATTAAGCATACATGGATGAAGTATCAGTAGAAAGATTAAAGACTCCTGCTTTGATATTTGACCTCTGTTTATGCAACACATTCTGACACACAACTCGTCACATATGGACGCTTGGCCAAGTTGGCCAGAACCCCTTGGAGTCACGTTTTAATGCACTGGGTAGGGCTGTAGTCAAGACCATCTTTGTCGAGTCGAAGACCAGGACTAGTTGAGTCCAAGTCAAGGCCGAGTCCAAAGAGGTTCCGAGTCCAAGCACAAGGCCGAGTCCAAAGAGGTTCGAGTCCAAGTCAAGGCCGAGTCCAAAGAGGTTCGAGTCCAAGTCAAGGCCGAGTCCAAAGAGGTTCGAGTCCAAGTCAAGGCTGAGTCCAAGACAAGGCTGAGTCCAAAGAGGTTTGAGTCCAGAGTCAAGGCCGAGTCCAAAAGAGGTTTGAGTCCAAGACAAGGCCTGAGTCCAAAGAGGTTTGAGTCAGAGTCAAGGCCGAGTCCAAAGAGGTTAGAGTCCAAGTCAAGGCACGAGTCCAAAAAGGTTTGAGTCCAGAGTCAAGGCTGAGTCCAAAGAGGTTCGAGTCCAAGTCAAGGCCGAGTCCAAAGAGGTTCGAGTCCGAAGTCAAGGCCGAGTCCAAAGAGGTTCGAGTCCAAGTCAAGGCCGAGTCCAAAGAGGTTCGAGTCCAAGTCAAGGCTGAGTCCAAAGAGGTTTGAGTCCAAGTCAAGGCCGAGTCCAGAGGACAAGGCAGAATCTCAAAAAGGTTTGAGATCAGGAGTCGAGGCTGAGTCCAAAGAGGTTTGGAGTCCAAGTCAAGGCCGAGTCCAAAAGAGGTTCGAGTCCAAGTTAAGAAGCCGAGTCCAAAGAGGTTCGAGTCCAAAGTCGAAGGCCGAGTCCAAGAGGTCCAAGTCCAAGTCAAGGCTCGAGTCCAAAGAGGTTGAAGTCCAAGTCAAGAGCTGTCCAAAGAGGTTTGAAGTCCAAAGTCAAGGCTCGAGTCCAAGACAAGGCGAAAGTACAGAAGGTTTGAGTCAGAGTCAGAGGCCGAGTCCAAAAGAGGTTCGAGTCTAAGACAAGGCCGAGTCCAAAAGGTTTGAGTCGGAGTCAAGGCTTGAGTCCAGAAGAGGTTCGAAGTCCGAAGTCAAGGCCGAAGTCCAAAGAGGTTCGAGTCCAAGTCAAGGCTGAGTCCAAAGAGGTTCGAGTCCGAAGTCAAGGCTCGAGTCCAAAAAGGTTCGAGTCCAGAGTCAAGGCTCGAGTCCAAAGAGGTTTGAGTCCAAGTCAAGGCTGAGTCCAAAGAGGTTCGAGTTGCAAGTCAAGGCTCGAGTTCCAAAGAGGTTTTGAGTCCAAGTCAAGGCCTGAGTCCAAAGAGGTTTGAGTCCAAGACAAGGCCGAGTCCAAAAAGGTTTGAGTCAGAGTCAAGGCCGAGTCCAAAGAGGTTCGAGTCCAAGGCAAGGCTCGAGTCCAAAAAGGTTTGAGTCAGAGTCAAGGCCGAGTCCAAGAGGTTTGAGTGCAAGTCAAGGCCGAGTCCAAAGAGGTTCGGAATCCAAGTCAAGGCCGAGTACAAAGAGGTTCGAGTCCAAGTCGAGGCCGAAGTCCAAGAGAGGTTTGAGTCCAAAGTCAAGGCCGAGTCCAGAAGAGGTTTGGAGTCCAAGCACAAGGCCGAGTCGCAAAGAGGTTGGAGTCAAGTCAGAGGCCGAGTCCAAAGAGGTTCGAGTCCAAGTTAAGGCCGAGTCGAGAGGTTAGAGTCCAAGTCGAAGGCCGAGTCCAAAAGAGGTTTGAGTGCCAAGATCAAGGCTCGAGTCCAAAGAGGTTCTAGTCCAGAGTCAAGGCCTGAGTCCAAAGAGGTTCGAGTCCAGATGTCAAGGCCTGAGTCCAAAGAGGTTCGAGTCGCAAGTCAAGGCTCGAGTTCAAAGAGGTTTGAGTTCAGAAATCGAGGCCAAGTGCAAGAGGTTTGAGTTCAGAGTCAAGGCCTAAGTGCCAAGAGGTTCGAGTCCAAGTCAAGGCCGAGATCTCAAGAGGTTGGAGTCCAAGTCAAGGCCGAGGTCGCAAGAGGTTCGAGTCCAAATCAGAGGCCAAGTCCAAAGAGGTTCGAGTCCAAGACAAGGCCCAGTCCAAAGAGGTTGCGAGTCCGAGAGTCGAGGCCAGAAGTCCAGAGTTGCAAGGCCGAGTCTAAAAGAGGTTCGAGTCCGAAGACAAGGCCGAGTCCAAAAGGTTTGAGTCAGAGTCAAGACCGAGTCCAGGACAGGAAAAAAAAGTCTTATGCATGACTTTATCAAGACATTAATTTTGGGTTATTGTTGTTCTAAAAGCAAAAGTGTCACAACACCCAGGATTTTTAAGTAGTAGCTAGTAAGATAACTATAGTAACAGCATGAGAAGACAGCGCTCCGTTGTAGTGATTGCACTCCATTGTAGAGCAGTTAATTTTGGCATTTTCTAAGTTAACGTTACCCTAATAGGCTAGTAATAAATGAACACACATACAAAAATGTCTTTCGTTCTGTAGGCGTCCTGGAGGATATCTCTGTTCGTGCTAAACACATTTTCTATTGTCAATTTAAAACTGAAGAAATCATCACCGATGTCAGATAACATTACGTTACCCAAGTGAACCGCCTTTAATGCAAATAAGACATGCACACCCACACAGCTAGCTACTACCACCATACGTAATCTAACTTATAACTTTATGACGTTAGGCTGATGCAAAGTTTACAAATGCAAAATTAAAGGGCATGCAGACGCAGAGTGTGATGTGCGATGATAATCTACAGTGATTGGTTATTAGGTGGCCAGTGTTTCACTTTTTCCTTCAATGTTATTAACATATACTAGAAAGACACCTGGACCTATTTTTTACAGTCTATGACCTGGACTCGAGTCGAGAACCAAAAGCCATATTTGGCAAGACCAGTGGCCGAGACAAGTCCGAATACCAGCGAGTACCATAGAAAAACGGTCTCGAGGGTATAGTCTCGGCACTGGGTATAGGCTACTTAACCTTTGGCGTCATTTTTAACGTGCAGGGTAGTCCGATAGATAGACTTCTATAGAACAAAATACAAAATGCTGCATATAATATTAAAAGTTGGTACGTTTTACAGTGGTTTTAAGCATACCCCCTCCCTTCCACTAGGCTGGGCGTGACGTCATATAAGGGACTCTCTATGCTCTCTATTACTGTCTATTCCTGGTCTATGCTCCAAGCCTAGAGTTACCACCGTAAGCAGGGCCGGATTAAGAGTTCAGGGGCCCCTGGGCACAATGTCTTGTAGGCCCTCTCTTAGGCAGGCCAAATGTATATTTTGTCCAAGGACATTTTAACTTTGTTGAACTATGCTGGAGTAAAGTTCATAAATGGTTGTTCTTTTCTATAGGAATTTGTAAAACTATGTTGGGTGGACCCTTAATATAGCATTTATAGTGTTACTGATTTACTATTCCTGTAGGGGGGTTCCTGGGCTGTTTACGTTTGCAGGGGAGCAAGAAATGCTCCCCCGCAAGAACATTTTTTACATTTTAAGGTTAAATGCATCAATCTCGTGCTCTCTGAGAGATCAAAATTAAGAGCTTCAACCCATGAACTGCTCATTGAACAAAGAAAAAGCATTAAATTTGTACCAGGACAATAAACAGGGCTCAAACATCTTTTTAGTTATGAGAGTCTTAGTCTACATTACATTATTAATGAAGTTTTAGGATCCCAAACAATCATTATAAAAATGTAATAATGGTTCATATAATTATTCCTATGACGTAAAATCCATCTAGCCTATAAATGTACTTTATAAATGAAAATGAATAAGTATATTTTAGTCTACATTACACTATAATATGAAAGAGTTCAGATGCAAAAGCCTCTAAATGCCATTTGAAATTTTCTTTTAAAATGACCATTTTTATCAAGCTTGTATATTTAAGTTAAGTAATTTCACTTAAATGACAATTAATAGGTAATCTTCATTGTCATTTAAGTGAAATTACAGAACTTTAATATACAAGCTTGATAAAAATGATCATTTTAGAAGAAAATGTCAAATGGCACTTAGAGGCTTTTGCATCTGAACTCTTCATATAGGAAAATTACAATACTTTTGTCCTAATTTCTTCACTTGCAAGAAATAAACCCTTGAGCTTGTATTTAGGAGAAAAGACCATCCTGACCGCGTGAGCAAAGTGCACACTTTTCTTTAAATCACCCAGCACTGATGCCTATTCTTAAAGTCTTGTGCTGTTTTGTAAACGCAAAAAGTCCATGTCATGGTTTCGATTTTAGTTTGTTGGCAAAGTAACCCGCTAGAGACCTGTGTTCTAGTGTATATGTCTATGAGTCGGTGGAGAGCAACTGTATATGTCTATGATCTCAAACAAGCCTACTGTAACGCTGACATAGGCAGTACAATGACAGTTGCACAGATGTGTGTGCATGTGCAACTTTGCATGTTGGGAGATGGGAAAATGTCCGGTACCTGGTAATTTTACCAGTATTACAGTATTAATTTAGTTCATAGTTAACGGTTCCTGAACGCTGTAACTAAAAGCTGTTAAGAGTAGGGGTGTAACAATGTATTGTGCCACAATATATCACAATACAAAAATACAACTATATGTAGGCTATCGTGAATAGTGACAATATCGTGGCTAGTCCCCCAAAATAAAATAAAATACTGTGTGAGAAATTGAACAATTTTTAGTTTAAGTATTAAACTATTATAATGTTGAATAGAATGTATAAGAATGCAATGGGGGAATATTTGTGGGTCCTGATAATGCCAAATGTCTGATGTTAAAAGTGACATTATTTAAATATATCTAGTCAGTGAAAGAGTTGAAGCATATTCATCTAAAATAATTCTGTATTTTCAGCTTCAGAATCATTAATATTTTTATTCTGGTGTCACCAATGTCCTTGGGTTACAAGCACCAAGTCCAATTCATTTAAACCCCCAATGTAATATCAAATTTAGCATTTTAACAGTACATTTTTTTTTGTTAACCTTTTACCATATGTCTTGGCGTATCGCAATAATATCGTATGCGTGAGTTCAGTATCGTATTATGTATTGAAATCGTGACATGAGGGTAGTTAAGAGTAAGACCTGTCTACAGTGACTAAATCCGCCATCAACACAGCCACATGTGATTTGTTTACGAGCTGCGGTAGGTCTATCTGTTGAGAATACTATATTATAGCCTATACTATATAGATAAGTTGTGTGTTTATCTGTCAAAATCAATTAATAAAAAGATTTTAAAAAATGTATGTTCTTAGAGTTAATTATTACTTGACAGCACTTAAATGTGTATTCTTACAAGTTAAAGAACAATATTGTGAAATTCCCATAAAAAAAAATAAATAAATAAAATGGCTGGTAAAAAGTCTGGTGGCCGAAAAAGTTAACTTCAGGCTCTGACTGTATCCTAAAGTGTGGAATAATTAAGCTATATATCACATGCTGAAGTACATTTCTGTAGTGTTAAAGATTAAAAGAAAAAAAAATATCAAGAAACGTACAGAACCGAAAACCGTGACCCTAAAACCGCGATACAAACCGAACCGTGGGTTTTGTTTTTAAATTATATTCTTTGCTAATTTTAATTTAAAATTCAAGGTTTACCAAAAACAAACCATTTTAAAAATAATTTAAAAAGTATTTCAACACCATTCAATCCTTAGTAAGAAATCATGGGCTACTTAAATTTGCTATGTATAAACTCATTTCTTGGCCGCATGTTATTTTTTCATCTTCTCTCCCATCTTTCTTATATTTTTCAATATTAAAAAGTAATTTTTAACTCAAGTCTGTATTTTCTGCATTCATTTATAAACAAATATTTCACAAACTGTGTATTAAGTCAAATCCGTATTTTCTGCATTCATTACATATTGTTGTGACGGACTGGACACAATGGAGTGGTTTTAAGTAGAACATTATATAAACAAAGAAGGAAAACGTCACAATGTAAAACAAGATAAACGGAGAAAAAATACAAGACAGGGGTATAACTAATCAGAAAAGATTACAAATCAATGGAAAAGATTAAAATACTGACGTATTTCAATTATTTTAAAGCCTTCTTGTTACAAGAGTCAAAGATAGTCCCACAGTAATGTAGCACTTCAGCAAGCAAAACATTAAAATTAAGTTTATTGAACTTTTTTAAATTCAAAACAGAATTCAATATCAAGTTCTTGACACATTTTGTAGGCCTAAGTAAAACTTGAAACACAACAATTTTTTTAAATAGAAAGAAACAACACAAAAGAAACGTAAAAACAGGGCATCACAAACATACCTTATTATGTTACATTTATTTAGCAGAGATACAGTTATTTGGGCTTTTCGATCTTTTAAAAACTTTATAGACTGTAAATACATTTTGAAGGCTGCTTTAAACTGAGCAAACATGGGTTTTGAGTACGTCCATTTATTTTATTTGTATTTTTTTAAATCATTTTAGTTTGACGTTTAATTTTCATAATAACAAACAGAGCGAGTTCAAGGTTGTTGCGGCGCTTCCGGTGACGTCATCGCGCTCCGACGTCCATAATGGACTTGCAGCTGTTCAGTGACAAACAATAACAAGAGCGAGCGAGCGGCTTCCGTGTCTGTAATCGCGCTGGTGTTATTAAAAGCCCGTGAGGCATCTCGACTCTGACATTGTCGGCGAGGAAAACTCTGGCCTCCGCTGCCTCTTCCTCCGACTCGGACACCGGCGGAGCTTCGCCGCCCCCGCGGAAGAAAAGCCGAGTCTCGGCGGCGGAGGGAGCAGGAGAGAGCGGGGCTTCTGTAACCGGGATCACGGGCCTCTCTGCGGCGTCTCTCTCCAACCCCCCACCAGCACTCGGCCATCCGCCTCAACAACAGCTCGCAGTCGCGCAGATCTGCCTCTGCAAACGCGGTTAATAACATGCAGGCCAACGGGACGGGAGGCCAGGAGCCGGAGCCGCAGATGTCTTGCAGGAACGGGGAGTCTTCGTCGTCCGTCGCGGGAGCCGTGCACTCAAACGGGCTCATGCCCTCCGCGAATAACGGGCTGCCGTCCACCGAGAGCCCGGAGCCGGACAGCAGCGCGAAGAAGAAGAAGAGACTGTCCCAGAGCGACGAGGACGTGATCAGGCTCATCGGACAACATCTACACGGGTTCAGGACTCAAGTCGAGTGTTGAAGCCATGATGCTGTCAGAGTCAGTGGTGCGGGTTTGGGCTTTCGCGAGGGCGCGCTGGTGTTTCTGTGCCGTGACAGTGATGTTTTCGTGTTTGGCACTGCTGATATAGTGTTGTTATTATGGTGGCAGTGGTTTTTGTGTAACGCATCAGTGGTGTTATTGTTTTCATAACGGCGTCAGTGCTGTTTTTGTTCTGTCATGATGTTGTCAATGGTGTTTTTGAGCTTTCATTATGATGTCAGTGGTGTTTTTATTGGTGTAAATTGTGTTTTTGAGCTTCCATGATCATGTCAGTGGTGTTTGAGCTTTCATGTCTGTCAGTGGTGTTTTTGAGCTTTCATAACCGTGTCAGTTGAGCTTTTAAGCTTTAATGATGGTGTGAGTGGTGTTTTTGAGATTTCATTTCTGTCAGTGGTGTTTTTGAGCTTTCATGATGGTGTGAGTGGTGTTTTTGAGCTTTAATGATGGTGTCAGTGGTGTTTTTGTTCTGTCATGACAGTGTCAGTGGTGTTTTGAGCTTTAATGATGCTGTCAGTGGTGTTTTTGTTCCGTCATGACAGTGTCAGTGGTGTGTTTGAGATTTCATGATGGTGTCCGTGGTGTTTATTGAGCTTTCATGATGGTGTCAGTGGTGTTTTTGAGCTTTCATGATGGTGTCAGTGGTGTTTATTAAACTTTCATGATGGTGTCAGTGGTGTTTTTGAGATTTCATGATGGTGTCAGTGGTGTGTTTGAGATTTCATGATGGTATCCGTGGTGTTTATTGAGTTTTAATGATGGTGTCAGTGGTGTTTTTGAGCTTTCATGTCTGTCAATGGTGTGTTTGAGCTTTCATGATGGTGTCAGTGGTGCTTTTGAGATTTCATGATGGTGTCAGTGGTGTTTTTTTAGATTTCAAGATGGTGTCAGTGGTGTGTTTGAGATTTCATGATGGTGTCCGTGGTGTTTATTGAGCTTTCATGATGGTGTCAGTGGTGTTTGAGCTTTCATGTCTGTGTCAGTGGTGTGTTTGAGCTTTCATGATAGTGTCAGTGGTGTTTTTGAGATTTCATGATGGTGTCAGTGGTGTGTTTGAGTAGTGCTGGGCGGTTTGACCAAAAATTGATATCACGGTTTTTTTCAAAATCATGACGGTTTTCGGTTTTTCCGGTTCGGTGTTTTTATTTATTTTTATGCATAGTCAGGTGTTCAATGCATTTTCTACTGGTTAAGAGAGGATTACTGCAGTAAATTGACTTAGGATGGTCTATTTTACTGTCATTGGTGAATATTGTAGAATAATTCCACACTAGTAATACAGGTTTGCATGGCCTCAGAAAATGATGCTGTTGTTTACAAATAAGAGCCATTCATGATTCTAATGAAGTGAGGAATCAAAATGCAAAGACAACTGCAGTCAAAATACAGAACTTTTATTTTAAACAACACAATTAGAACAACTTGGAATACTTTTGCTAGTTCAAGTACAAATCCAGGAAACATTACAGTGCATTCAAGTAAATATAAAAGGAAATCTTGTCTGCATTGCTTTTGAGGTCTATTAAAGAAATTAAAACAAAATTATGCAACTTGCATTAGTTATTCCTTCAAAAGTATTGCTTCGAAACCAGAACAAACATAAAATAAATATAAAGTGCTAACTTACTTGGCACACAGGATTATCCTGTATAATGGAAACAATATTTGGCTCGACTTTTCTTTAGCTTTCCCTGTGTTACATGCTGATGTGAGAGGGCGCTAAATCCGCGGCTGATTTAATACATTCTTGATATTCCAAGACATGTTTGCGGCTAAGGCGCTGGAGCAATTTGCTTGTGTTGCCGGGTCATTCTCCCCAGCGGAGAATTTAGCCCGACAGCACTTACATAAAATGGTTGTTTGGTCGACGTCGGATTTTTGGAAAACAAAAAACCTCCAAACAACAGACCCGGCTCCTCTTTTTGGCACAAGTTCTTCTTCGGTGTCATCACTGTCATGTTGTATTAATTCTTTCAGCATCCATCGTCCATGTAACGTAACAGAGCGCTGCTGTTTGTTTACACTCGTCAGTGCTCAGTAGTGCAACGGGTAAAGGGTCCGTCTGAAACAGTGTCGCGCACTCTATGGTTCGCGCAGCGTAACGGTCGTTGCGAACGTTTGTGTAATTAAACCGGTATGGCGGTTTATTGCAAAATCAAAATCGTGACGAAAATATAAACCGGTTTTCGGTTTGAACCGGTTCACGCCCAGCACTATGTTTGAGCTTTCATGTCGGTGTAAATAGTGTTTTTGAGCTTCCATGATCATGTCAGTGGTGTTTTTGAGCTTTCATAATCGCGTCAGTGGAGCTTTTAAGCTTTAATGATGGTGTGAGTGGTGTTTTTGAGATTTCATGATAGTGTGAGTGGTGTTTTTGAGATTTCATGTCTGTGTCAGTGGTGTTTTTGAGCTTTCTTGATGGTGTCAGTGGTGTTTTTGAGCTTTCATGATGGTGTCAGTAGTGTTTTTGTTTTGTCATGACTGTGTCAGTGGAGATTTTGTAATGTGTGTGGATTTTATTGGTTTTAGTAGTGTTTTTTGATGGTAACGTTTCAATGGATTTTTGTTGGCGTCACTGGTGTTTTTGTTCTTCCATGACAGTGTCAGTCAGTGGATTTCACTGGTTTTAGTAGTGTTTTCATGACCATGTCAGTGGTGTTTTTGTGTTTACATGAAGGTGTCAGTGGTGTTTTGGGGATTTCATGATGGTGCCATGACCGTGTCTGTGGTGTTTGTGTTTACATAAAGGTGTCATTGGTGTTTTGGATTTCAAGATGGTGTCAGTGGAGATATTGTAATGTGTCCAAGTTTTTATAGTGTTTTATTATGGTGTCAGTGGTGTTATAGCCTATTTCATGACCAATAAAGTACCAATTTTGAGCTTTCGTGATGGTGTCAGAGGAGCTTTTTAGCTTTCGTGTTGGTGTCAGTGGTGTTTTTGAGCTTTCGTGATGGTGTCAGTGGAGTTTTTGAGCTTTTATGATGGTGTCAGTCGTGTTTATTGAACTTTCATGATGGTGTCAGTGGAGTTTTTGAGCTTTCGTGATGGTGTCAGTGGAGCATTTGAGCTTTTATGATGGTGTCAGTGGTGCTTTCGTGAAAGTTGAAATTACACCTATGCCTATAGATAGAAATATTAGATATAGTTACATCTATTAGATATAGTTATAGATAATTATCAAAGTATCGTTATCGTGATCTGCATATCACAATGACTTGCCATTTTAATACTTCAAAAGTCCACAAAAAGTAAAGTTTACAAATGTGTGACATGCTTAATGTTATAAAATGCAATAATCGAAGAACTCGTGCGCCTTCTCGGAGAGCATGTGATCCCGACATCAGTTCTCTTCTGCAGCTTATTTGGCCAAATACACACAAAATAATGCCTAAGTGCCATTGTTGGTGAATATTCACATAAACGCAGTCAGGTATGTCTTAAATGGAGTTGAGAAAGAAACCGCGTCTGTAACAGTATATCGGATCAGTCGCAGCTCTTTAAGTGACATCATCCTAATAAACCTGCTGTCATCTGTGTGCTTAATGTTAAACAACAAAAGGCAAAGAGAAATCACTCACTGCTCTTGACTGAATAACTTTTGTAGCTTTAATAAGAATCAGTATTTCATTCGTACAGTGATGACTTTATTTTTACATTTGATTATTTCATATTTACACTTAACCTAATTGTTATGTAATGATCAGTAAAACACTGCTGTTCACTTTCAGAAACTGTAGGGATGCTTTCTTTTCACAAAAAGAATGTGAAATGTATGTTGGTTATGGCATTTTCAGTTTTCAAATGCATTTAAATATAATTCAAATTTATTTTACACACTTTTAGGCATTAGGATTAGGCATCCTAGGTGTATATGACTATCTTCTTTCAGATGAATACAATTCGAGTTATATCAAAAAAGCCCTGGCTCTTCCCTGCTTTATAATGGCAGTGAATGGCTATTTCTTTACTGTAAGTCCATCCATGATAAAAGTGCTCGACACGGCACTGGTGGGTTAATAAAGACGTTCTGAAGCTAAGTGATGTGTTCGTGTTCGAAAAATATCCATAATAAAAACTTAATAATTGATAAAATATTAAACAGGTTTCAGAAACATTTTCTGGAGATAGCTCTGGCAGTGGCTAGAAAATACATAACTGTCTCTTGGAAGTCTGATTCCCCTCTATCTATAACTAGGTGGTATTTAGAAATGAATAGATGTGTGCCATTAGAAAAAATAACTAGGGCCGGGAAAATATTAATCGCGATTAATCGCATTCAAAATAAAAGTTTGTGTTTCCATACTATATGTGTGTGTAGTGTGTAATTATTTTATATATATAAATACACACACATGCATGTAAACATTTAAGAAATATTTGCATGTATATACTTTATATATATTTATACAAAATTGATATTATACATAAATATAAATATTTGACATATTAATAACACATTTTTCTTAAATATATACATGCATATATGTGTATTTATATATACAAAATAATTATATACACTACACACACGTATATTATGGAAACACAAACTTTTATTTTGGATGTGATTAATCGCGATTAATTTTTTCCAGCCTTAAAAATAACATATAACCTTAGAAAGAGATACAATACTTTTATTAAAATCTGGCAACCTTATCTAGATCATGTGGATAATGTGATATTAGAATGTGACTGACCTCGATGACATTGTTACATTACATTTCTACTGTAGAATATTGGAGCACTCTTTTGGGGAGGGAGGGGGATTTTTTTTTTAACTTTTATTTTAATTTTATTTTTAGTCTACTTGTTTTTTAGTTTTTGTAAACTGAAAAGCTGATAATAAAGTATTAAAAAAAAACTAAAATTGACTAAAATTACCAGCTTCCGGCAGACGGCTGTACTCATTGATTTACACCAAAAGATGTACACTTAAAGATGTGTGACGTAGATGAAGGAGTAGCATAAGCTTAGACGCCTTTCACGGTTCAAACAAACTCAAGCTCCTCTAGGGCCCTATGAAATCCGTTGCATTTTTTCCCCAAATTCCATTTTTTCTGTTTTAATTTTTGGGATTCATTTTTTTTAACCCTTTACTGTTATTTTAGTTTTAAAAAGAGTGTGCTTTTAACGTTAATTAAATTTATTGAGGTAACAGACATTTACTCCGCAGTCTTTTCAGGACAAATACTGCATTATGCAACATAACACTGCACTCTTCAAGTAACAACAAAATATGGTTATGAGCTTTAAACTATCCAGTAAAATAGATGATATTATTTTATATGTTTAAATAAAGTCACACTCTGTCTCTCTCTCGCCCAGTGTCGCTCGTGGAGTTCCCTTGGCTTTTGTCCAGTCCGGAACCTCACAGACAGACACGGTGTGCGACGGAGTTGTGCTTTTCGTATAAAAAGGTAGTGCGGAGTTGATTTTGTGGCTGTGAATTAGTCTATTGGCGCTTTTCCATTACCAGTACCAGCTCGACTCAGCTCGCGTTTCTTTCTGTTTTCCATTGCAGACAGTACCGCCACAAATAGTACCCGGCCGTCATAGCGACGCCTTTCGTTCCTCGTTGCCCCATCAATCTCTCGCAGGATCCTCTCTTCGGCCACCAAACAAAGGAAAGTCTGCACCTCCTCGTTTGACCACGGCTCTTCTTCCGAGTTGCCATAATAATAGTAGTTCGTTTAGTAACTATCTCTGGCCAAACTATTTAAAAATAGCAGGGTTATTCTGGATACTTCTGGTGATTCTGGCGTGTTTGATGATGACGCAGTGAATGGTGACTATTCTCTCTGACCAGTCAGCAGTCGGCATTGTTTTCACGTGACATTTTTGTATCGCCTTAGCTCGCTCAGAACCTCGCCCGGAGGTGGTACAAAAAGTACCAAAAAGCAGGAACAGGTACAACTTTTACACGGTGGAAAACCAAACAAAGGCGAGTCGAAGTCTAGCTGGTACTGTGTAGTGGAAAAGCACCACATGTGTGGGGAAACACTGCATAAGTCACTTGCGAACTGTCTTGGCCCAGCACTGAGGCCTTATAGCGGTGAGGTTCAAAACTTTTTCACTGACGAAAGCAGAGCCGTGGAGAGCCGCTTCGCCATGCTTTCATTATTTTGATTTCGTCATTGTAGCTAAAATGACAAGGTGGGGGTTGAGTCTCAGATTTGCTTCCCCCAGTCTGCATTTCACCAGACATACATTCTTCTCCCACACAAAAACAGAATTTCAAACCAAATATGTAAAATTGCCACGAAATTCACTGTTAATTTGCCAATTCCACAATTCTGTCCGCGATTTCGTGATCGAGGAATTTTTCGGGTCCTACTTCTCCCACATTTCTCAGAAAAAATCTCCTTTTTACTGTGCTATCACACCAGATGTGAATTGCGCGTCGAAATTCGCGCCTACCTCGTCTAGTTATACGCTTGAACACTTTGAATCCATTCGCGCATCAAGAGCGAAATTGACGCGTGTAAAAACAAAAGATTTAAGCTAAATTTACGTGCGTCAGAATCGAAATCCGTTGGCGGCCATCTTTTTTTATGTTGATCGAGCATTCATCGAGAGTCACTGCTCTGTATTTGCTCATTCGTCGCCATATTTGTGTCCACCGGACCCTTCTGGAGGTGAACCGTTGCCTAGTTTTACCATTTGCTCGCTCTCAGGAGCTGCACCTGGATGACCGTCACTGTTAGCGGTACTGCCTGTCCTGCGTACAGTTTGATGACCTGTTGTCCCGCATCGGAGCGAGGATCACCCTCGCCCCATCCACCTAATCTGTCATTTATTTTTGTTTTGATGATAAATAGAGCCACCCTCAAAAAGTTATTAACCTGTCCTGTCCTGTGATTTGATTTTTTTCTCTCATGTCCAGACACAAACTTATGCACATGTATGTTGGGCGTCTACCGTGCTGGGCTCTGCTCTTCTGCTGTAAATCGATGCGTACGGACGTCTACCAGAAGCTAGTTATTTTAGTCGATAAAGTTTTAAATATGGATATTTTCTTACACGAACACATCACTTTGCTTCAGAGGGCCTTTATTAACCCACGAGAGCCGTGTGGGAGCACTTTTATCATGGATGGATGCGCTTTGGTGGACTTCAAAACATAAATGGCATTCACTGCCATTATCTGGCCAGTGCTGTAGGGGTGTGCGATATATCATCTATGATATCGTAATTGTTGATTTAACAAACTGACATTATCAAAAACACACTCATTTAGTGCACGCATACACTACGTGATGTAGTTCAATAGACTACACTAGCGCACATGCACATTTTAGAGTGTGTGCTTTTACTGCATGATTTGGTCTATTATAATGCCTTGTATGTCTTTTTATATTTAATTTAATATAGTTAACCAATATTACACGAAGAGTGCCATTTTCTCCACATATCAGCATGATTACAAATGAGATATTGATTTTATACAACCTAGTTTAATATACAAGTTAATTTTAGGAGACTTACATTTTAGTAAAAATCATAAAAACATAAAAATCGCCTGTTCTGCCAGCGAAAATAGTTTGAAACAAAGTCCACTGTTTTACTGAGCAACACATGTGGTATATCTGAACTGATTAAATCAGCTTTTTGAACAAATCAGCTGAATCATGATTCACTCAATAAATCAGTAGAATGCTTCCTTCCTGAATGAATCAGCCGCTTGAATTGGGTGAATCTCAATGACTCACTCATTGGGTCTCATTCATGAAACACGAGCAGAACGAATTTTTGTGCGTAAATCGTGCGTAAAGTGGTTCTGGCGTGAATTTTCGGATTCATTAAAATGTTCGTATTTTCCAAATGTTAGTTGGTACGCAAGAAATCTACAGCTGCTCCCAGCCACGCGTAAATGGTGCGCTTAACACGTAACATCTAAGAACGTTTTACTCATTAATAAGACTTCATTTAATTCACCTTAGAATCGGGTAGGCTACATATTTAAACAGCATTTTGAAAAAAATATTTTTATATAGTAGCCTATATTATATAGTAACTTCTATTATGAGAGACAGTAGGCTAGGCTAATTTATGGAAGCTTGTTTCCGCCACTGAAAAAAAAAAAAGAATAAATGCGACTTTTTATCACAGCAATCGCGTGTTATAATTGCGAGATATAAAGTCAGAATTGCGAGTTATCAGGCTAATTCTAAGGGGGGAAAAATCCTAACCCCTCAGAATAGTTTAAATCTCACAATTCTTACTTTATAGCCTATCATGCATTTCTGACTTTATATCACGCAATTGCGACTATGTCACGCAATTCTGAATTTATATCGCGCAATTCTGACTTTACATCTCGCAATTGTGAGAAATAAAGTCAAAATTGTGAGATAAAAAGTCGCAATTACCTTTTTTATTTTTCATTCTATGGCGGAAACAAGCTTTCATAAGTAATAGCAGATCTGGTGATCGATGGTGGTCCTTCTCCAGTTTCTCCAATACGATTTTTTAACTCATTTGTTTTTTAACCATTTTCTTCTCACTTCTGGGACTGTTCGATTAACAGATGAAACTCCATTAACTGCATCTGTAATATGCTGCCAAGCTTTCTTTTTTTAGGACCTGATAGGCCACTATATACGCTTGAAAATAAAATGTGGCGTTTTGAATGAACTTCTGATAATAAAACTTCAATTTCTGCATCCGAGAAATCCTTCTTTTTCATTCGCATTCATGTTATTATATGCCTATATATAGATGTCAGTCGGATATAATGGGCGGGATTTATGGTTATTGAGAATGAACGTGCATGCGCATCCCATTTACGACTGGTTGGAATTCACTAACACACACATTTCACTATCACATCTGACGTTTACGAAGTATTTGTGAATCAGGAGAAGAGTTTTCGGGAAGATCTCTTTACGCGCAAATCACTCTCATCTAGTCTATTAGTTTGCTAGTTCATATTGACAAGGTAAAAGCAAAGAAAAATAGCTTGGTGCAGTAATGCATCTTGTCTAACATAATCTTTCTTAGGAGTTTCAACCCCATTTGCTTTCTTCTGGTGTAGAAATCCAGATGAATTGTTGCTCCACATAATTTATAGTGAACACACAATGGGAGAGGTGTTCCTTTCTAGGAAGTGAAACATTCAGGGTTTATATGTTAATTATTGCTTTCATGAATCAAACACTGACTTCTTGTTGCTAGGAGATTGGAAGTGTGTGTGTGTGTGTTCTCTAATCCTAAGTCTATCATGTGAAAGGAATATGAATCCACTTCACAATATTAATTAACATATTTCTTTTTGTCATGTTCCAGTCAAACGGTGGACCTGTTGATGCAGGAATCGGGCTGTAGACTTGAGCATCCAGCTGCTACCAAGTTTCGTAATCATGTGATGGAGGGAGAGTGGGAAAAGGTGAGTCTTCACATGGCCTGTCTAGAAATTGTAGTTATTGAAATAGTAGAAATCGTCTAGAATTACTTTAAAAATGAAACGGATCTGGACATTTTTTTATGTTTTTGTTTCAGAAAAATGCACTGTAATGGTACCACGGGACACTAATTTATTGCCATGTTACTGAGTGATTGACTTGTGTACTGTAGTATTTACATAGAACTACAGAAGCTTAAAGAGTAGATTATAAAGATTAAAGGGTTAGTTCACCCAAAATTAAAATTCTGTCATTAATTACTCACCCTCATGTCTTTCCAAACCCTTAAGACCTTTGTTCATCAAGTCTTTATGTATCATGCATTATAAAAGTATTTTATTGCAGTAATTATGCCTTGTAATTCACTTTTATAATGCATTGTATAGTCTCATAAATAATTGTAACCACAGTTATATTTTAGATAAGCTGTATGCAATTGGTTTATCTCAAAATGCATTGTTATGGTTTAATTCTTATCTACATAATAGAAAACAATGTGTTGTTCTTAAGGGGGGTATGCATGATTTATTCAACAAAGAGGTGTACCCCAAGGTTCGACGTTGGGTCCACTTCTTTTCACTATTTTTGTTCATTATCTTTAATCTGTTCTTATTCCTCTGTTTAACTGCATGCAGATCCTGTCATTTATACCTCTAAATCACATTTATTGCAAATCCAAACTGCTCTTCAATTGGATTTTAGTACCTTACTGAAATGGCTGTTATCTGATAAACTATTGCTCAATAAAACTATATCTTATACTATGGTCTTTGGTACAAGAAAAACAACTAATAATCTAATTATAACGTGTAATGACGGTACTTCTCTGAATGAAGGTGATAATGTTAAATACTTGGGTTTATGGTTTGACCACCTTCTTCACAAAATTAATTTCGCAACCGGTGTTTTATTTCAATCCAGAATTTGTTTTACACTTTGTGTCGAACTGATATGGCCATTTTTTGACTATGCTGATGCATCTAAAACTAGCCTCCTACTCCTTAATACAGCATACAAGAATCTCTGTAGATTTTCTCTTGCCTTATATTTAAAAATAGTTTGTGAAACTAAAATGTTCTTGTTTTAGATGATACTATACTAATTTACAAGTCATTTTATTCTTTATGGTTTTGCTGGATTTTACCACAGCCTCTGTGTGGCTAACTAGTGGTTGTATTTAGCTAATAAATCTTTTGATATATATATATATATATATAATTATCAAGCTTGTATATTTAAGTTCAGTAATTTCACTTAAATGGCAATGAAGATTACCTATTAATTGTCATTAAAGTGAAATTACTAAACTTAAATATACAAGCTTGATAAAAATGGTCATTTTAGAAGAAAATTTCAAATGGCATTTAAAGGCTTTTGCATCTGAACTCTTCATATATATATATATTTTTTTGTAGTTTCTATGGCAGTGTGTTGATTTTTGTATTGTTTATGTCTTATTATTGTAATGTGGATGATTTGTCCTTGGTTTTGAATTGTATGTATATTAGGACCCCCTCTAAAACGAGATGGTTTATCTCAAGGGGTTTATCCTATTCAATATACTTGTAGTAGTAGTACATTACATTATAATAATTACATTGTTATGCCTTTAGAAAGTTTAATGCATTAAAACGCATGACAAACAACCAATGTCAGATGTTACAAGAAATCTTCAAATATTATAATGCATTTTAACTTTAGTTATAGCTATTTATAAAAATATATGATTATCATTATTTTTATGACATACATTATGAATACCATAAATATAGGAAATACTGGTTTCATTCAGCCATATATGTTTGAACCAGAAACTGAACCAGAAGTGGAAGAGTGAATTATACAGGCTCATCTACAAGTCGCTGTATCAGGATGGGTGTATCGATCTCTATGTCGGACACAATAACAGGAAATAATATGATTAGCCTTTTCCTTGACTACTTATCAAACAGATAATGTGCTGCTAATGTTACACGAATAATTTTCCCGTTCGAAAGCTTCCTTCTAACATCCTTAGAAACACTTTAAACAACTCAGAACATCAGTGGAGAACCATCATAACATCGCAACATCATATACATGATTCACCTGCTATTGCTAAATGTGCTGAATTTTTCATATCAACAGAAAATATACTGGGATATCCTGGCTTCTCTGAAATCCCGCCCCCTCGTGATCTGATTGGTTACAAGCTAGTTTGTGATGTCAGAAACACCAGCGATTTCAAACCGTGTTTTTGAGACTGTCTTTGGTTCACTGCAGAAAATACTCAGCAATGCTGTCGACTTATGAATTTGCACATGGTTTGTCTTAAAGCACATTAAAAACACGACATAGACATATAAACAACATTAAAAACATTAAGTGTTACAGGATAATTTAGTGGAATCAGAATCAGTGAATGATTCCCATCAATATCTCATTTGTTATTTGTTTCTAATCTTTGTCCTTTGGTGTATTTAATGGTCATATGGGTCACACAACACACCAAACAAGAAACAGATAAGGGTCGTTCAACTTGAGGAAACTCAGTTAATCTGTGTGTGTTTTATTCTAACAGGCTGAGAGTGACCTCAACGAGCTGAAAGCACTGATGCATTCACCGAGCGCTGTGGTGGTAAGAGTCCAAACTCCTCTCCACATCTCCACCATCAGTCTGATGAATCTTCCTAATGTGATTTTGTCCTGTGTTGTTCAGCGGATGAAGTTCTTGCTCCTGCAACAGAAGTATCTGGAGTATCTGGAGGACGGGAAGGTTCTCGAAGCTCTTCAGGTCCTCCGAGCCGAGCTCACGCCGCTGAAGTACAACACCGAACGAATCCACATCCTCAGCGGGTAACACACTTCAGTCCTGTTTTGGGGGCAACAATTTCCTCAGTGTTTTTTAGGTTCCCTATAATGAGTAGGGCTGTCACTTTTGTGACAAAATCCTGTTCGATTTTTGAGACGTGAGTGTTCATTGAATCGATTGTAAGACGTTTTAATTTTCAACACTAAATATAGGCAATTCCACGGACACCTGAACAGGCATTAGGACGAGCGTAACGAGGGCTTGAGACGCACAAGTCAACAGTATTCCTGATGATTTATTGCCGTGAAAGTTTCGTCCACAATGACAAACAGGAGTAGCCTGGCAAGCCAGACCTACATCCAGATGTTAGGTCTGGAAACTCACAATTGGCATGCCTCAATCCGAGGGGCGGGATAAAGGGTTGTCTTTTAATATCCCTCTGCACGCCATAGGATAGCGCTAACCAACCAGAGCAACCGAACGGCTGTGGCCTGAGTGAGTCCCCATTCCTTTTCCCACCAGCGGAGCTATTGATATATTCAACTTTTGCCGTATCCGGTCGTCAAAACCCCGAACACATCTTCCTTTTTTAAGAATGACTTAAGTGACGTTCTCTTAACTCCAAGTTATCCAGAATAATAAGGCTGAATAATGTATAAATATGTGAAAATAATGTGTTTTATAACCTGTTCTAGTAGAGCCCCACAACTAAACCAGGACTTTGTAAAAGGGCACAATAGGTCCCCTTTAAGAGCCCTTCAAAGAATTGGACAGTGGTAAAATTGGCAAAATGCAAATGCCCAAACTCAGACTGTAAGGGTAGAGCATAGCAAAGCCAAGATGCCTGCAGAACATCTCGTTCTCATAGTCTGTTCAAACCTGTTTACAGCTGTGCTCAACCAATAAGCATTCTTTGGGTTATCTTTAATAGTTTTTTAGGGTGTGCTGCCATCTGGTCTTTCTCTTAATTATCAAGTGCAGGTGCAAGTTCATGGCAAGATCAGCTGAAGTGTAAAACAGAGGCCTGAAATCTGGGTTTCAATGCAGGCTATTCTACAAACATATCTTCAATGTCTAATACAAATATACAATAAATATTTGATGGTGAATATAGTGAATATTGCATGTGAAGTTGGTGTTCACATAATTGATAAGTCAACATTTTATCAAGTAAGTGGCTCTGCCTCTTTAAAATCAAGTCCCACCCTCTAAAATCATAACACCTTCTGTTAGAAGTAAAATCTGTTGCAAAAGGTGATGACCAGGGCCAGAGTGCACAGGTGAACTAGGCAGCAAGAAAGAGAGAGATTTCATTTTTTATACATTTTTTGGACATTTGTTTTGAATTATTGCACTTACATCAACAAGTTATCGCCCCATTAGTTATTTAGAACTGCTCTTCATTCTACCTTGTGCCACTGAGCTATCAGCAGAATAAATGAGGACTGGTGGTTGTGTGCTTATTTTTTACATTGCAGGACGGAAAAAAAATCTATGGAAGCTTTTTTACGCCACAGAATAAAACATTTTAAAAGATAATTGCGACTTTATATCTCACAATTTCGAGTTTCACATCTCGTAATTCTGATTGATATATAAATTCAGAATTGGGCTGATATGAAGTCGCAATTGCGTGTTATATAGTCAGAATTGAGCAATTTAAACTCACAATTACACAAAGTTTTTATAAGACGCAATTGCAACTATATCACGTAATTCTGGCTATAACATGCAACTGCGACTTTGTCACGTAATTCTGACTAACACGCAATTGCAACTATATCACGTAATTCTGACTATAACATGCAATTGTGACTTTGTCACGTAATTCTGACTATAACACACAATTGCGACTTTGTCACGTAATTCTGACTATAACACGCAATTGCGACTTTGTCACGTAATTCTGACTATAACACGCAATTGCAACTATATCACGTAATTCTGACTTTATAACACGCAATTGCAACTATATCACGTAATTTCTGACTATAACACGCAATTCCGACTTTATATCACATAATTCTGACATTATATCACGTAATTCTGACTATAACATGCAATTGCAACTTTGTCACGTAATTCTGACTATAACACGCAATTGCAACTATATCACGTAATTCTGACTATAACACGCAATTCCGACTTTATATCACATAATTCTGACATTATATCATGTAATTCTGACTTTATAACACGCAATTGCGACTTTATATCATGTAATTCTGACCTTATAACACACAATTGCGACTATATCACGTAATTCTGACTTTATATCACGTAATTCTGACTTTATAACATGCAATTGCGACTTTATATCACGTAATTCTGACTGTATAATATCACGTAATTCTGACTATAACACGTAATTGCGACTTTATATTATGTAATTCTGACTTAATATCACGTAATTCTGACTTTGTCACGTAATTCTGACTAACACGCAACTGCAACTATATCACGTAATTCTGAGTATAACACGCAATTGCGACTTTGTCACCTAGTTCTGACTATAACACCCAATTGCAACTATATCATGTAATTCTGACTTTATAACACGCAATTGCGACTTTATCACGTAATTCTGACTATAACACGCAATTCCGACTTTATATCACGTAATTCTGACTTTATATCACATAATTCTGACATTATATCATGTAATTCTGACTTTATAACACGCAATTGCGACTATATCACGTAATTCTGACTTTATAACATGCAATTGCGACTTTATATCACGTAATTCTGACTGTATAATATCACGTAATTCTGACTATAACACGCAATTGCGACTTTATATTATGTAATTCTGACTTAATATCACATAATTCTGACTTTGTCACGTAATTCTGACTAACACGCAACTGCAACTATATCACGTAATTCTGACTATAACACGCAATTGCAACTATATCATGTAATTCTGACTTTATAACATGCAATTGCGACTTTATCACGTAATTCTGACTATAACACGCAATTCCGAACTTTATATCACGTAATTCTGACTTTATATCACATAATTCTGACATTATATAATGTAATTCTGACTTTATAACACGCAATTGCAACTATATCACGTAATTCTGACTTTATAACATGCAATTGCGACTTTATATCACATAATTCTGACATTATATAATATCACGTAATTCTGACTATAACACGCAATTGCGACTTTATATCACGTAATTCTGACTGTATAATATCACGTAATTCTGACTAACACGCAATTCGCGACTTTATATTACGTAATTCTGACTTAATATCACGTAATTCTGACTTTGTCACGTAATTCTGACTTTGTCACGTAATTCTGACTTTGTCACGTAATTCTTCTGACTTTATAATATCGCGTAATTCTGACTTTATAACGCGCAATTGCGACTTTATATCACAATGTAAACTTGCAATTGTGAGAAAAAAGTCAAAATTGTGAGATAAAAAGATTACCTATTATTTTTTTATTCTGTGGCAGAAACAAGCTTCCATAAAAATCAGAAAACATGCTTGTGTATGCTTTTCTTTGAGTGTAATTTGATCACATGCATCTTAAAGATGGTTGAGTTGCTTGAACAGAAACAGGAACCCCAACACCACCACACCCCCAGACAGCTTCATCGGTGTGTAAAGACCCTCTGCTTCTGTGTGCTGTAGGTACCTGATGTGCAGTAACTCTGATGACCTGCGTGCTAAAGCCGAGTGGGAGGGAGAAGGGACGGCCTCACGATCCAAACTCCTCGAACAAGCTTCAGAGTGAGTTTCTCGAAACACATATAAACAAATACCAGCTGGATCATTCCGGTTATGCTACCGTTTAAATCCTGCCACTGAAAACTGAATATGCTTGTGTTGTTATTTAAGGAAATATTGCTGTGAATGAGTAAATCAGCATTGAAATATGTATTGATGATGCTTATAGTTGTGGCCAAAAGTGATGTTGACATCTTCACTCTTTATTCAAATATTATTTAAAATGTGTTAATGATTTTGTAAGCATATTGCACAGTTGTGCTTGTAGTCCGTTGTTTTATTTGTGATCACACAATGAAATTGTGCCAACATCATTTTTGACCAGGCTGTCATACAATGAAACTTTTTTTTTAATGTAGTTTTTGCACAGTAAAAATAAAATAAAAACACAGGCCAACTAATTCCACAACAATACACAGTTCATAAAGTCCACTGCTAAAACTTTTCTCACCAAAAATTGTCATTGATGGCATTCAGGAACTTTTGTTAGTTAAACGAATATTATAAAAGATAGGATAGACGGGATTTTGGGCACAGGAAAACCTATAAAATATAAAGATATTTCTATTACAATGTATTTCCTAAAACATTTAAATGAATAACAATGTAAAAATATATAGTAATAATAATCTTATTTTAATTATAATTATATAAAAAAAATAACACCATGACAAAAATGTCAGCATTGTCTCGAATTATATGAAATTCTCTTCTATATTCACTTAATTTTGATAGGAAAACTTGTGAGTTTGATATTTATGCATTATGCTTAAGCAAAAGGTATGAGAGGCTGTGCTATATATGACTAATTTTCAATGCAGAGGTAAGCTATTTCCTGTGAATGTGCCAGACTTCTGAGTCGTTCACCGCTGAAAGGGAAATAACTAAGAATAACAAAATGCAGTAAACAGTAAAACTATTTACACTACAAACCAGTGTGTTTGTAATAATGATAATACATTAAAATAATAGCAGTTTGCAATATCGAGACGCGACAAGCTGTTTTGTACAGCGAATGACACTGGAAGCCAAACACATTCAATTTACAAATGACCTTATTTGCCTAATGTTACAAAAAAGGTTGTTGCTGGACAAAACACACATCAGAGTGACCATATTCACAATACAGCAGGGACATCAGTGCCTTACTGTTATTATTATTATTATTATTATTATTATTATGTATATATATATAAATATATGGTATTACTTCATATTAAAATATTTTATATAAATACATACATTTTCATTAAAAATGTTATTTATTAGTGAACTCATTAAATGTCTGTCTTCTGTTAGTCGATGTAGGGCCAGATTTACGAACAGCTCCACTCCAAACCCTCATTTGGCGTTAAAAAAACGACTTTCAGGATTTACTGAAGACACGCAGTGACTTTCTGACTATAACACACAAATGCGACTATATCGCGTAATTCTGACTATCACGTAATTGCAACTATATCACGTAATTTTGACTTTATATCACTTAATTCTGACTATAACACGCAATTGCGAATATATTACGGAATTTTGACTATAACACGCAATTGCATCTATATCACGTAATTCTGACTATAACACGCGATCGTGACTATATCACGTAATTCTGACTATAACACACAATTGCAACTATATCACGTAATTCTGACTATAACACGCAATTGCAACTATATCACGTAATTCTGACTATAACACACAATTGCGACTATATCACGTAATCCTGACTTTATCACGTAATTGCAACTATATCACGTAGTTTTGACTTTATATCACTTAATTCTGACTATAACATGCAATTGCGACTATATCACATAATTCTGACTTTATAACACACAATTGCAACTATATCACGTAATTTCGGACTTTATAACACGCAATTGCAACTATATCATTGTAATTCGGACTTTATAACATGCAATTGCGACTATTACGTAATTTCTGACTTTACATCATGTAATTCTGACTTTATAACATGCTGTTGCAACTATATCACGTAACTCTGACTTTATAACATGCAATTGCAACTATATCGCGTAATTCTGACTATAACACGCAATTATGACTATAACATGTAATTCTGACTTTATAACATGCAATTGCAACTATATCGCGTTATTCTGACTATATACACGCAATTACGACTATAACATGTAATTCTGACTTTATAACATGCAATTGCAACTATATCGCGTTATTCTGACTATAACACGCAATTGTCGACTATAACATGTAATTCTGACTTTATAACATGCAATTGCGACTATATCACGTAATTCTGACTATAACACGCAATTGCGACTACATCACGTAATTTTGTCTTTATAACACGAACTTTCAGGATTTACTAAAGACACGCAGTGGAAAAATTAGCGCCGAAAAGTCGTGGACAGGGTTATTTTTGCAGCTGATATTATTGCAGGAGTTTCCTTTTCAGACAAAACATTTCTGGGATGTGAGAATTTAAATGAATCATGGAGGGCGATTCACTGAAGGTTTGCGCTTATCAGTTTACTGGTATTTTCACCCTTATTCACCGCCCATAAAAGAGCACGTCTTAAACCAGACGCTGAGTTTGATCTGTCTTGGTGGATTATGAAAATGATCGGCTGTTTTTCTTAATTTGTCTGTAAATCGCAAGCAGAAATTTACACTTCCATCGGTGCTTTTATGGGATTGTGCTCTCGTGCTAATCTGCCCTGTTTAGCAAATCAGGCCCATAGTCTCTGACAAAACAAAAGAATGACCCAGAATTATTAATTGTTATTAATATTAATTATAATTGGGTAACACTTTATTTTACAGTGTCCTTTTTAAATCTAGCAATACTATAAATTACATGCAACTAGCCCTAAACAAAACCCTCATCCTACAGTTAGTACATGTAGTTATTATTAGTAGTACTAATCTATAATTGCAGTGTAACAAGGACACCTTAAAATAAAGTGTGACCTATTATTATTATTATCGGTGTAAACATTATTATTCACTTTCTGATTTATTCTGTTTACTTCTTCCTCTCTTCATTCCCTCTTTTGTTTTCTTTTTTTTACAGTTTCATGTAATTGTTTTTCTTTTTTTCAGCTAGGGTTCGGGTCAGTTCTATTTCAGTTCAGCCAATTCAGGAGATGAATTGAATTGGGGGCGGTAACCTAAAGAGCGTGACGGACCCGCGTGAGTCTTAAGTCCACTTTATGTCCTGTGTTGGCTGAATTCAGATGAAACTGAGTCTAACCCTCTCACTGTACCTCTCATGCTCCATCTCTGTCTCTCTCTCAGCGTACTTGCCCCCGTCCGCCATGCTGCCGCCCCGGCGCCTGCAGACTCTGTTGCGTCAGGCAGTGGAGCTGCAGAGAGATCGCGTGTCTCGACCACAACACCAAGCTGGACAGTGGACTGGACAGTGTGTCTCTGCTCATAGACCACGTGTGCAGCAGGTACATGAGCAAACTTACGGGTACACAGATGCTTTGTCTACGGTAGGGTTTGGTATCGTTTGAATTTGAACGATTCTGATTCCGATTCTTAGTTTCCAATTTCGGTTCCTGAACGATTTCTTAATTTCCAATTCTTTTAAGAGGCAGGATCAAAAAAAGTTTAGCTAACCTTGCTAACCAACGGTGTTTCTGAAGGAAATACTTCTGTCACAAATACTCCTTTTGTCACAAATGTTGCATTTTGCAGAGATTTTGTTTTATTTTTAGAAAAGAGAAGCCACACTTTGGACCGTCGACGTAAGCTACTTCACACGGTTATGCCAACACTTCCGGTAGACGCTTCTTCGTTGGTGTTGTTCAGCAGTTTCTTCTTCCGGTCGTACCAGAGTGTGAATATCGAAACTAGGAATCCAAATTTAAACTTTTGAACGATTCCGGAAAAACGAAAAGTTAGTCCCGGTTCCAATCGATACTCGATTCTCCATACCCAACCCTAGTCTACGGCTGACCCCTGATAGTCGACTAAGCGTTGGTCAGTGAGTAGAGCAAGATTTGATTAGTCTTGCGGTAATTACAGTATATCCAATTACAGTAAATCCAGACGTTTCACCTCGTTCACATTTTAAACATGCAAGAGTAGTTGAAATCGCTGAAATAACTTGTTTAAAACAATGTTTTCCTGTTGATGAGTGATAAAAACATTGACGGCAAATCAGAATCCATCTGACACTGAATATTTAAAGCGCATAACGACAAAACTGGCAGATCACACTTATAATAAACAGAACATTACTGTGCATTGGTGTGGATGCCTATGTGTTTAGCATTATAGTTATTTTTATAGATATTGTTCTTGGTGTAAACGGGTCTTTAAAGGGATACTTCACATTTTTTGGAAATCAACAGTTTGTGGTCCCAAATCTACTTCCACTCGTATATATTTTTTCCTACTAAAATAAATAAATAAATCATGCACAGATCTATAACTTGCATATAGATGAGAGATAGAGTAAATTTTCATTTCATGCCCTCAAAGTGTTTCCCCTATCAAAGGATGATTTGCACTCAAAAAGACTAGTCATATTCAGATTTGATTAGTTATTTTCTATTCTATGCAAATGTCCTCGCATACAAAGTAACCCTAGCTCTAATTCTTTCCAAATCCAGAATGTAATTTTGGATTTTTTTCATATTGCAATGTATACTAAATGTATATCACAGTAAAAACTAAATGTGCAATGTCTGTTTTGTCAAATATCCTGCAGTCGCTACCATATTAAGCATGTTGTATTGGTGATGTGAATGCAGCCATAGGAGCATGAATGAACTGTCAACCAAAGAAACTGCTAAATTGAGCCCAGATCTTAAGAGAGGTCTTGTACTAGCACATTGTGAGGTAGAAGATAGTATGAGGTTGTGTATTCATTCACAGAGGCAGGTTTAGTATAATTTGCCTCCATTATATAAGCCATATTGGAGGAGCATCAAAAATCCTACTAGGCCACATACACACTAAAGTTTCAGGATCGACAACATTTAAATTTGGGAGTGATCCCCTGAAATGACGTGTGTGTGTGTGTGTATTCGGAGCACAACTCTCTTCTCGAAACTGCGACGATTGATTGAAACCATTTTAACCATTGCAATGTCCAGGCATCTTGTGTGTTTGGTATCCACCATTTTTTTTAAGCAATATTAAAGCAACCAAAGACTGCGTTATGTTCTGCAATTTTAACCGAGGTGTCGTTTTTATGTTTGTCAGTCTGCTTCATAGATAGCGCTCTTGAGGTGTTGCCATGTCCACATATTCTAAATGTTTTGGATCAAAGTGGGAAGGTGTGGGTCACGATATATTCAGTACAGTGTTGCCAGATTGGAAATGTCCAAGTATCGTATCAGAAGCTAAAAATGATCAATACTTAAGTCAAGCTTACATGACTTTGCAAATGACTTTATTGCTAATCGACCTCAGCTTGGAAAAATAACTGACCTAAGCGCCAATGGCAGGAACGTTAACTTGTGCTCGTAAGAGTCATTCTGCATGGTGATTGGCCCAGAAGACATGAACGTGAGATGAGATGGAAGACATGCGTAACACCACGTTCACGTTTCTCCTCACAATTACGAACCGTTAGACGTAGAATCCACAGCTAGATCAATGAGTGCAGAAGCCCTACGATTACAACCACCTTACAAAGCGACTTAAAATTGCTGTAAAGGTCGCACGCCTCTGGAGCAACTGAGGGTTAAGTGTCTTGCTCAGGGACACATTGGTGTCTCACAGTGGATTTAAACCCGGGTCTTTCACACCAAAGGCATGTGTCTTATCCACTGCACCATCACCACCCCACGGGGTGTAACGGTCCACAGAAGTCACGGTTTGGTACGATACCTCGGTTTTGGAGTCACGTTTCGATACAACAGGAAAAAGCAACAAATGATTGATGCTTGGTTTCTTTTCATTGATTTTGAACAGACAGTAGTGCAAATCAGTTTGTCCCACCTAATGCCAGTTAATCCCTCCTGAGGTCGAGAGGTGCCAGTCAGGTCTTTATTTTTTGCAGGGCTGATAAAAAAAAACAAAAGGTATTTGGTCACAATCAGCTTCAGAACTGAAAAGCGTCCCTTGTGTCATAAAAGTACAAAATAAATAGAATAATGAAAAATAAAACTTGAGAGTTGCGCCGACCACAAAGTTCAATATTATGCTTTTTCAAAAAAATCATGCAAGGATGAGCAAGAAGAAGAAAAATGGTGCTTTTCCGTTACCAGTACCAGCTTGACTCGGCTAGACACAGCTTGCTTTTCACACCGTTTTCCATTGCAGACAGTACCGCCACAAATAGTTAGCCGGTTCATCATAGCGACGTTTTCCGTTCCTCGCTGCCCTAGTATTAAGCTCTCGCTGGATCCTCTCTTCGGCTAGCCTGAGAAATTCGAGAAGCACCCTAGCGGCAGCAAAAATGATCTTGCAGCCAGTGTGGTCTAGCAATTTCTCGTTAGCTTTCAAAGTAGAAAAACCAAACTCAGGTCAGGCCAATCACATCGTGCATAGAGTCTGGTGGCGGGCTTAACACAATAACGGCAGTGTTGTGACGGTTCTGCGACGTGATTTCCATAGCTGCTACTTGAAAACTAACCTATTGACATCAGACAGCGAGTGAAGCGGCACCTGAAGCTTCCCATTTCTTTATGTGTGTAGTACTAGTAGTCAGTGCCGAGCTTTCCACGAGTCACTTACACAAATCGGCACAATGCCAAATGATTTAGTCTTTAAGATACTCTTTTCATTTATGGCACAAATTATGGTCACACAGAAAAGAGTAAGACATCATTTGAAACGTAAAATGTACTTCGTAAAGTAAAAAATATATTTGTGTACACTCAAAATATATATATTTTTTGTAAAATAAATAAAACAAACAGTACTTTTCTCCCACAATCTTGGTTTCCTTTCAGTGAAGTTTGTTGAGCGTGTCACAAAAAAAAATCTAATCTCAGGACTCAGGATATAGGCTACTGAGCATCTCAGATATAGGTATTACTTTATTTTATTATTTTTTATTTTAAACTGTTTTAATTATTCTTATTTATTTTGAATATTTTAATTCCTTGTATGTAAAGCATTTTGAATTACCATTGTGTATGAAATGTGCTATATAAATAAACTTGCCTTGCCTAGCAGGCTCTTGTGTGCCACATGAAGTTTGGGTTGCATAGATCTCTTCTTACTATTCTGATTTTTTTTCCTGTTGTGGCGATTAGCAGACAGCGTTGCATTGCTGCACACACCCCTTCCATGGATCACCTGTGACTGACTGTATTCGTTGTCTGACTGTATGCACAAACCGTGACGTTCGGGATGAATGCATGTACCGTTACACTCCCAATATAAAGCATTTGGATTTATTTTGGTTTATTATGGACTTGTTCTTGTTCACCGTTTATTTAGCAAGATCTGGCAACCTGAATGAGTCAAATCTATGCCTGTTCCCCTGTGGTTCTCTTGCACCGCACACGGCACAGTAGAGAGACACATCTCTGATACACGTTTAAATGCGTCATTGACAACTAGTTGTTCAAATTGTTTCTGTACAAACTGCGTAAATGCAGTTGCCACTTTAAGTTAATTTGGCTATAAAATGCAGCTGACACTCCTAAAAATTACTGAATTGTGTGTACCTACAACATTTGAGGACTGGGAAGTTCATTCTGGACTTGAGCCGTTGAGAAGCAACTACTCAAACCAAAGCAGTTCGGACCAATCAAATTGTCAGGGCAGGTTTTAAACGATGATGGACAGATGATCGAACTGTCGCGGTGAATCATCACGTCACCACAGAGCGCTTGGGTTGAATTTGTTTACAACAAAGATGGCCGCCGTGGAGAACTGAGATGTGTTGGTTTAGCCGTCGCATCTGTTATAGATGTAGACAGCGCATTCATTATAAAAGAGGAACAGAGAACCGCCATCAAGGCATTTGACGATCCAATTGAGTCCAGAGGTATTTTCTGTCCTGGTTGGGTTGTAAACCAAGTGGCAACAATTGAATCTGAAACATGCAACTGAAAAACTGCAACACATCGAAAATCCGCTAGAGGGAGGTCCCAAATGTCCATAGAACGCATGTTAAAATCTCAGTTTTCACAGCATAAATTAATATTTTTATAGGTTGGTCCCATGGACTTTTATTGTATTTTTCTACAGGCTCCAAGTGCCTCAACAACTATGATGACGTCAGGCTAGTACAGAACAGGATTAAGCACTAAAAAGTGAACAGACAACTGAATTTATCAGTAGTGTGCCATATTAAAGACAATAAGACAAATATGGATTAACCTCGCTATTTCATCTGACTCCATAAATAAAAAAGTTTTAATGATACCTGAGCATCATTAAATGTTTTAAGCGAATGTTTGATTATTCTTTTTAACTCTTTAATTATATTTGACCCGCTCAGATTCAGGAAACTGTCGCTCTGAGGTCCTCACACCTTCTGTTTTACACAGGTCTCACGATCACATGGTCGCCAGCTTCGGTCTCTAAACAGAGGTCAATGGTTTTATACCTGAGCTGGTCGCATTCGCGCTTTCGCAATCAAAGATACTTTTATAGCTCCCGTGGTTTTTGCATACACTTGAATTTTAAGTAAGAGGTATGGCCACTACTACAGATATAAGTCGACCAACTTTACTGCTCCTATAATAGCTTTGGATTGGATTGGCCATGCCCTGAATTCTCACGTACACTTATCTAAAGTAACATTAAATTAAAACAGAGGTAAGACACCCAAACTTGCCCTAAACGGATTCCGTTCTTGTCTTTGCAAAACCAAGTACACTTGAATTAGTCGTCACTAATCTGACGCAGATTTGAGGTAACATACGAATACGAATCCATTTAATCTGCTTGGGGAAAACTATGTCAGAGCAAGATAGAATAAAATAAAATTTAACAATTTATTGTCAGGTAAATGCATCATGCCAATTTCAAAGATAATAAATACAAAACATCAAATGCTCTGGAATAAAGACAAAAGAAAAACCTGACATTAGAAAACACATGATGCATCAGCGGCTGATCTGAGTTACAGCCTCCTCAGCATCTCCTTAAACACTCAGACCAATGCAGAAAAACCTCGTTTCAAATGCAAACCTGAGCTCACAGTGGGAATTTGCATAAATCACCGTCCCAGACTTACTGAGGACAGATGCTGATTTACATGGGCGCACACCAACAGCTGTTAACACGATATCTCTAAACTCTCCACACCTTATTTACTTCTGTGGGAATGGGACATGTCAAATGATAACAAACATGTATAATACTGTATGATAATTGTTCAAACCATATAGATTTTTGGGTGAATTCAGGTAGGGATGGGTGAAGGGAATGATGTGTGATTGTGTCTTGAATAAGGATGGTAATATAACAATAGAGTTCAAATTTTAATTTCCTTTGTTTTCTCAGAGAGTAGCCCTCTCTTCCAGTTTCTCCAGTCTTAAGGCCCTTTCACACTAAGCACGATAACTATAAAGATAATTATATATGCGTCCACACCAACGGCCGATAACGGTCTTTTTATTCTAAGCACGCTCGCGCCGCGGTTTCAAAGTAGCGGAAATGGATGACTGCTGATGCTGCTTTATGTTACAAACAAATATCAAAAGAAAAACAGGCGCTTTTGGGTACATGATATCCTTAAAAGACGAGAGGAGTTGGGAGCGCATCTAAACAGTGAATCTAACAAGTCTAGTGTAATATCTAACAGTGGATTTATCTGACAAACATCGCCTAGTCAACACCTTTATGTATAAAACGCCTTTTTCACAGCAATGTTGTCAACTAGCGCTGGATAGCCTACCTGAGGTTATTTTGTTACACTATGCTAAACTGCATAATATCTCACCATTAATACCTCTCTCCATTTATTCCCAGGATATGACTGATTGCTTTCCATATATCCATCTTTCTTAACGTATCCTTGAAAAGGGGGATTGACTTGTCAAACAGTGGAGGATTTTTTTTGTACCTCGACGATTAGCTTCTCTGCAACGTCATCTGCCATTTAAATGCGCAAGACCTTTAAATTTGAATGGATTCTGATAGTGTTGGGCGATATGCTCCATTTCCATATCGTCAGCCTGTGAGATCGGCGATCACGATTATTATCGTGAGGGGGCGGGGCTTACTTATTTGATTATTAACTTGATTAGTTACTCAAAATTTGCTTGTTTTATTACTTCGTTTTATATACAAGAATCTTTTTTTTCTATTTTTGTAGCAAAGGTGGAGTGTTTATTAATAGGATCAGGTTATTTCCTGGTATAGTGAGGTAAAAAAAGATCCTAATCATTTTTTGTATTTCAACATGTCAACAGGAAATTTACGGACACATAGCCTATCCTCATGCTGTTACATGCAACATTTTCACTTTCTGCACTAGATGAAAACGCGTTTAAATAATTTATTGGGTCAGAAAGATTCGGAGTTTGCGATATATGTCTTCCTACCAGTGCTCTGTCTGTTTGAATACACTTCACATGCGCACTTAGTAAGCACGAAGTACGCGAGTTAATGTGTTTTGATGCCGGGAGAAATCAGAGCAAGGGGCAAACATCTAGCCGAGTCGATCGGTTTATATACTTATGACTTGACTCTGATAAAGGAAAACGGGTTGATGCGTTTACACGACAACATGCATTGTCAGTATATTCAACATAACCGGGTTAAGAACATGCATGTAAACGCGTCATTCCCTGAAAGTGAAAGTAAAAACGGACTGCTTTCGGCATCTGCATTAACGCCGCATTCTCTCAGAGACGACGATGATAACGGTAGCTATAATACTACTTTAGTGATATTATTATTATTAATAATATTTAGTAATTGTATGTGTTAGTGTCATTAAATGTTTTTTTTTTGTTTTGTTTTTTAATTTTCTTTTTCCAATATTAAACGCTTTTTTAATGTGCTATATGGAAACAAAATACTGACGAACAACGATGCCGTTTTCATCTTGGCTCTATATAAGAATGATGCGTCTGTTAAAACAAGCACTCTTGATAATTTGTGAATGGATCACCTTGCAATTAAATTTTGATGTGGGATGTAGTTTTTTAGTCTGTTTTAAAAACATTCTCCTCATAAGCGCGTGTCGATGTTGTCGCAAGTGTTATAACACGTGGTGATGAATTATGTTCATTCACGTTATGAATTTAGGCAAGGCAAATTAATTGTAGTTCCTTATATTAATTTAATAACAATACTAGCTTTGTAATAATAATAATAGGCCAAATAATTTAATACATTAATGGTAAAACGAGCTAATTATCGTATTGATATCGTCAAAGGCATCTGCCGTCGGCGATATCTCGGACAATCGTCGATACGCGATACTATCGTCTATCGTGCACAACCCTAGATTCTGATTGGTTGTCAGTGTTTTATCGTTGGACAGCTGGAAAAAAATCGTTCTGAAAGTGATCCCAACAATATCGTTCCTCATATCTTTATCGTTATAGCTGTGGTGTGAACTCTGTTATTCTTTAATATACGGAGAACGATTTTCAGAATTATATCTTTATAGTTCTCTTTATATTTATCATGCTTGATGCGAACGGGCCTTTACTAATTAAGTAACTTTGCAACTACATGTCAACTAGCAGTCATTAGAGTATTAGTAGACTGTCTGCTTAAAATCTGCTGACTTATAGTTGCAAAGTTACTAATCGTCATACTTAATGTCTGAAGTGAACTATCAAAATAAGGTGTAAGTGAAAAAAAACCTAATGTTCTAAAACACATTGACTGTTGTCTGCAGGAAACAGTTCCCCTGCTACACCCAGCAGATCTTGACCGAGCACTGCAATGAAGTCTGGTTCTGCAAGTTCTCCAACGACGGCACCAAACTGGCCTCGGGATCCAAAGACACAACAGTCATTATATGGCAGGTTGACCCCGTGAGTGACCTTCCCCCTCCCCTTCACCATTAAAATAACGCTCCTGATCCAAGAGTGTGACAGTTTGAGGTGTTTTGACAGGACACGCATCTGCTCAAGCAGCTGAAGACGTTGGAGGGTCATGCCTATGGGGTTTCCTATCTGGCCTGGAGCCCGGATGACACGTATCTGATAGCCTGTGGCCCGGACGACTGCTCTGAGCTCTGGCTCTGGAACGTACAGGTGAGGGTCTCGACCCACAGGCGGCTCTCAGATTCTCTCCAGCGGCTCGTCTCGCCTTTAAATCCTCTCTGTGTTCACCCAGACAGGGGAACTGAGAACCAAAATGAGCCAGTCCCATGAGGACAGCCTGACCAGCGTGGCCTGGAATCCAGACGGCAAGCGTTTCGTTACCGGAGGTCAGAGAGGCCAGTTCTACCAGTGTGTAAGTGTTGCTCTCAGCTATAACTGTACTCTATTATACCGAGTGAGTCTTCTCAATATTTCACAAAGTCGGCTTACATTTAAATTAAGTAAAACCAAAACGTCCATGATGCATACTTGGCATTTGTTTGCAATAAAGTAATGAGGATTTTGGCTGTGTATGTGCTTTATTGTCTTGAAAATGTCAAAATTAAATTGCACTACTGTTTAAAAGTTTTTTTTTAATTATTTATCTTTTTTTTAATCAAAATTACCGGAAAAACTGTAAAGTTGTGAAATAGCATTGTTTTATTTATTGTTGTGTTTTTTTTAAATGTAATTTATTCCTGTGAATTTTCATCATCATTACTTGATTGAAAGTAATGATGATGAAATTCTCTTCAGTGTCACATGATCCTTCAGAAATCACTCTAATATGATGATTTCTAATAATTATCAATGTTGATAATCAGTGTGCTGCTTCATGTTTTAGTGGAAATCAACTTTTCGGAGGATCAGGATTCTTCAGCATTTATTCAGGCCCAAGCCCTGAAAGGGCGCAGAGCCCTTTGTTTTCCTTCCGATTATTTTATTAGGGCCCAAGCCCTGAAAGGGCGCAGAGCCCTATTGTTTTCCTTCCGACTTTATTTTTTTTTTTTTTTTTTTTATTTTTTTTTTTTTTTCTTTTTCTAGCGACTATCGGGCACTTTCGGGGCCCTTAACATGCTCGAAAACTCTTGAAACTTTGCACACGGGTCAGAACCCGCGGCCATCAGAGCCGGGCTGAAGCTGGTACCCGGGCGTGGCAGGGCGGCTCGTCAGCGCCCCCTGGAATGGGGTCCGAACACCTGGTCCATAACTCAAACACACTTGCATGTAATAATATGAAACTCGGTACACATGTCGATAGCAGAATTTCATCTATACCTCGGTGTTCTTACTCTTTACCCCAGCCCAACAGGAAGTCGGCTATTGAGGTTTTTTTGTAAAACACACGCAATGAACTTTTAAATACTCCTCCTAGAGCTCTGATCCAAATTCGACGAAACTCGGTCAGCGTGAAGTCAAGAACATTGAGGATGAAAGTTTGTGTGGGGATTTTTGATATCTCGAACGGTTTGGCCGTGGCGAGGAAACGAAACTATGGCGAGAAACGTGAAACAGGAAGTGTGTCATAACTTCAGCATACATTAACTGATCTGGATGAAACTTCAGCAGTGCGTTCGCTGTAAGAGGACGATCACGTGGATGTGACTATTGTGAGTCAAAGTTATAGCGCCACCAACTGGCAGTAGGAAGTGTGTCACTTTCAAAATGCTTTGAAATCACCCTCTTATTTTTACCCGATTTGCTTCAAACTTCATCTGTATAATGTAAATACACGGCAGATGAAGACCTATGAATGGATTCTTGATATCTTTGAAACTGTTGCCGTGGCGACGCATCAAACTTTACCATTCTTTTAGGATGCATTCTTTTAGGGATTCGAACATTTGTCCATAAATCAAACACACGTGCATGGATTAATATGAAACTCGGTACACTCATAGATCACATCAGGCCAAACAACTTTCGTGCTCTAAGTTTTACGACAGTTCAAACGGAAGTCGGGAATTATGTTTTTTTTTTTTTAGATAAATGTCCTAGAAAAACATCAAATTACAACCCATGCTGTTACCAATCACCACCAAACTTGGTGTGCATGAAGTCAAGACATTGAGGATGCTAAATTCCGGACGGATTTGTGATATCTCGAACGGTTTGGCCGTGGCGAATTTTTTTGACTAAAAAAGGACACATAAAGTGTGTTATAACTTGGTTAGTTTTACTGACAGTTACAAAACTTGCCGTGTATATTGTTCTATTCAAGCCAAACAACTTTCTAATTAACAATAATAAGCTCAAACCCACAGAAAGTCAGATATTGTAGTTTGAATATGATCATGCTCTTTCTGAGCCTGAGTCTTTCTTGAGTCTCTTGACACACAGTCTGTGTGTGTGTGTGTGTGTGTGTGTGTAGGGGGAGGGGGCTTAATCATTTCACTGTGTGTCTGGCCTGCTAAAGTAAATACATTTTCTTAAGCCTGGTATTTTTTAAATAAGTTTTTATTTTTATTTTTTTATAAGTAAAGGCATATAACCTGTTTAATTGTAGTGCATTGACAATAGTTTTATATAATTAGTGTATTAATTAAATTAACTTGGTCCATAAATCAAAAAGGAAGTGTGTTAAAACTTCTGCATACATTAACTGATCTTGATGAAACTTCAGCAGTGTGTTCGTTGTAAGAGGCCGATCACATGGATGTGACTATTGTGAGTCAAATATATAGCGCCACCAACTGGAAGCAGAAAGTGTTTCACTTTCAAAATGCTTTGAAATCACACTCTTACTTTTACCCGATTTGCTTCAAACTTCATCTGTATAATGTAAACACACGCCAGATGAAGAGCTGTGAAAGCATTATTCAATATCTAAGATAATGTTGCCATAGCAACGCATCAAACTTTAACATTCCTTTTTTTGATGATTTTGAGTCTCTTAGCGGCTTTTGGGGCCCTTAATGGGTTTGAAAACTCTTGAAACTTTGCACACAGGTCAGATCCCACAGCCATCAGAGCCGGGAAGATGGTACCCGGGTGTGGCAAGGGGGCTAGACAGCGCCCCCTGGAACGGGGTCCAAAAACTTGGTCCATAAATCAAACACGCTTGCATGTAATAATATGAAACTCAGTACACATGTTGATCTCATCGTTTCATATATTCATATATTCTCCTCAAGCCGGACAACTTTCTAATTTACACTCATGAGCTAGGACCCACAGAAAGTCAGATATTTTGGTTTGAAAATGTTGAGTGTCTCTCTGAGCCTACACTTCTGTATGGCAAGCCCTTTTAACATTTAAAAGCTAAGTTTGACTATTCGTAATTAACATTGTAGATATCAACAACGTCTTTCTAGTCGTAATTACATTTTGGATAGTTTGTATTATCATTTAAGATATCTGTAACGTAATTGTGACTAGTTGAAACGACAGATAGAGTATGGCAAACCGTTTTAACATTTAATCATTTTAACCTACTAGTCTCTATTTTCATGCTACTAGTACTTATTTTTAGATACTAGTATCTATTCCATTAAGTACTAGTACTTATTCATTAGCTACTAGTGCTTATTCTTTAGATACTAGTGCCTTTTCTTTAGATACTAGTGTTTATTCTTTAGGTAGTAGTACCTTTTTAAAGATACTAGTACTTATTCATTAGACACTAGTCCTTATTTATTAGATACTAGTACTTATTCATTAGATGCTAGTCCTTATTCATTACATACCAATGCTTATTAATTAGTTATTAGTACTTATTCATTAGATACTAGTATCTATTAAATAGATACTAGTACTTATTCATTAGACACTAGTACTTATTTCAATGGTGACTAGTAACTATTCTTTTGTTACTACTAGTCACATTTTTTCATTGACTTCTATGGTGATCTGTCATTCAGATATCAACTATTCAGTTCTGACTAGTATGTTAGTATGTATTCCAATTGTGGAATACATACTAGTATGTATTCCAAAGCAGGGGTTACGTTTTTGCACGTCGTGCAGAATAACCCAAAAGGCACCAAGGTGGCGGTGCCACCGGCTTTATATATATATATATATATATATATATATATATATATAAATATAGCTGCGAGCAGCGATGGAGGGCCAAAGCCGGCGGTACCGCCATCCCGGTGCCTTTAGGCACCGGGGTGTGGTGCCACCGGCTTGGGCCCGCAATCGACTGCTCGCAGCTATATTTTGACTTGTCTTTACAGTCACTTTTGATCAATATAATGCCTCATTGCTGAATTAAAGTATTCATTTGGTAACACTTTACAATAAGGTTCATTTATTAAACATTAGTTAATGTATTAACTAACATGAACTAACCATTTGTTACTGTATTTGTTATTCTTTGTTAACGTTAGTTAATACAAATCCAGCAGTTCATTGTTGTTCATGTTAGTTCACAGTGCATTAACTAATGTTAACAAGATTTTTAAAGTATTAGTAAATGTTGAAATTAACATTAACAAATGCTGAAGAAGTATTGTTCATTCTTTGTTAATGTTAACTAATGTAGTTAACTAATGAACCTTATAGTAAAGTTACCATTAATTAGGGCCCAAGCCCTGAAAGGGCGCAGAGCCCTATTGTTTTCCTTCCGATTATTTTTTTTATTTATTTTTTTTTTTTCTTTTTCTAGCGACTACTCGGGCACTTTTGGGGCCCTTAACATGCTCGAAAACTCTTGAAACTTTGCACACGGGTCAGAACCCGCGGCCATCAGAGCCGGGCTGAAGCTGGTACCCGGGCGTGGCAGGGCGGCTCGTCAGCGCCCCCTGGAATGGGGTCCGAACACCTGGTCCATAACTCAAACACACTTGCATGTAATAATATGAAACTCGGTACACATGTCGATAGCAGAATTTCATCTATACCTCGCGTTCTTGCTTTTACCCCAGCCCAACAGGAAGTCGGCTATTGAGGTTTTTTTGTAAAACACACGCAATGAACTTTTAAATACTCCTCCTAGAGCTCTGATCCAAATTCGACGAAACTCGGTCAGCTAGAAGTCAAGACATTGAGGATGAAAGTTTGTGTGGGGATTTTTGATATCTCGAACGGTTTGGCCGTGGCGAGGAAAACGAAACTATGGCGAGAACGTGAAACAGGAAGTGTGTCATAACTTCAGCATACATTAACTGATCTGGATGAAACTTCAGCAGTGCGTTCGCTGTAAGAGGACGATCACATGGATGTGACTATTGTGAGTCAAAGTTATAGCGCCACCAACTGGCAGCAGGAAGTGTGTCACTTTCAAAATGCTTTGAAATCACCCTCTTATTTTTACCCGATTTGCTTCAAACTTCATCTGTATAATTTACATACACGGCAGATGAAGACCTATGAATGGATTCTTGATATCTTTGAAACTGTTGCCGTGGCGACGCATCAAACTTTACCATTCTTTTAGGATGCATTCTTTTAGGGATTCGAACATTTGTCCATAAATCAAACACACGTGCATGGATTAATATGAAACTCGGTACACTCATAGATCACATCAGGCCAAACAACTTTCGTGCTCTAAGTTTCACGACAGTTCGAACGGAAGTCAGGAATTATGTTTTTTTTTTTTAAATAATTGTCCTAGAAAAACATCAAATTACAACCCATGCTGTTACCAATCACCACCAAACTTGATATGCATGAAGTCAAGACATTGAGGATGCTATATTCCGGACGGATTTTTGATATCTTGAACGGTTTGGCCGTGACGGATTTTTTTGACTAAAAAAGGACACATAAAGTGTGTTATAACTTGGTTAGTTTTACTGACAGTTACAAAACTTGCCGTGTATATTGTTCTATTCAAGCCAAACAACTTTCTAATTAACAATAATAAGCTCAAACCCACAGAAAGTCAGATATTGTAGTTTGAATATGATCATGCTCTTTCTGAGCCTAGGCCTGTCACACAGTCTGTGTGTGTGTGTGTATTGAGTCTTTTGACACACAGTCTCTGTGTGTGTGTGTAGGGGGAGGGGGCTTAATAATTTCACTGTGTGTCTGGCCTGCTAAAGTAAATACATTTCTTAAGCCTGGTATTTTTTAAATAAGTTTTTGTTTTTATTTTTTTATAAGTAAAGACATATAACCTGTTTAATTGTAGTGCATTGACAATAGTTTTATATAATTAGTGTATTAATTAAATTAACTTGGTCCATAAATCAGAAAAGGAAGTGTGTTAAAACTTCTGCATACATTAACTGATCTTGATGAAACTTCAGCAGTGTGTTCGTTGTAAGAGGCCGATCACATGGATGTGACTATTGTGAGTCAAATATATAGCGCCACCAACTGGCAGCAGAAAGTGTTTCACTTGCAAAATGCTTTGAAATCACACTCTTACTTTTACCCGATTTGCTTCAAACTTCATCTGTATAATGTAAACACACGCCAGATGAAGAGCTGTGAAAGCATTATTCAATATCTAAGATAATGTTGCCATAGCAACGCATCAAACTTTAACATTCCTTTTTTTGATGATTTTGAGTCTCTTAGCGGCTTTTGGGGCCCTTAATGGGTTTGAAAACTCTTGAAACTTTGCACACAGGTCAGATCCCACAGCCATCAGAGCCGGGAAGATGGTACCCGGGTGTGGCAAGGGGGCTAGACAGCGCCCCCTGGAACGGGGTCCAAAAACTTGGTCCATAAATCAAACACGCTTGCATGTAATAATATGAAACTCAGTACACATGTTGATCTCATCGTTTCATATATTCATATATTCTCCTCAAGCCGGACAACTTTCTAATTTACACTCATGAGCTAGGACCCACAGAAAGTCAGATATTTTGGTTTGAAAATGTTGAGTGTCTCTCTGAGCCTACACTTCTGTATGGCAAGCCCTTTTAACATTTAAAAGCTAAGTTTGACTATTCGTAATTAACATTGTAGATATCAACAACGTCTTTCTAGTCGTAATTACATTTTGGATAGTTTGTATTATCATTTAAGATATCTGTAACGTAATTGTGACTAGTCGAAACGACAGATAGAGTATGGCAAGCCGTTTTAACATTTAATCATTTTAACCTACTAGTCTCTATTTTCATGCTACTAGTACTTATTTTTAGATACTAGTATCTATTCCATTAAGTACTAGTACTTATTCATTAGCTACTAGTGCTTATTCTTTAGATACTAGTGCCTTTTCTTTAGATACTAGTGTTTATTCTTTAGGTACTAGTACCTTTTTAAAGATACTAGTACTTATTCATTAGACACTAGTCCTTATTTATTAGATACTAGTACTTATTCATTAGATGCTAGTCCTTATTCATTACATACCAATGCTTATTAATTAGTTACTAGTACTTATTCATTAGATGCTAGTACCTATTAAATAGATACTAGTACTTATTCATTAGACACTAGTACTTATTTTCAATGGTGACTAGTAACTATTCTTTTGTTACTAGTCACATTTTTCCAGTGACTTCTATGGTGATCTGTCATTCAGATATCAACTATTCAGTTCTGACTAGTATGTTAGTATGTATTCCAAAGCAGGGGTTACGTTTTTGCACGTCGTGCAGAATCACCCTAAAGGCACCAAGGTGGCGGTGCCACCTGGCTTGTATATGTGTGTGTGTGTGTGTGTGTGTGTGTGTGTGTGTGTGTGTGTGTGTGAATATATATATAGATATAGCTGCGAGCAGCGATGGAGGGCCAAAGCCGCGGTACCGCCATCCCGGTGCCTTTAGGCACCGGGATTGCGGTGCCACCGGCTTGGGCCCGCGTGCGCTGCTCGCAGCTATATTTATATATATATTTAATTATTATTATCTTACTGACTCAAACTTTTCAACAGTATTGGTTTTTTTTTTTTCTCTGAAATATGACCCAGACATGCTCTTGATATTTGGAGATTCACCCATTAAGAAGTATTTTAAATAGTTGCTGTTGCCAGAAATCAGGATTAGCGCACACGTGTTTAGCGCACACATTCATTAGTGATGTTGGTTAACGAGGAACATGTTCTTGACAGGATCTGGACGGGAACTTGCTGGACTCCTGGGAGGGTGTTCGTGTGCAGTGTCTGTGGTGTTTGAATGACGGCCGAACAGTGCTGGCCTCTGATACACACCAACGCATCCGTGGATACAACTTCGAAGATCTGACCGACAGGAACATGTATGTCGACTGCACTTGTGACGAGAGCTGGGTATCCAGTCAGATGTTCCAAGTCGATTTTCAATTTCGATTCTAAATTAGTTTTTTTTTCTCGATTTTGACTAATTTAATATAGATTTAAGCTAAATCCTATATTTATATATAAAAAAAGAACAGTAAACATAAGTTTACAAGTGGTTAATTAATAAGAATACATTTTATGTACACATAGGTACATGAAAACAGAACCCAACTCTATATTTCAGATGAATTGATGCTGAAAAGTGAGGCCAGTCGAATGCCTTGATCAAACACCATCAGGTTATTTTATGTTTAAGATAAAATACATCAAATCCCACAACATTAGCTGTAAAATGGAGGAAAACTAATACTGGCTTTAGGGTCATCGATAAATAAATAAATATGGAAAAAATCGTTCCGTCGCCTTTGAGAATCGACCACATTTAGAAATAAAACCGATTAATGGAAAAGTCTGTTTTTGCCCAGCCCTACTTGTGACTTTATATCCTGTTATGGTTTTTCTGCCAGTGTTTGTACGAGTTATGTGGATGTGCTGGTGTGTGTTTATTTGTCGTCTCTTATAGAGTTCAAGAAGACCACCCTGTAATGTCCTTCACCGTGTCAAAGAATGGAAGATTAGCTCTGTTAAATGTCGCAACTCAGGTGAGTATTTAATCTCAAGCGTTTCATAATGTCAAGCTGTTTTTGTACTGATGCCAGACTTGTTTTGCTAAGAACAATCTGATCTGATCTTGGTGGGATTTCATAAAGCGTTAGAAAGGTTTAACAGTGCATTCACGCCATGACGGAAACACCGAATTACAGATTTCAACTTCCGAAGAAGTGCTGAGGTCCTTGTAGAGCTCGTTATTACGACTTGCAAACTCGGACTTGTAGTTAGAAACACTAAAAATGGCGGCATCTTCAGCGGTAAAATGTTATCTCACAATATATCTGTTTAATAACTACTATATGTCTTAATAATGCAAGATTAATCTAAAAATAAACTATAATTAGTGATGTGATTTATTTATTTTCCTGTATTTTCTGATCTGAAAATAATGACCCATATGAAATTCGTAAATTCCTAGAAAAAAAAAGTTGGGCTAGTAGGCTATGAGTGTGAGGATGTTGGAGGTGGAGATTTGTAGCCTTTTCTCACAGCACTTGATATAATTAAACTTATTAATTTGATGGCGGATCCTGAAAGGTTCAAACGACAATCGCAGTGACAGTAACAGATTCACCCGCTGGAAAATGCAGAAGACTTCGGAGTGGCTTCAGAAAAAAGAGACTGCAACCACAGTTTGACATGATATGATAAGCGATCGTTAGATTTAATCAGTGCGATTTACTGCAATGCTTTTTTTCCCTTAGTTGGCCATCTCAAAAGTGGATGTTACTTGTTCAGACATTTTCCGGTGAAAATTATTATGTTGGTCATATTTCCAAAAAGTATAATCTGTGATTCTGAGTGCCAGTATCCACATCGGCGGCGGCTGACAGACACACTCTCCTCAAACATTGTGTTCATCCTCTCTGTGCCGTGCCGAGGCACAACTCATGTAAAGCTGATAATTCCGCGAATGACTGCAATTGCAGGTTTCAAATAGAGATGGCGACAAAGAGGAAAAACTGCGGACTGCAGCTTTAAAGTTGCCATGAAGCGGAAGTTGCGATAGTTTTTTTCATCCCGATTGTGACGTATATCCGAGTGAAACGCTTCTGGAATGAGAAAAAATATGGGGCGGGACTTGATTTTGTCTGTGGCGCTAAACCCTAGGAGGAATCTTTGGCTACACTACTGGTCAAAAGTTTAAGGTCAGTAAGATTTATTATGTTTTTAAAGAAGTCTCTTCTGCTCACCAAGGCTGCACTTTTTTGATAAAAAAGTACACACAAAACACAGTAATATTGTGAAATATTATGACAATTTAAAATGACCTTTTTTATGTTAATATATATTAAAATTAGAGCCAAGCCCAGATAAAGGATTTTAAAGGCCAATACCGATACAAATATTTGTAGGTTTTAAAATCCGATATTCCGATATATCGGCCGATATTATTATTATTTTTTTTTAATTTCAGAAACGTGCAACAAAACATTAACAGATTTCCCTAACATTAGTTATTTGTAGTTATTTAGTTTTATATTATTATTTTAACTAAAATAATATGATAATGCATTTTAAATAGAAACTTGTCAGCGTTTCAGCACAAGTAGGCAAAACAATGTCAGCTTGCTTATGCACTTTTTGACAACACTCATGACATGGTTAAAGCGTGGTTCGTCCCTTTTTAATTTATTTTGGAAATATTCATTTATCGGCCATTATAACTGCCGATACCGATATTTTAGAAAATGCCTAATATCGGCCGATAATATTGGCCTGCCGATATATCGGTCTGGCTCTAATTTAAAATGTTATTTATTCCTCTGAAAAAAAGCTGAATTTTCAGCATCATTACTCCAGTCTTCAGTGTCACATGATCCTTCACAAATCACTCTAATATAATGATTTTATGCTCCAAAAACATGTATGATTATTATCATGTTGAAAATAGTTTTTTACATTTTTATTTCAGGATTCTTTGATGAATAGAAAGTTCAAAAGAACAGCTTTTATCTGAAATGGAAAGTTTTTGTTACATTAAACACTACCCTTTAAAAAGTTTGGGGTCAGTAAGAATTTGTATTTTATTTTTGGAGGAAATAAATAAGAAATCAATACTTCTATTCATCAAGGATGAGTTACATTGATCAAAAGTTACAGTAAAGACATTTATAATGTTAGAAAAGATTCAAATTAAATAAATGCTGTTCTTTGAACTTTCTATTCATCAAAGAATCCTGAAATATAAAAATGTAAAAAACTGTTTTCAACATGAATAATAATCATACATGTTTTTGGAACATAAAATCATCATATTAAAGTGATTTGTGAAGGATCATGTGACACTGAAGACTGGAGTAATGATGCTGAAAATTCAGCTTTTTTTCCAGAGGAATAAATTACATTTTAATATATATTAACATAAAAAAGTTATTTTAAATTGTCATAATATTTCACAATATTACTGTGTTTTTTTGTGTATTTTTTATCAAAAAATTGCAGCCTTGGTGAGCAGAAGAGATTTCTTTTAAAACCATAAAAAATCTTACCGACCTTAAACTTTTGACCGGTAGTGTACGTTCACACTGCAGACTAAAACAACCTAATTCCGATTTTTTTGCCCCTATGCGACCTGTATCTGATTTTTTCATGACAGTCTGAACGACACAGATCCGATCTTTTCAAATGTGACCCAGGCCACTTGGGTATGTGGTCCAAATCCGATATGTATCCGATCTTTTGAAATGCGACTTCAATCTGAACGGCCAGGTCACATATATCCGACCCGCACGTCATTGCACGCACCTGTAGCTCGCGATACACTCCAACTCCAACGTGTTTCTGCACTGTCATGGGCCGCTGCAGACGTGTCTCTTCCTGTGACACAGTTGATCGAAGACCGCGGTGGATCTGGTCATTCAGAAGTTACTGATGAATTCCGTATCAGTGAAGCCACTCACATCAGTATCCCACCACTCCTGGCAGCGACTCCGCACCCACACGCTTCTCTGATTAATTTTCTTCTTAAAACGAGAAGATTGTAAGTGTGCTGGCTCTGTTGTGAAAATAACTTTAATATTGCTAAACGAGCTCCACTGTAAGACATCCATTTAGCTACTTCCGCAAACAACAAATGACGTCGTTGACCGTTGAGTACTCTTCTGCGCATGCGGGTCACTTCTGGGTCATTTCACGTTCACACAGGAGATCACAAAAGGTCGCATTTAAAGCTCCAATATGTAAGGATTTTGTAATAAAATATCCAAAAATCACTTGCACAGTGTGAAATATTTCCTGCAGTTGTGTACTTAAAATATCCCGAAAGTCTCCAAAGTTCTTTTATTTCAGAGAAATTCCAATTTTAAATAAGTGGCCGTCCCGAAAAAAAATGTCGCCTGTAAATGACGTAATATCCGCGCGTATCCTCGGCTATCCTCGTTTCCGCTTCCTATTGCCATAGCCATGACGTAACCATGGCGACAGACGCGGACAACTGCATAGTGAGTAACGTTTGGCGGCACCCATTTCTTGTTTCGTTCAATCATAGACCATGGCAAGCAAACTTTGGGACAAACAAGGAGAACTAGAATGAGGATCAATATCAGCGTGATGTTTCTGAGATGCCGAGAGCTAGCGTCCGAGACTGACTTCCACTCGACAGAGAGCTACGTAGCGTCCGTGACTAATTTGGACTTGACAGAACTTCACGAGTCACGACTTTACAGCTTTATTAGACAGGTGAGCAAAAGTATATAAAACAAATCAATGTTATAACGTTAGCTTGACATGATGAAATGTTAGAATATGGTCAGTATGTTATTCTTATGTTGATCAAGCTGCTAGTTTCGTATAGCAGACGAACTACAGTAACACGTAGAATAACATTATGACTTTCAACACACATTTAAATGCTGTTTAGTGTGATAGTGTAACGTTATACCAAGTGGAACAGCGCTGCGTTTTCCCTCACAAATTTAATTGGTCTAATAAACTGACCTGTGTGAGTAATCCAGCACTTGCGTGTAGTTCAATAAGATGAAATTTCCTTATTCCTTTATATCCGCGGACTCGCGTGTGATATATGTATCTTATTAGCAATCGCGACCTGCTTCATACCACTGTAATGTTAAAACATGAGTGTTTTCACTAATCCTTAAACATAGATCCATCAGCTTGACAGCAAGTCCCATCATTCAGCTCGTTACTGCGTCACATACATTCGCCTTTGTTATTGTTGGAAACGGCGCCTCTTGTGGCCACTAAAGTTACATATTGGAGCTTTAATTGGAAATGTGAACGGCCTTGCAAAAAAATCAATTTTTTCAAAAAATCAGAATTGAGCATTAAGCCCTGCAGTGTGAACGTAGCATTTGACTTATTTCTCATGTAAATACAAATAATGTCTCAGTATACGTTCCTCTCTCTCGCCGTGTGTAGGGAGTTCATCTGTGGGACCTGCAGGACCGGGTATTAGTCAGGAAGTACCAAGGTGTGACTCAGGGCTTCTACACCATCCACTCCTGTTTTGGCGGCTACAACGAAAGACTTTATTGCGAGTGGCAGTGAAGGTAAGAGTTGCGTCGATCTCAGAATAACAGACTGAATGAGTTCCTGCTGAGAGCTGATGGGGTGTTGTGTCTCTAGACCACAAAGTTTACATCTGGCACAAGCGCAGCGAGCTGCCCATCGCCGAGCTGACGGGCCACACGCGCACCGTGAACTGCGTGAGCTGGAACCCGGTTCTGCCGGGCCTGATGGCCAGCGCCTCGGATGACGGCACCATACGGGTCTGGGGTCCCGCCCCCTTTCTGGACTCCCAGGAGCCCGAGGGCCTAACTGGTATGAACCTCCTCGTCTGACTGGAATATGCTCCTAGTTTGATGTAAGTGGGTAGTTGACATAGAACACTTTAGAAATTTGACTTGCTAAACTAAAACTAAACATATTAAGGTTTTTTTTGTATTGCATGCAGATTTTATGAGCTCATGTGAAGTGAGAGATTATATGGAATATTTTTACTACTTTTAAACATTTAAAATAGGAGGGAAAAAATGTGTCTGAAAACCTGAACTGAAAAAAAATAGTGATCCATTATATGATAAATATGCACTTTCACTTATACTTTCAAATAAATGTTTCTTGTTCATTCAATGTTTTTAACATTTTAACGTCAACTACCCAGTTGCTGTGTGACGCTTTAACAAAGACTAACAAAGACTCTCCCCTATGGGGAGAATTAATGTGAATCAGAGCTATTTTAAACAATCTGTTCAGACTTCCTGTTTCAGTAGGAAAATGGGTAACATTTGTCAAGTCGTTTCTTGAAATCTTTAAACACCCATTTGATTTGTTTTCAATAAGATTCAGAAACTAAAACCAGATGATTAAACCAATGTTTCTGCCCCAAAAAATGGAGCTTGTTATGGCTGACACTGATATTTAGTCTTTTAATCCTCTTGAACCGGAGCAGCTACAGTAGCTTAATAATTAAGTTAATTTAAAAAAAGTAGGCATCTAATCTGGACTTTATAATGCATATAGATGATCTGAACAACTCTTAACTATTGCTTTTTAATATGCTTCTGGAATTTAAATATTTAGTTTAAATTCAGAAATAAAGTGCCCCATTATGATATTTCAAACATTCTAATTTTTGTTGTGGAGTCTCCTATAACAGGGCTGCGTTCAGCCCGGACAAAACGTTGCACAACGTTTTTTAAACAGAAACGTGATGCGTTGAACACCCATTCTGATGACGCAAGAGTTGCAACTATGGAGCCCGATAAGGCCATTCTCTGTGTTCTTTGTGAAGAATTTTCGCAGCCTGATGAAGTCGGTATAAATATGTGTTTAATATAAATATGCCCGATATTACAGTAACTGCACTTGCCGCCCAGAACACAAGAGAACATCCCAATCAAGTGAAGGGATTTGTTGAAACTGAAATCACACAGCTTACCTAATTCAGACTAAAACACATTCTGTTTAGCCTCACACACTAACTTTATTTGTATTTCATAATGTTTTAATAACATATTTTCTTTCTCATTTTTAGGAAAAGCACTTACCATTTTTATTTCTGTACCAAATGTCATACACTTCCAGTGAAGCTAAAAAATATAATAAACTACATCATTATGTTAATATCCTATATTTTTACAATAACCGACAAACATATCTTCTAATATCCTCAGTTGTTGCGATCTGCATTGAACACATTTGTAAATTATTTTCCTTGAACCCATTGTGCGAGTTCACTTTAATACCGCATGCTTTATATACATGTTGCTGCTGATTGGATTGCAGTTCTGACACACCCACCAAACAAGAGAAAACATATCTCAAACCCCGTTGCACACCGGTGCACACCGTTTCCTGGAAACATGACGTTCAACTCAGGAAACCGTAGCAAAACGTTGCGCACCGTTTTGAACTTGAACGTGCCCCAGGTTTACATGCATCCACAGTTAAAAAAGTTTCATTTTCTTATTTTATACATTGCAGCATCAGCTCTTTTCTCGATGTCTAAAGCGGATCATCGGTTCGATAAAGGATTCAGTCTCTCTCCTTTCTGAGAGCCTCCTCTGCTCTGATTGGTCAGATGACCCAGTCTGTTATGATTGGTCTACTCTGCTCTGATTGGTCAGATGACCCAGTCTGTTATGATTGGGCTACTCTGCTCTGATTGGTCAGATGACCCAGTCTGTTATGATTGGTCTACTCTGCTCTGATTGGTCAGATGACCCAGTCTGTTGTGATTGGTCTACTCTGCTCTGATTGGTCAGATGACCCAGTCTGTTATGATTGGTCTACTCTGCTCTGATTGGTCAGATGACCCAGTCTGTTATGATTGGTCTACTCTGCTCTGATTGGCCAGATGGCCCAGCCTGTTATGATTGGTCTACTCTGCTCTGATTGGTCAGATGGCCCAGTCTGTTATGATTGGGCTACTCTCTCTGATTGGTCAGATGACCCAGTCTGTTATGATTGGGCTATTCTCTCTGATTGGTCAGATGGCCCAGTCTGTTAAGATTGGTCTACTCTGCTCTGATTGGTCAGATGACCCAGTCTGTTGTGATTGGTCTAGTCTGCTCTGATTGGTCAGATGACCCAGTCTGTTATGATTGGGCTACTCTGCTCTGATTGGTCAGATGGCCCAGTCTGTTATGATTGGGCTACTCTGCTCTGATTGGTCAGATGGCCCAGTCTGTTATGATTGGTCTACTCTGCTCTGATTGGCCAGATGGCCCAGCCTGTTATGATTGGTCTACTCTGCTCTGATTGGTCAGATGACCCAGTCTGTTATGATTGGGCTACTCTGCTCTGATTGGTCAGATGACCCAGTCTGTTATGATTGGGCTACTCTCTCTGATTGGTCAGATGACCCAGTCTGTTATGATTGGGCTACTCTCTCTGATTGGTCAGATGGCCCAGTCTGTTAAGATTGGTCTACTCTGCTCTGATTGGTCAGATGACCCAGTCTGTTGTGATTGGTCTAGTCTCTCTGATTGGTCAGATGGCCCAGTCTGTTATGATTGGGCTACTCTCTCTGATTGGTCAGATGACCCAGTCTGTTATGATTGGGCTACTCTCTCTGATTGGTCAGATGACCCAGTCTGTTATGATTGGGCTACTCTCTCTGATTGGTCAGATGACCCAGTCTGTAATGATTGGGCTACTCTCTCTGATTGGTCAGATGACCCAGTCTGTTATGATTGGGCTACTCTCTCTGATTGGTCAGATGACCCAGTCTGTAATGATTGGGCTACTCTCTCTGATTGGTCAGATGACCCAGTCTGTTATGATTGGGCTACTCTCTCTGATTGGTCAGATGACCCAGTCTGTTATGATTGGGCTACTCTCTCTGATTGGTCAGATGACCCAGTCTGTTATGATTGGGCTACTCTCTCTGATTGGTCAGATGACCCAGTCTGTTATGATTGGGCTACTCTCTCTGATTGGTCAGATGACCCAGTCTGTTATGATTGGGCTACTCTCTCTGATTGGTCAGATGGCCCAGTCTGTTATGATTGGGCTACTCTCTCTGATTGGTCAGATGACCCAGTCTGTTATGATTGGGCTACTCTCTCTGATTGGTCAGATGACCCAGCCTGTTATGATTGGGCTACTCTCTCTGATTGGTCAGATGACCCAGCCTGTTATGATTGGGCTACTCTCTCTGATTGGTCAGATGACCCAGTCTGTTATGATTGGGCTACTCTCTCTGATTGGTCAGATGACCCAGTCTGTTATGATTGGGCTACTCTCTCTGATTGGTCAGATGACCCAGTCTGTTATGATTGGGCTACTCTCTCTGATTGGTCAGATGACCCAGTCTGTTATGATTGGGCTACTCTCTCTGATTGGTCAGATGACCCAGTCTGTTATGATTGGGCTACTCTCTCTGATTGGTCAGATGACCCAGTCTGTTATGATTGGGCTACTCTCTCTGATTGGTCAGATGGCCCAGTCTGTTAAGATTGGGCTACTCTCTCTGATTGGTCAGATGGCCCAGTCTGTTATGATTGGGCTACTCTCTCTGATTGGTCAGATGGCCCAGCCTGTTATGATTGGGCTACTCTCTCTGATTGGTCAGATGGCCCAGTCTGTTATGATTGGGCTACTCTCTCTGATTGGTCAGATGGCCCAGTCTGTTAAGATTGGGCTACTTTCTCTGATTGGTCAGATGGCCCAGTCTGTTATGATTGGGCTACTCTCTCTGATTGGTCAGATGGCCCAGTCTGTTAAGATTGGGCTACTCTCTCTGATTGGTCAGATGGCCCAGTCTGTTATGATTGGGCTACTCTGCTCTGATTGGTCAGATGACCCAGTCTGTTGTGATTGGGCTACTCTCTCTGATTTGGTCAGATGACCCAGTCTGTTATGATTGGGCTACTCTCTCTGATTGGTCAGATGGCCCAGTCTGTAATGATTGGGCTACTCTCTCTGATTGGTCAAATGGCCCAGTCTGTAATGATTGGGCTACTCTCTCTGATTGGTCAGATGGCCCAGTCTGTTAATGATTGGGCTACTCTCTCTGATTGGTCAGATGGCCCAGTCTGTTAATGATTGGGCTACTCTCTCTGATTGGTCAGATGGCCCAGTCTGTTATGATTGGGCTACTCTCTCTGATTGGTCAGATGGCCCAGTCTGTTAAGATTGGTCTACTCTGCTCTGATTGGTCAGATGACCCAGTCTGTTGTGATTGGTCTAGTCTGCTCTGATTGGTCAGATGACCCAGTCTGTTGTGATTGGTCTAGTCTGCTCTGATTGGTCAGATGACCCAGTCTGTTGTGATTGGTCTAGTCTGCTCTGATTGGTCAGATGACCCAGTCTGTTGTGATTGGTCTAGTCTGCTCTGATTGGTCAGATGACCCAGTCTGTTGTGATTGGTCTAGCTCTGCTCTGATTGTTCAGATGACCCAGACTGTTGTGATTGGGCTACTCTCTCTGATTGGTTAGATGACCCAGTCTGTTAAAGATTGGTCTACTATACAAATGTGTTACATTGTTACGTAGGTTTGTAACAGAAAGTGAGACTGGAATTGCTTACAACTCATTTTCGCAGTTCTGAATCGATTCTTTCTTTTGGGAGACATTAACTCCATTTATCTGTACTTCGATCTTTAAAACGTTGCAGATCTTTAACATTCACAAACTTCTATATTGCACACTGCATGAAAGGTAATATCCAAAAAAAGCTGAATTGAATAGCACATGTTAGAAAGAGGACTGCTTTGTGATTTTGGTCTCTCTGCTTGTCTCCTCCTGCAGAATGCTATAGCATGGACAGTTGATGTTGACTCTGGAGCAGATGTCCACTTTGGAAAACATACAGTGAGACACACTATAGACTATGTGAATGAAGAATGAAAATTGAAGTAAAACGTACGGCAGATGGATGTTATTTCCCCACGCCGTTTCATTCTGAACAACATGAAGCCGGCTGCTGCCCTCAACCATCTGACTTCAAAGCCCGAGGACACGCCCTCTTTCGGCTTAAGCCCCTCCTCCTCCTTTCCACACTGCATCCTGAGTGGACGACTGCCTCCTGAACCCACATGCGCACACAAACACACACACGGACAAACAACATTATTTATTGCGGCTTTAATTTATTATTGTGAATGAATCAAGGCCACAGGCTTGCTTTGTGTTGCTGTACAATATTCACTCAGCCAAGGGGACAAAAAAATGCTTTTCCGGCATGTGCGAACTTCTCCTTGGTCTCAAAGACGCACGTGTTAACGGAGACAAACAAATCATATCCTTATTTTTCAGCATGAACTTCTTTAAGCCAATTTGTATGCTTGAAAGTAAGTGTCTTCACCAGCAGAGATATAAGATATCGTTTTCCTTTCCCTCTGTGACCCACCACATTTTTAAATGGCTGAATTTCTCCTTGCTTTTTTAACAGCTAGATATTCATTTGGATTAGAAAATTCCAACCATGACCCCGATCCGCATTTTTGTTTCATTGCTTATGGTACCTTATTATGCTAATTATGAAAGGGGGAAGGTTTTCTAGAGGTGACGGATTATTAATGTTTATTCTTGTGACGAGCCGAATAATATTCACGAAGAAAGACGCATAACAGGACATGGTTAATTTTTGGTAACGCTTCCTGCGACCCATATAGGCTTGCTATAGTCGTCCTGCTAATGACACACACACACGTGCTGATGTCACGATCCACATGTAAATATCAGCGTGCAGACTTTGACTTTACGTAAGTGGCTCGTAAGTGTTTGCGACACGGTTCAGGCTGTTAGTGTATGAGAAACGATTTTGTGATCGGTAAGTACGCCAGAATATCTGAGCGAGTGAACAGACTTTCAAATGCGTTTCTCGGGTTTGTGTTCGTTGCGTCATATTCTCCTCTTGGGTCTCGTTTCCTCTTTCATATTATCACATCTTGACTTTTTATGGGTTTTTTTAATGCTTTTCTAGACATGTATAGGGTTATTCATCATGCTATGATTTTCTTAGTTTATTTGATTTTATTTTGGGTTGATTTATAATTTGTTTAGCTTTTTTCCCTTGTATTATCGTATAAAGGATGTCTTGGCAAATGGCCTCTTAAATGCTTTTTTCTATTTGTGAATTTCTTATATACTTTCGTACCATATTACGCATTAAGTACACGCAGGTGTACCCTGAAATAATTTAGGTATCAGTTAGAACGAAAGAAACTTTGCCTACTATGATTTATTCTGTTATTATATGCTCTTCATATACATGTATATAAGGAATCTATATATATATATATATGTGATGTCAAAATGATTAATCGCGATTAATCGCATCTAACACAAGTCTGTTTATACATCTTTGTAAATACACATAAGTATCCATATATATATGTATATGTGTGTACATACATATATAAATTAGTGCTGTCAAATCGATTAGTCACGATTAATCGCATATAACGTGTGTGTATATATATGTTATTATTTACATATATTGTGTGTGTGTGCATGTTTGTGTATACATATTCACGTGTGTATATACAGTATACACACAGACATATATAACATAAAAATAATACACGTTATGTAAACAAACTTTTGTTAGATGTGATTAATCGATTTGACAGCACTTATATAAATATAAAAATCCACAAACATTTATGTTAGATGTGACTAATCATGATTAATTTTTACAGCACTTATGTTTATATATATAAAACACGTGTATTTCTTGCCATCTATCCTCCCATACAAATGTTAAGCGTTTCTCACCTGCATCAGGTAAACTCCTTGTACAGGTTACCCGTACCCTGACCAGCCAGACCTGTCCCGCTAGCGAGGATTGACGCGCAAGCGAAAAGAAAGAACAGGTGCATGCAGTAACACCCTCTCACATGTGGAGATATCACACAATTGTGGTGTTGTACGTTCTGGTTTATGCAACTGAGCTTTCCTTTTCTTCTGGATAATTGTGTTTAATTTCAGTCTTAGTTTGACTTTATGTGCTTGAGCCGCGGGCGACGGTCGCGCCCTGGGTGGAGTTCAGGTGGAGACTTACGTTTATTGCAGTCAGGATCTGAGGATCTTATTTGCATTTCAGTGTGTTATTATTCTAAGTGATTGTACTATTATGTAATGTTCTGTAGGAGAGGTGTTATGTATACATACTTTCAATAAAGCATTCAGGGTTTTAAACTATCTGACGTAAGTCATCACTTCTGTCGGTTTAATGGTCAAAAAATTCAATAATTAGATGAACTGATTATTTTCCCCCATAGAAATAAATGTCCATGACTTTTCCAGTTCTTGATTGAAACTTTGAGTAACACTTTAGTTTAAGGTCCAATTCTCACTATTAATTACACTATAAAAATGAATATGCTTTATCTAATGAATAGAATTGTTGCAACAGATTACAAGCAATGATATTAATTAAATTTAACAAATTAGAATTGAGTAATAATTAATCAAATTATTCCTTAAAAGTTAACCATTTAAAATGAGTAAAGTTTACACCAAACAAATTAACAAAAATATCTCACTAACAGACAGACGTCAAATATTAATTAAGAACTCTTTATTTTATATTGCCAACATTGAAGACACCTGATGTTAACAAGCAGAATCACTGAAGGAGAAAACCGTCATTTAAAGCAAACACCGATCACCATAATGGTGACTTCAATTTATGTTTTTTTTTTTTTTTGGTTGTAAGTTCTACTCATTTTAAATGGTTAACTCTTAAGGAATTAATTTAATTAATTATTACTCAATTCTAATTTGTTAAACGTAATTAATAATATTGCGTGTAATCTGTTGCCACATTTTGTTTGATTAGATAAAGCATCTTCATTTTTACAGTGTAGTTGTTTATTATCATGCATATTATTAGGGTATTGGCTGTTTATTAGTACTTATAAAGCACATATTAATGCCTTAATGCCAAACTGGTTAGACAAAAACTAATAAAAGCGACAAAAAAGAAAAAAAATACTAAAACTTTCGGCCACACTTTAGATTAGGGTCCAATTATCACTATATTAACGATGACTTTTTCCTCAACAAACTCATAATTACTGCTTATTAAAAGTTAGTAATGTAGTTACGTTTAGGTATTGGGTGGATTAAGAGATGTAGAACATGGTCATGCAGAATAAAGCATTAATATGTGCTTTATAAGTACTAATAAACAGCCAATATCTTATTAATGTGCATGACAATAAGCAACTAGTTTGTGGTGAGAATTGGACCTTAAACTGAAAATATTCAATGATTTTGTTTTCCTTTTTCTATTTAAAAAATTCAAAATGTAGTTTTAAGACATCTAGATAGTTGAACTATTTAACTGAATATGAATGCATTGTGAAAACTTGATATTTTAATCATCTTTTTATTTAAGAAACCCACAACCGCAAATATGCATAAAAAAACATAACTGATAACAGATGTCATGATAACAAACCAAACCCTCTTTCAGATGACTGGTACATTGAGACATGCCACTGAATGACCATTCATCAGCGACGGGTCGACTGGATTAAGGTCATGTGATGGACTGTTTGGCTGGACACATCACTGGACCAGCGTAGTGTAGTTTGACTGAGCCGAGGGAACAACCACCAGCATCCACTAAAGGTAATTTCAAAATCAATTAAGTAAAGATTTTGTCAAAAAAGAAAACAAAGACATCCGTTTTAAGCACCATTAAAGGGATAGTTCACTTTGAAATACATTTTTGGTATGTTTTATCTTACCTCAAGGGCATCCAAGATGTAGGTGTCTTTGTTTCCACAGTATTTAAATTTTGATATTTTTAGGTCAAACCGTTCTTGTCTGTCAGTCATATAATGGAGGTCTATGGTCACCACCTCAAAGAGCATGCACAGAGAAGTCCAGATTAAACATGATTTAATGACTCGTAAATGTAAGTACACATTGATGGCCTAAGACACAAAAACGAGTGGTTTGTGTGAGAAAACGAACAGTATTTATATCGTTTTTACCTCTTGTAACCACAGCCACGTCCAAGTGATCTGAGAGCGTGGGTGCATTGTGGTTACAAGAGGTAAAAACAAAATTCAGTGTCATGGGCCATCTATGTGTACTTACATTTACGAGTCATTAAATCATGTTTAATCTGGACTTCTCTGTGCATGCTCTTTGATGTGGTGACCATAGACCTCCATTATATGACTGACAGACAAGAAAGGTTTGACCTAAAAATATCAAAATTGAAAATACTGCGGAAACAAAGACACCTTCATCTTGGATGCCCTTGAGGTAAGCTTAAACATCCCAAAAATGTATTTCAAAGTGAACTATCCCTTTAAGATGTTTTGTACCGAGATAATATTTCAATTACAATCCATGTTCATCTCCACCATTAAAAATTAATATATCCAGAAATCAGTAGGCAGCGTGAAAACTACGATATGCATTACATGAGTTTTAAGAATTATTACTGTAATTAGAATAATTTAGAAAACACTCATTTAGATGCACTGTGATGATGATGATGATGATGATAATACTGAGTTGAAATGTTCCAAATTTTCATTAAAATAGCGTAAAAAATAATCGTAATGGTTCTAAACATTAGTTTCAGCTTGACGGATCTGAAGAGCAGGAGGCACAAAAGCACTGAGATCCACACAATCACAAGCCACTGACATGTTGGCATCGGGAAGCTGATGTTCTGCTCAATCACAAAACAAGAAACACACCCCTTTTAAAACAGACTGTGGAACAGAATATCAGTATCCAGGTCATAAATCACAAAATTAATAGACACAAAAAGATATTATTTTGAAAAAAAAAAATCCTGCTCGCATTGCAATAAAGAGAGAAAATATGTAAGACTGTATTTGTGCATTACAGTAATATCTGCTGTACTGTTTTTAACATTCTATTTTAAAACAACAGAACAAGCATGGAGTGTTGTAATTCAAAAAAGAACCTCAACCGTACACATTACATTAATAATACTTGCCATGAAAATAATACCAATGCTCCTAAAACTGGCTTAATCTTCACGTGAATATTTGTTCTTGGTTTGGATGTGACATGGGCATATGTGTGTGTGTGTGTGTGTGTGTGTGTGTGTGTGTGTGTGTGTGTGTGTGTGTGTGTGTGTGTGTGTGTGTGTGATTGTCTCGATGCTTCAGCCCTGAGAAGCAGTCAGTGCAGGAAACAGGAAACACAAACACACGACGGCTCGTGGTCAGGGGGAACGAGTGATGAGGGCTTGAGCTTCTGACTGGGTTCATCAAGTTTTCGCAAAATGTAAAGGCCAGTTTATGATTTGGCAGTTTGTGTTCAGAAGACGGTTGCGGGTCAGTCGTTGATGAGCGCCAGGATCATGCTGAAAAACACATCAGAGATGATGAACCACAAAAGATATTTGTTGCATGTTCAAGTGCGTTTACTGTGAACTGAGGAAACACTGCATCATCAGCTGCGTGTGTGTAAAAGTAGCACTTTCATATTCACGCCAACACCAATATACACAAACTAATTGATCACACCTAGACAGCTGCGACGCCATACGCCTCAACACCATTTCACCCCTTGCCCTGACCCGTTGTTGTCGAGTGTACGCCTTGTCGTCAGAGTGTACCCCTTGCTTTCGAGTGTACGTTACCCTTGTTTCGAGTGCCCCTTGCCCCGACCCCTTGTTTGAGTGTACCCCTTGTCTTCGAGAGTACCCCTTGTTGTCGAGTGTACCCTTTGTTTTCGAGTGCCCCTTGCCCCGACCCCTTGTTTTCGAGAGTACCCCTTGTCTTCTGAAGTACCCCTTTGTCGTAGAGATGTACCCCTTGTTTTCGAGTGCCCCTTGCCCCGACCCCTTGTTTTCGAGAGTACCCTTTGTCTTCAAGTATACCCCTTGTTTTCGAGTGCCCCTTGCCCCGACCCCTTGTTTGAGAGTACCCCTTGTCTTCGAGAGTACCTCTTGTCGTTCGAGTGTACCCCTTGCCCCGACCCCTTGTTTTTTCCCGAGAACCCCTTGTCTTCGAGTGTACCCCTTGTTTTCAAGTGCCGCTTGCCCCGACCCCTTGTCTTCGAGAGTACCCCTTGTTTTCGGAGAGTACCCCTTGTTTTCGAGAGTAACCCTTGCCCCGACCCGTTGTCTTTGAGAGTACCCCTTGTTTTCGAGTACCCCTTGTTTTCGAGTGCCCCTTGTTTGAGAGTACCACTAGTTTGAGAGTACCACTAGTTTGAGTGCCCCTTGCCCCGACCCCTTCTTTTCGAGAGTATCCCTTGTCTTCGAGAGTGCCCTTGTTTAGTGCCCTTGCCCCGACCCCTTGTTTTCGAGAGTGCCCCTTGTTTTTCGAGAGTACCCCTTGTCTTCAAGTGTAGCCCTTGTTTTCGAGTGCCCCTTGCCCTGACCCCTTGTCTTCAAGTACCCCTTGTCTCTGAGTGTACCCCTTGTTTTCAAGTGCCCCTTGCCCCGACCCCTTGTTTTCGAGAGTACCCCTTGTTTGAGTGCCCCTTGCCCCGACCTCTTGCCTTCGAGAGTACCCCTTGTTTTCGAGAATACCTTGTCTTCGAGAGTACCCCTTGTTTTCGAGAGTAACCCTTGTTTTCAAGTGTACCCCTTGCCCCAACCCTTTGTCTTCGAGTGTACCCCTTGTTTGAGAGTAACCCTTGTTTTTGAGTGTAACCCTTGCCTCGACCCTTTGTCTTCGAGTGTAACCCTTGTCTTCGAGTGTACCCCTTGTTTTCAGAGAAGTACCCCTTGTTTTCGAGAGTACCCCTTATTTTCAAGAGTACCCCTTGTCTTCGAGAGTACCCCTTGTTTTCGAGAGTAGACCCTTGTTTGAGTGCCCCTTGCCCCAACGCTTTGTGTTAGAGTGTACCCCTTGTTTTCGAGAGTACCCCTTGTTTTAGTGCCCCTTGCCCCGACCCCTTGTTCTTCAAGAGTACCCCTTGTTTTCAGAGTAACCCTTGTCTTCGAGAGTAACCCTTGTTTTCGAGAGTAACCCTTGTTTGAATGCCCCTTGCCCCGACCCCTTGTTTTCGAGAGTACCCCTTGTTTGAGAGTATCCCTTGTCTTCGAAAGTACCCTTGTTTTCGAGTACCCCTTGCCCCGACCCCTTGTTTTCGAGAGTACCCCTTGTTTGAGTGTACCCCTTGCCCCAACCCCTTGTTTTTCGAGAGTACCCCTTGTCTTCGAGTGTACCCCTTGTTTTCGAGTGCCCCTTACCCCCGACCCCTAGTTTTTGAGTACCCCTTGTCTTGGAGTGTACCCCTTGTTTTCGAGTGCCCCTTGCCCCGACCCCTTGTCTTCGAGATACCACTTGTTTGAGAGTACCCCTTGTCTCCTATAGTACCCCTTGTTTGAGAGTAACCCTTGTTTTCGAGTGTACCCCTTGCCCGACCCTTTGTCTTTGAGTGTACCCCTTGTTTTCGAGGGTACCCCTTGTTTTCAAGGAGTACCCCTTATTTTCAAGAGTACCCCTTGTCTTCGAGAGTACCCCTTGTTTGAGAGTAACCCTTCTTTGAGTGCCCCTTGCCCCAACGCTTTGTGTTCGAGTGTACCCCTTGTTTTCGAGAGTACCCCTTGTTTTAGTGCCCCTTGCCCCGACCCCTTGTTTTCAAGAGTACCCCTTGTCTTCGAGAGTACCCCTTGTTTTCGAGTAACCCTTGTCTTTGAGAGTAACCCTTGTTTTCGATAGTAACCCTCGTTTTCGAGATGCCCCTTGCCCCCACCCCTTGTTTTCGAGTGCCCCTTGCCCCCACCCCTTGTCTTCAAGTGTACCCTTTGTCCATTAAAACAGAGTTACAAGAGCCAAGGGGTTGAAATATTCCCTATGAAATGGAACAACCCTTCATGAACCCAATGCGTCATCAGTCGTCGACTATGGCTCTGACAGTTACGGAGTGTTTACCGGATTTCTCCATGACAACGACTGACAATCAGCGCCGCTGCTCTTATCTCTGAGGTAGTATGATGATTATAATGTTCCTTCCTCGAAATGTCTTTTCTGATTTGGAAAAGTGATTCCTCATACAATTTCTTAATTTAAATGACTATATTATTATTATTATAAGCATGAATAAAGTGCATGGTGGTGTCATCTGGGGCTGAATTTAAATGTTTAACCATTTGCGAAGCCATCTTGCCGGTGATTAGCAATGCATTCTGGGAACTTTCTTGTAGCCCTCCGTTTGGAGTGTGTCTCCGTTTCGAGGACTATGTAGCCCTACCCCTCTATGACAACAAGAATTGGGACACCCTACCCCTAGACGTGACCGCCCAAAACAGAGGGGTTGGGCCAAGGGGTGAACTGGGATTGAGCATACGCCTCCAGCAACACAACTCCAGGCTGATCTCTTACCTGTAAAGGTAGATGAAGAAGCAGAGGAGGTGGAAGCCCAGCTTGATCATGGCTTCCTTCATATGGGACTTGAGCTGGCCTCTGTTGTGGATCTCTGTGGGATCATACACTCCCATGTTCCCCATGGGGACCTTCACGTATCTGTTCAAAGGCATGAATGATGACGTGTTTCTCAGGTGCGTGTATGCTGTGTGTGTTCTGTGGGATTCAGATTAATCACCTGTAAACGTTCCATGATGCCACAGGCAAGTTGAGCAGGAACACGAACCAGTGCATGGACACCAGCATCAGGACTGTGGCCAGAGCCTGGCCGATCATCTCGGGGAGAACCCACTGAACACACAGCACAGGCTTCAGATCAGCTTACACACGGCAAGATATCGGACGTGTTATACAAGCAGAGGCACTACAAGACTCTTTGAAATGCGGAAACAATTAAACTTGAATCACATTCTTGTGCTTCATCTGTCCAGAGATATTAACAAGTTCAACGTAAGGCTTTTTAAAAGGACACTTTACACATTTGCATTGAGCTTTGTATCGTTAGACACCCAGTCATATTTCTGAATGGTCATGCATTATTCCCTCATTTTTCCCTGAGACGGGAGAAATAAGGATTTCAGTGTTGCAGCTCCTGCTTATAATTATGTAAAAATGGTCATTTGCATTATTCTAAGCAGGATGTCCCATATCTTGGTAGAGGCATTGAGACTACAAACACTCGTTCCTTATTTTCTACATATTGCCCACGAAGATTAATGTTTCACACAGGTGAAATGCTCCTTAAAGACCTTTTTAATTCCACTTTGAATGAAATTTAAGACCAAACCTGTGATTGATATATACATTATATTACAAACATATACATAAAATGTAACCAAATTTAATATTAACTACTTGTTTATTGAACTAAAATCAATGTTACATGCGATCATGAGAATATTCAGCAAAACAGCTCCCGTCATGTTGTTACTTAACTATACTATATTATATGTTATAAATAAAAAACTCAACGTTTTGAATTTTGACCTCAGTATGTGAGTTTGTTTATGCTTCGTTTTGTTTGATTTCTCACTATGAAATCTCACGGAGAGACAGCGAGTCTCAACTGCGCTATCAGAAACACATTATCATTAGCAATCGCCATTTATGTAATAATATCAGAACCATTCTCGCGATACGATGCTTCACTGGTTATTTGACGGACATTGGGTCCATCAGACTGGAGACATTTTAGCGGTAATGTGACCAGAAATATTGAAGACCCATTGAATCTGAATTTAAGACATTTTAATACTTTTTAAGGCCTTTTATTAGAAAAACTTAATTTAAGACATTTTAAGGACCCGTGGCCACCCTGCGTCCATTATAAATACAAAATCAGATTTTTACATTGTAAAAATGTTTACATTTACATTCTAATGTTAACAATTCTCACCATTGTGACTATAACTCGCATTTGTGAGAAAACAAGTCGCAATTAACTTTGTTTTATTCTGTTGCAGAAAAAAAGCTTCTGTGAGAAGAATCACATTTCATATATATGAATATATAACATTGATTTTTATGTTTTCATTACCAGTATTTACAGAATACAATTAAGTATATTAGTATTAGTAATAAAATGTAAAACTAGGCATTTTTATTTCAACGTGAAAAGATTTAGCTGTGCCGAGACATTCAGTAGCGTTAAGAAGTCTTCTACAGCGCAGTTACTGTTTTAATGTCAGACAGATATCCATAAATAAACAAACGATATAATCAGAAACTTGAGTGGGAAAAAAATATATTACAAAATTTACACAAATCCTTCCAAGGGAAAAAGAAAAAAAAACACACATACAATACACACACACACATAAATACACATGCATTTATGGATATCAATTGTTTTGCCAACCATTACTTAATACAATCATGTTATTAATGAATGTTCACGTTTACAACCCTAACCATTCACAATCCAGACTTACTTTGTTTAACTTGGAGCAGCAAGATCGAGCATTGATGTAGTCGCACTCCAGATCAGACAGGGTGATAATCTGAGCAGGAGTTAGGGAAGTACACACATCACAAATAATGATTAATAACAACCTGGAAATGATATCAAATATATCCACCACCCTGTTTATGAGCCATCCCCCACTCACAGGAGGAGGAAACACTATAATCTCACATTATTGAGCTTCAGTGAATCGTATTAAAACATAGTAATAAAGTGAAACGCACATTATAAAGATACATCATCATAAATCATTAATAAAAACTGAACAATCCGCAATCACAGTGAGTGTGTACAGCGAGCAGCTCCAGCTAATACACGAGTCACAACACCACACACCCCTGCTGACACGCGGTCAGTCAAACACATCTTCATTCATGCCGAGCGTTAATAAAGGATACGAAATAAACCGAGAGGAATATTAAAGCACAGCAGTCGACGAGTGATAGAATGAACACGGCAGCCTCCATTTTTGCACTTCCGGTTTCTCTTCCGCGTCCGGTGTGATGATTCTTCTCTCGCGCTAAACCGACAGTGTTGAATCTCACGAGCGCCACCGTTTGGGGGAACCCAATGATTCAACAACAAATGATTTCTGATGGCTTGAACGAAAAAACACTAACTTTATATAATTAAAAAATCGAAATAGCTGTAAAAACATAAATGTTTGTAAATAAACAAATATAAAAATACATTTATAAAAGAAAAAAAGATAGCATGAAATCAAAATTGACCGTTTATGGAATATTGCTGTTTATTATAAATGAATTTTTGTTCTAATCAGCTGCAACAAAGTAATTATTTTTAGCTTTCACTGAAAAGGAGGATAGAAAAGAAGAACAACCTGCCACTCAAATGAGATCCACCAATAGCAAACCACAACACACAATCAACAACCCATGTTCAAATAAAAAAATTGTTCTTGTTCGAGAAGCAGTTTCACTTGGATATATATCACCACATAGAGAAAAGACTGACGCAACTTCCATTCATCTTTAATTTGAATAGTTTGCCTGAAATTGTTTTGGACATAACATATGATAATAAAACTGCCATTCAAAAATGGCATGAATAGTAAACGTATTTCCAGAGGCTATGATGATCTCATCAGTTTTAGCCATGGTTTTAGCCCAATCAGACAAATTCTCTAATCCAGTGCTTTACTGGTCAGGTTCTCGGAGAAAATAGATAAATCAGAAATGTCAGAAAAAAGAAGATAATCGTTTTGAGGAGCACTCGGAATGATTCAGTGTGATTCGTGAGTTATTCAGGCCACTTTTATGAACAATTTCAATTTCTTCATTTAACAAAAAAACGAATACAATTTAAAAATGTCATTCACAAATAAAACTATATAGCCCTGACAATAATCCCATGTAACAAAGTATTTGTAAACATGTTCGCTTTGTTATATTATAAATGACTTTTACATTGATATTTCTTCAAATATTTAAGAATCGGTGTGATTTACAATCCAATGTAAATACTATAGTAAGTCAATACTAGTAGGCAAGTGTACAGGCATACTATGGTGAAATCGTTGCTCATTAATATTAATTACGCAACGTGACGTTCATCCAACGAGTTTAACTGATTGGCTGAAAAGCATGACGCTAGCTGTAGTTTGATGAATATTAATTAGGTCACGCTACTCTTTCAACCGTTTCAACGGTGTTCTAATTAATATTTATGAGCTACGCTTTAGTAGGGTTCGTAATTTTTTTGTCCGTGGCTTTTCAGAGCCTAGCGTGTAGTAGCGTCTCTCTGCATTTGCAGTTATGGCGGAGCCTTCATCGCAGAGAGATGAAGATGAGTGGCAAGATTTCAACGCGTTTAAGGGCGGAACACAACGGAATAATACTCTCCTGGAGCGCGTTCACGTGAGCTCTGAAGAGATGTCGCTGTTGCTGGATGGAATTTCAGACAGCGGGAGCGTGCTTGAGAACGAGATCATCAAACACTTCGACGAGAAGTTACGATTATGCTTCCAAAATGTAGACTCTAAACCGGACGCAATTTATCCAGTGACGACAATAAGTGAGGATACGAGCCTGAAATGTGATGAGTAAGTCAATGAAAGACATGCATTAGAGTAAAATCCGCCACACAGTATTAATGTATTGTGCATCACGGTTATTTTCATCAATGGACCATTGAACGAATGATGTCAGAGACAGTAACAACGTGGATCTAATGAATGCATGACATGATGGTGTCCTAAAATACATTAAGCTTTAATTTGTGTCCTTGTAACATTTACATCGCACTGTTTACAGAGGATAGAGTTTATTAATAATTAAAGAGGTCACGTGACTGGATGTTGTTCTCTTGTAAACAGTTATATAGTAATAGTCTAATCGTATAGTTGGAAAATATTAGGACTGTTAAGCACCGAAATAACAAAGTGTCACTAAATTCAGAGATATTGTTCAAGCACAAGTTTCAGTTTTGATGAAAGCATAATATAATAAAAACTTAAATGATACTTCAAAAGACACTGTATGTTATTTTAAAACTACTAAGGATGGGGAAAAAATAGTCAGTAAAACGCTGTGTTTGTATTTGGCTTTTTTTATTTTTGTTTGTCATCTGAAATGGTGACTGGAAAAAGCTGTGAGGATTCTTTTAAAAAGGTTTTGTTATTCTGTGAGTTGGGTAAAAGTCAGGATTTATTTGCAGGTGCTGCTGGTTTGTTATTATATTGTCTAATGCGATATTGCATGGACATGGAAGTAAAAATGTAATTAAATTTATTTAGCATCTGACCAGATAAATATTCAGGTATGGATGCATGTACACGTTTGGGGTCAGCAAAATAAATTAAATACTTTCATTCATCAATGACACAAAAAATTGATCAAAAGTAACAGCAAAGGCATTTCACTGTTTATTGAACTTTCTATTCATCAAAAAATCCTGCAAAAAAGTATTCCGGTTTCCACAGAAATATGAAGTCAACTAGACCTTAGTCAGGTGGACCAAATAGAGTTTGGGCTTAATGAATTTCCCCTCACAGACTCACTTTCATTACTGTCAAAAATAAAAATGGCGCTACCGTGACGGTCTATCAGCCCTTGGCTCTGTGTTACCTGTTATTAAGATGCATTTTGTTTGATCAGATCACAAGTGTATGATGCTAAATACAGGTGTAGAGCCACTTCCAGAGGTAGAAAACACATTTGACTGGATAGTGTAAACGCTCATGTGATCAAACATGTTCGAACAGCCTCAAAAGACACCTGTTCTCTGTCTACTAACCAAACGCATAACATGGGAAGTGTGCTAGCCAGACAGGATTTAAACTTTGTCTGCATTGAGCAGATCGGACAGAGATGATTCTCATCGAACAGAACAATAGGGCTATAATCCAGTCTAAGATAACTAAAGAACTCCACAGCTGTGAACATCGAGATAATCCCAAGTAGAGAAACACCCAGCTAAGTACTTTATGGCCATGCAAGCTTTAAAAAGACGAGCCGAGCTAAAGGATGAGCGTTGCCAATGTTAGTTTGTTAAGGACAGATTGGTTCGGATATGGCACAGTTTGAGCTCCACAAAGTGAACACCAGAGGTTGTTTGACGCCCAAGACCGTCCTCTGAAAGAAATCAGGACAGAAGTGTTTGAAAGTGGACAAAAGAGGGAGATTAAAACACCAGGTGTAAACGGGAATGTGTGATCCGATCGACCTTAAACAGGGCCTTTGTGGAAGGGAAGTTCTCTTTTGGTCATATACTCTTTTTTTTCTCCATGAAGGATCTGGAATGCTCTCACGGACAACTATAGCAACGTCAAGCCAGTGGACTGGAATCAGTCTCGAGTCCAATCGCTTCACCTCTCAACGCTGAGCCTTGAGGACAGACCGGTGAGTCTAAACCTGGAACCTGTGTTTGTGCTGTTAAAGGGATAGTTCACCCCAAAATGAAAACTCTGTCAGTAATGACTCTCCCTCATGTTGTTCAACCCCGTAAGACTTACTTTCACCTTCGGAACACAAATTGAGATATTTGTGATTAAATCTGAGAGCTGATCACTCCTCCATAGGCTTCTACGGGATTAAAACTTGCCGGCCCAGAAAAGTTAAAGACATCGTTAAAATAGTCCGAGTGACGATAGTGGCTCAATCTAAAAGTTTATTATGGCGACTTTACTTAGTTATTAATTTCCTTCTCTGTGGGCCTCGAGATTTCATGTAGTGTGACAGGCAGCGCAGCGCTTCTGTGCCCGGTTGCATAAAGCACTTTATGAACTGGATGTTTTATCTAGCTGATGTGGGCGTTTTCATGGCTTGCCTCAACATTAACGCTTAAACGTGGTCACGTTAACACGTAATACGCTATAATTAGGTGAAAGAAAAAATACTGACATCTCTCTATTTTCTTAAAGATTACCTCAAGTGAGAATAGTTGCTTTTTATATAAATGACTTCATTTAAAAGAAGAGAATTTTCAGCTTCATAAAGAGAAATCTTTCGTTTCTCTGTGACAAGTAGTTATCATTTTTCAGACGCATTTCGGAAAAGTGAACTGAAAGCGCACCCTGTTTAAACACAAGGTTTTGATGTTTATAGGAGTGTACACAAAAAAGAAGACCCTCTACAGTTTATAATCATGTATTGATTTTTTTATATGACCATTAATGACAGAGTATTTAAAATCTATGTTGCAGCTATGTGAAAAAAAAAAAAAAAAACAGCAAAACGCGCTGGCACGTTACTCGACCTCAGAGGGTTGAGAGTAATTTTCCCTTAAGTTCACCCTTATGTTTCCCTTAAACCTCTGGGTGTTGCAGAAAAAAACCCTTATCTGTTACTTAAGGGGTTCTTTAAGTGAAACGTCATAAGCATTTTGATTTTCCCTTAAATGCTGTTTTTTCACTTAAGTAATCCCTTAAAAAGCGTTAAGTGTTGTAACGATAATTTCCCTAAGAATAATTTAAAGGTTTGGAAATCGTAATCTTAAGAGTAACACAGACAAAAATAAGACGACGTGGCTGAATTTACGGAACCAGCTGAAGATCATGATGTGCCAAGAAGAATTTTTAGGGATAGGGAGAACCCTTTGGACCATCTTAGTGATGAAAAATTGTTGTAAGAATACCGGTTTGATCGACTCGCATTGACGCAATATTTGACATCGCTAACAAACTAGACGGCGACCTTGACCATGTCGCACATCACAACCACTCTTTACCTGCGGTGTTACAACTGCTTATCACCGCGTTTTTTTTTTTTTTTTTTTTTTGCAACTGGGAGTTTCCAGGCGATAGTGGGAGAGGTTTTCCACGTGCATAAATCGTTTGTCAGCAGAGGGGTTCACCAGGTTGCGGGGATCTTTCCCATCATTTAAAAGTTTCCATCCTGTAGTTTGCTTTAGGGCTGTCACTTTTGTGAAAAAATCCTGTTCGATTTTTGAGACATAAGTGTTCATTGAATTGATTGTAAAATCGATTTTTTTCTGTTTCCATTTTTAACGCCAAATATAGGCAAATCCACGGACAACTAGCAGGCATTAGGACGAAACGTAAAAAGGGCGCATGAGACGCACAAGTCAGTAATATTTCTGATTTATTGGCATGAAGAATTCGTGCACAATAAATAACAAGAAGAGTGTAACATTCTCGAAAAACAATAAGCAGCCATAACATCAATGAACATTAGCCTTCTGCAAGCTTAAACATGGCTGTGTTTATGATTAGAATAATAAATGTCAAACAAATTTCGCCTACTAGGCGATTGTAATAAACAGCGAAAATAAACGAAAAAAAAATCATAAACAGCATTTATGATTTAAGCTATTTAAAAATTTCCAAAATTATTTTACTTAATGATTCAATCCATTATAGACAACTGTTCAAAAACGAAACTTTAAATGGACTTGCTTAAATGGAGAACAGGCCATGTGTTTTTTTTTTATTGAACGTAACAACACAAGGCGGGCGTATAATGAAACGTGCAAATAAGGCTAGACTTATTACAAATTATTGGACAGGAAAACAAGTCTATCGACATTTTCGGGGTCCAGAGCAGAGCGTTTTTTATTCACTATGTATCCAGCTGTTGAGAAGACGCGCTCCGACCGCACTGATGTCCCAGGGACACTCAGGTACTTCATTGCCAGCTGCGCAACGTGGGGGTATTTCACACTTCCAATCTTCCACCACGATCGCACAGTTTGCATACCACTTTGTCCTTGTTCATAGTTTGACCAACAGTCCAAAACCCGAAGTGCTTCCATATCGAACTCCTCAAGTTATTAGGGGTTATGACTCGTCTCTCATGTCGCACAGGCTGATCGCTGTTCTCTTCCATTTTTTTTTGGCACAACACCACCAGCAGCAGATTGAACGTAAACCACGTGGGGAATTTATTTTTAGCTTTCGCAACGCTTCCTGCACTTTCGAAATTCTTTATTTTCCTTTTCTGCTTGTTTTTGAGTTTTGTTACATCTATCTTTTTTATTTTTTTTATTTGTTTAAAATTAATGATATACATTTGGTTAAAATCGATTCCCTATTTTCGTTTTCGATACTTGTTTTGGTTGGTCCGATCGATTGGGCAATCGATTTTCGAACGTAAAGTGACAGCCCTAGTTTGCTTTTCAAAATAGTTTTTTTTCGTCAAGGAGAATACATTTCTACTCCTCTGTCCAATTAGGCTTTCTTTTTTGTTTTATTTAGCCATTCCGATTTCCTAGCGTACTTTATTTGATGAAACCGTGTTAGTGTTTTGCGTATCTATGGCAACAACAGACTTTTATAATGTGAATCCAGGATCGCTGCTGTGAAACACTTAAATATTCCCCTTACCTAAGAGAACCCTTTAAGAGATTATATTCAACACCCTTAAATTATTTTCTAAGGTAAGGGGAAATCGGCTCCTTAAGTATCATTCTTAAGTCCCGTTCACACCGCCAGAGACTTTGTCGCTGTGTGTCGCTAGGCTCTGTACTGTGATGTCGCTTGTGGGCATTCGTAGTGCTGTCGCTCTGATGTTATTGGTAGATTGCACGTCTGGCCATATTTATACAAAATACCATCACAAGTAATATATACAACTATATAATTTTAATTTGACTGGGAATAAATTACTTTTAAGGCTAAAAAGTAACCGGATGCTGTTGGTAGAGTGTTTTTATATTACCACAGCAGTGTTCAGTGGATTAAATAATTTACTAGATTAACAATCGATCAATGAACAATTAAACTCACTCATATTGTCATAAATTATAAAAACGTCATTCGAATTTGACAAATAATCAATTTTCTTGTCCCTAATAGTCAACGTAATTGACTAGGGAAATTGTAAAATGAACTGCAGCAGTGCTAAACGTGCATCATAAAATTAAAACACTTGTACTATAACTTGTCTCTTGTCGCTTGACACGCCCACATTCTGTCGCCTACAGTCACTGTTGCTCGTGTCGCCGGAAGTCGCCAGCGCTCCATTGAAATTAATGGGATCATGTTGCTTTGTCGCTACGTGTTGCTGGCGTTATGAACGGGGCTTTAAGAGGAAAACTTAAGCTGCTTTATGCAACCGGGCACTGGGTTTTGTATGTCACACACAGGCTCACTATTGGGCAACGCTGGTCATGTGTGTGACGTACAACCCAGAAGCGCTGCACTGTCACACTACGTGAAATCTCGAGGCCCACAGAGAAGGAAATGAATAGTTGAATAAAGCCGTTATTTTTGTTTTTTTTATGTCTTTAACTTTTCTGGGCCGTCAAGTTTTGATGCTTTACTGTGCGTTCACACCAGACGTGAATAGCTCGTCAAATTCGTGTCTAGTTATACGCTTGAACACTTTGAATCCATTCGCGCGTCAAGAGCGAAATTCGACGCATGTGAAAACGAAAGTTTGAAGTGAAATTTACGCGCGTTATGCGCATCAGAATTGAAACCCGTTGGCGGCCATCTTTTTTATGTTGATCGAGCGTTCATCAAGAGAGTCACCGCTCTGTATTTGCTCTGGAGAGCAGAACAGTGGCGTGGGGATCATCGTCGCCATATTTGTGTCCTCCGGACCATTCAGAAGCGAACCGTTTGGTGAATTTCACCATTGGCTCGTTTCAGGAGCTGCATTTATTGAAGTATCCAGATACTTCACCACGTGAGCAAGCAGCTAGGTTCTTGATTGGTTAACGCGGCACGAATTGACGCTAAAGTTCAGATTTTTCATCTCAGGCGGCAGGCGCGAATTCGCATGAAACGTGTGAATGCACAAATAGCAGTAACTAAATCATTCGTGCTTAACGCGCCAGATGCTTAATTTGTGCAATTCAGCGCCGAATCAGCGCGAACAAGGCGTATTCGTGTCTTACCGCGCCGCAAGAATTTTTTACGCCCATAATGCGTCTTTGCATTGACTTAACATTGAAATCACTTGCTATATTCGCGTCTGGTGTGAATGCACCATAAAACATCTATAGAGGAGTTATCCAGCTCTCAGATTTAATAAAAAATATCTTAATTTGTGTAGTGAAGATGAACAAAAGTGAATTGAACAACGTAAGAGAGTAATTACTGACAGAGTTACCATTTTGGGATGAACTACCCCTTTAACTACCAATGATGGGATTCGGACCACGATGACACTTCCTAATGTCATTCCCTCAGCGGGCGGAGGCTGTGAACCTGGACCTGTCTGACGATGAGGACCTGAGGGAGCAGATGGACATGCACTCCATCAGTCGTGTCCAGCATCATCGAGGAGCCACTGCTCACTGCGGAACAGGTGTGCACTGAACCTCAAAACACACCGGATCAGTTATTTCAGCTCGTTTAAAGTATCGTACATGTCTGCCTGGAGTCTGGTTCAGAAACGTCTTTCAAAAATGATACCAATCCAAAACAAAAAGTATAGTGCTGTATATCTGAAAGGAATGGTTATTTTCAGGTTATTGAGAGAGATAGAGGAGCTGATGCAGGACTCACCAGAGATGGTCTCGGAGCAGAAAGCGTCACACTCGTTCATCTCTCAGGAGAGCCACAGATCTCACAGCATCCAGATCTACGAGGACAGTGAGTACGTCCCCTCTGGAAGGCGATGTTCCACCAATGCTAGATAAACGTCATGATCATTTGTTAACAAACAAGTATGCATTACTTCACTGAGCTCATTGTATCTGCATTAAATTACTACATTGTTTAAATTATTAAATGTTTAGCTAACTGTGATTTTGTATATGTACATTTCTGAAATACATAACTTAGACAGTCTCCTCCCAACAAGCAATTTTGCGTTTAAAAGCCCAGCCCAGACGTCTAGGCTAAAACAAGGCAAAAGTTGGACTGTCAGAGAAAATTTAATAGATGTCTAAACCATATCCCAAGAATAGACTATAAATCAATAGACAATAAATCACCTTGTAATCACTGTTGATGTTGATTACATGATGAAATGTCTTACACCTTGCAAGTTATTCTGGCAAAAAAACGACATGTGTCCAAATTCAAGGTTATTTTGGCTAGAAGTGACACTTATAGCCAGACTATATCGGGTCTATGGTAAATGATAGCTATCGCATGCTGGGCTCTGATAACAGGTCTCTCTACTAGAGCCAGACCGATATATCGGCCGATATTAGACATTTTACAAACTAGGTATCGGCAGTTATAATGGCCAATAAATGAATACTTCAAAAATAAAATAAAAACGGACGAAACATGCTTCAATCATCTCTCCTCAGCCTGTTATATTGAAAATGTATGTTTTACAATTTGCAGTATGACGTTAAATATTGCTAAATTATGGCTCATCATAGACTAGCTAACCACAAAGCTAGCTAATACCACTATCATCAGTGGAAGACCGCTAACGTTAACATTACTGAGCTTGGAAACCACAATGAACTTTTTCTGCCTAAATAAAGTAATGGTTACTGTATTTATAACTAGCATATCTCTAGTTACAGTCCCTGCATTGTAAAATGTATGTTAGACTTGCGAGGAGTGAACATCTTGACATTGAGAAAAAGTACCAAACGTATCTTGTGCATAAGTTAGCTTTTCTTTTACACGTGTGTGAAATCCAAAGACGCCAAGTGTGCATCTCAGACTGTCGTTCTGTAATGGATTTAGAATCTCTAAATAGTAGGTTTTAGGAGGCAGGCAGCAACTGATGATTGAAAATGGTTTGATGTAGCTTGATGGAAAGAATTTAAAAAGTGCAGGTAAAGGGATAAGCAAGCAGACATTGTAATTATAAGGTAGCTTATAAGGCAATGTAGGGACTAATTATTATTTTATTTATCAGAACTTTAATATATTTTGATGTTCCTCTGTTCTGTTGTGACAATAAAGAAACAAGTTTCTTTTTAAAATGCTTTATCATATTATTTTAGTTAAAACTCATAAATAACTACAAATAACTATGTTAGGGAAATCTGTTAATGTTCTGTTGCTTCTGAAAAAAAATAAAAATAAAATATCGGCCGATATATCGGATTTTAAAACCCAAAAATATTTGTATTGGTATTGGCTTCAAAATCCTTTATCTGGTTCGGGCTCTACTCTCTAGATTGTAATGTGGACTCAAAGCTGCTTTGAATGATGTGTATTGAGAAAAGTGATATAGATATAAATGTGATGTTGAAGTGTTGAGTGTGTGTTCTCTGTGCAGGAGTGAAGCTGATGTGTGTCGAGGAGCTGAGCGATGAGCTGGAGGACGTGCAGACGCTCATACGGGGATATTCAGAGGAGCTGGTCCAGCATCTGGCCATGAGGGACGAGCTGGAGTTTGAGAAGGAGGTGAAGAACAGTTTCATCTCGGTTCTCATCGACGTACAGAACCGACAGAAGGTGCAGCGAGAGATGCTGAAGAAGAAGAGGAGGGTGAGGACCGGGTCTGGATTCGGAGAGGTTGCCGTCTTCTGTGAGTAGCAGGAGTGAGTCATTAGATTGGGCAGTTTAGTGGAAGCACATGTGTGTAGTGGTCGACTGATATGTTTTTTTTTTTGATGGCCGATATCTGAGAGAGCAGGTGGCCGATGGCCGATATTTTTATTTTATATATATATATATATAAACTAGTGCTGTCAAACGATTAATCGCGATTAATCACATCCAAAATAAAAGTTTGTGTTTACATAATATATGTGGGTGCACACGGCTTATCGGCCAATGCCGATATTTTAAAAATGCCAAATATCGGCCGATATATCGGCCATGGCGATATATCGGTCGAACCACTACTTGAGTGTGTGTTTTTTTAGGTGTTTCACACACACTTCAAAATCAAATTTGACCCTATTTATTTTCTTAAAGGGATATTTCACCCAAATATGAAAATCTTTCCATAATATACTCATCCTCAAGCCGTCCTAGGTGTATATGACTTTCTTCTTTCAGCCAAACACAATCTGAGTTATATTAATAAATGTCCTGGCTCTTCCAAGCTTTATAATGGGAGTGAATGTTACCTTAGATTTTGAAGTCCAAAAAAGTGCATCCTAAAAATTATCCACACGACTCCAGCGGGTTAATAAATGCCTTCTGAAGTGAAGCGATGCGTTTTGTAAGACAAATATCCATGTTTATAACTATAAACTACAATCACTGGCTTCCGGTAATGGCCGTACGTGAGTCTAGTTCCGGCAGAAGAGTGACCTCTGACCCGACACTGGAAGAGCCAGGATATTTTTTAATATAACTAAATATGTATTCATCATGCATGTTTCTGTTTGCTGACTGCATTGCAGTTTTAAACAACGCTCACTTTTCACTTTTACCAGCCAGTGGATAAAAGCCTTTTCAGTCAGAAATGCATCACACTATGGTGGTAAAGTCGGTCATAACTTCAGATTCATGCTGACTTCAAAGGGTTAGTTTGAAACCCATTCAGACATAAGACACGAATTAAGCTTTTTGGGTAACACTTTACTTGAAGGGGTGTGCATAAGATTGACATGACACCTTGACTCATATGAAGGAGGTTTCATGCATGTTTATGACAACGGTCATTAAAGCTACAATATATAAGATTTTTTCGCCACAAGAGGGCGCAGTTACAATAACAAAGGCGTAGGTTGATTACAGTGATGAGCTGAATGATGGGAACTTGCTGTCAAGCTGATGGAATCAAATAATGTTTATGGATGAGTGCAAACATTCATGTTTTTTTAACATTACAGTGGTATGAAGCAGGGCGCGATTGCTAATAAGAGACAGATATCACACGCGGGTCCCGCAGATATAAAGGAAAAAGGACAGTTAATTCTACTGGATTGGATTCTGCTGGATTACTCAGGTCAGTTTATTAGACCAATTAAACTTGAGGTAACGCAGCGCTGCTTCACTTGGTATAACGTTACACTATCACACTAAATGACATTTAAATGTGTGTTGAAAGTTATAATGTTATTCTACATGTTAGTTCGTTTGCTAAACGAAACTAGCAGCTAGATCAACATAAGAATAACATACTGACTGTATTCTAACATTTCATCATGTCAAGCTAACGTTATAACCAGGGGCGTTTCTAGGTTTTAAAAACATAAGTTTGGGGTAATAAGATAACATGATTCGAATACAGAGAATAATGTATACTGCAGGCCTATGCAGGGGCAGACTGGTTAAGAAAAAACATCCCTGGCACTATAATCACACCAGCCCACATTACCACACAGTCACACACATGCAAAGGTGAGTTAGTCAGGGGGGTTCGGGGGCATCCCCGAGAAAATGTGGATTTCTCAGACCTACATTTGTGCATTTTAAGGTGTTTGAAGGTCATAAAAATGGTATAACAACAGCTTTAAAAGCATGTCAGTGGGCAGTATAGCATAAAATATTACAGATTCTTAAATATGAGAATGAGGATTTTGAAATGAATGATCCACGCTTGGATGCAAATGCAGAATGTTTCTGCTTATTGTTGACAATACACAATCACAAATTTCAAATAGGAATGGCCTTAATGAGAACTCTTTCAAGGATTATTTTACATAGATGATATTTCAATCAAACACCAGTGCAATCTTTTTGTGTCCAGAGGAAAAGGAGCAATTTATATATTAGCATTAAAGATTGGTTTCAGCAACTAGTTAAGATCATCGGCCAAAAACAGAGCACATACAAGAGCTATTCACAATTTTTTTTGGAGAAAAGGGCATTATTAATATATTCAGACCAGTCTCATCCCCTCCATTCCTGCTTCGAGATCCTTCCTTCGGGTGCAGGCTACGGATCCGCTCGCCAAGAGGAATATTATATAAGAGATCATTTGTTCCATTGGCAGTGACTGTTTTAAACTCAATTCTCAATTGAGGTGTGTGAATTTGCACATACTGTATTAATTTAACTTGTGTATGTGTCATGATTCTGCCCTCTTGTCCTACTCTTGAGGCAGGATCATGACAGATCCTTGTTTTGTGTGCAGGCACATGGCCTTGTGTTTGGGCTGTGTGTGTTTGCGGTGTCTCGTTCTCTGGCCCCACCCCTTGTTACCCTCATTTTGTCATCATTGCTTCATCTATGTCACCTGCTGTCAATGTCTGTTTCTCTCTATTTGATCCCCTTGTGTTTGCTGTCCTGTGCCATGTCTGAACCTTGTCTTAACGAAGTTGTGATCTTGTAAAATCCTCATTTACATTGTTACATTGTTCCTGTATAGTTTAATGTCAAAGTTTTAGTCTAGTGTTAGTCTTTATTTTCCCTACCAGTGTTGTTTTGCCCCCTCGTGGGTTTTGTTTTCCCAGTTTTCTGTTATCAATAAACGTTGTGTGTGTTTGCACACTGTCAATACTATAGTGTTGATGGCAACTAGAAAATCCGTCTGCTAACCTCCATAATGTGTCGTGTTTCAAATCAATGGCAGTTGGTACTCCTAATCAAATGATAACATTAATTACTGCCAGGTGGTGGGTAATTAATTGAATTAACGAGATTAATGCGTTCCTGATCTATTAGAGTCTGAAGAGTGGCTTGATAAGGGTTAGTCTTGGGTGAACTGTCCTCATGGCTGTGAGAGAGATTTGTGTTTGGAAGAAGCTCATTTTCATCCTTTTTCTCTTTGCTGTTGATGAACTTAAAGAACCAGGTAAGTACCATTAGACTTTGAAGTGAACAGAAGCATTCTGTTTTTATGTTAGAGTTGTTTACTAAACTTTATAGATGGTGAAAATAAAGCTTTGTGAACCATTGAATCTTTCTTTCAACACCATTGAGTACTCTTGGTTTGTTTGCCATCCAGTGATCAAATGGATGATGATCCTGTGTGTTTTTTCTTTCTCCTGAACCTTGATCATTCCTAACAGATATCCAGCAGTGCAGCAGTGGCTCCAGCAGTGCAGATTCTGGTCTACAGCGTTTTTCCCAGTGAGAATATAGCTGTGCTCTCTTACCACCCTTGACTCCAGTGTGGACCATCGGCCATTCGGCCTCCCTTTGTTGGACATTACATCTTCTTCGCCATGGACTTGCGGCCCTCCGCTGCCCTACGGCCCTCCACCTCTTTTGCCTTTGACTAGATCCGCCCTCCCTCAGGTTCCACCTCCATCTATGGTTGCTGCAGCTCAGCCTCTAACCTCAGGATCGCTGCTTCCACTTCAGGGGTCGGCGCTGTGGCCTAGTCGCGGTCGCCTAGGCCTTTGTGTCTCACTGCCTCATTGCTTCTCTGGCTACGTGGTCGTGCTCCACCTCCATCACCTCCGGTAATCCCCTTGGTAGTGTTGGGACTCTTCACTCCATGGCTACTCCATTCTGCGAGACACCGACGTGGGATGCAGTCCTGACTGTGGGCTGGGTCTCCCGTCTGCCCTTCCCTGCTCAAGGCCAGCCACCCTGGCTGTCACCACCATCTGCACCAACCTTTTGCATGGTTCTCTCTCGTCCGTCCAAGCCACCCGCCCCCGTCCGTCCGTCCAAGCCGCCCGCCCCCCGTCCGCCCAAGCTCGCCACCCCGCCCGTCCGTCCAGACCGCGCCGCCCCCCGTCCGGCCGCCCCCCCGTCCGAGCCCCCCCCGCCCGTCCGAGCCCGCCGCGCCCCGTCCGTCCGCAGCCGCCGCAGCCCGCTTCGAGCCGCCGCCCCGTACCGTCCCGAGCCGCCGCCCCCTCTGTCCGAGCCGCCCGTCCGAGCCGCCCGTCCGTCCGAGCCGCCCGCCCCGTCCGTCCAAACCGCCCATCCGTCCAAGCTGCCCGCCCGTCCGTCAGTCAGTCCAAGCCGCATCCCACTCGGCCGTCCGTCCGTAGGTGGAGGAAAGGTTGGTGCAGGTGGTGGTGACAGCCAGGGGGATGGCCTTGAGCAGGGAAAAGCCGACGGAGACCCAGCCCACAGTCAGGACTGCATCCCACGGCGGCGTCGCAGAATGGAGTAGCCATGGAGTGAAGAGTCCCAACATTACCAAGGGGATTACCGGAGGTGATGGAGGTGGAGCACACCACGTAGCCAGAGAAGCGATGAGGCAGTGAGACACAAAGACCTAGGCGACCGCGACTAGGCCGCGGCGTCGCAGAATGGAGTAGCCATGGAGTGAAGAGTGCCAACACTAGTCTCCCAAGTTTTTGAGGTGAAAAAATACGGTAAGTTGTTGTGTGAGGGCAGTTCAATGACAGATCTGAGGCCTTAATCTAAAGCACTTTGTTTTTGGTTTAGTTTTGCCCAAGTTTGACGTGACTGTAAACACACAGCAGACCTACAGCGTTGCAGTTATGGGACTGAAAGTTGAGTCTTGTGCCAAGTGAGTGATGCTTTATTTTTCTTGTCTTGTGGTTGGTCAGTTCTTTATCTGGGAAACATCATAACAAGATATGCATATGGCCAACCTGTACCTAGTCAAGCCTTAGTGGAAGTGTGCCGTGATCCATTTCCATACAGTCTGCTTCATAATTTGACCTGACAAGACATCCACTTTAAGCCACAAAGTTGATATTCTTCACTGTTTGTTTGGACTTTCTCTCGCAGATGTAATGGTGTCCTTTACAAACAGCTGTATATCTCTTGGAGGGGAGCAACTGGGACCAACAAACTGCTGTTGAATCTAACCACAAACAAGAATGGACTGGCTGCGTTCTCCCTAAACACTGCTAATCTTAAGGCTGATCTGAATCTGGTGGTACGACTTGAATTTTGTAAAAATTAAGACTTTCTCTAGCATGATGCTGATTAAGTTTGATCTTCCCCAGGTGACTGCTAATCCAGAGCTTTTTTTATGGTTATAAATCGCCATACTTCACTACAGATACAAGGTTTGTTCAGCTTCTCCTACCTGTTTCTCCCGACAAGCCATCGTTTAGTGAACTGACTATATTGAAGCTCAATGAGCCGCTCAAATGTGGTGCTTCGTTTCCAGTGACTGGAGTATTCATTTGTTGGAGAGGCTGGTAGCTACAGCGCTGACATAATCTATATGGTAAGTGGACATTAGTTTTGTAGTTAAGTTTGCTGGTCCGTTCTGCTGCTCCGCAACTTGCCCACTATGTCTTCTGTCAGGTCTTATCTAAAGGAGTGATCGTCCTCCATGGATATCAGACGGTTAAAGCAAAGGCTGTTGATGCTGTTACAAGCGGCTCCGTAACGTTCCAGTTGTCTGTCAGCGTCAGATATGGCTCCAGCAGTGCAGATTCTGCTCTACAGCGTTCTTCCCAGTGAGAATGTAGTTGCTGCTAGTCTGCCGTTTGACACCAATATGTGTTTCCAGAACCAGGTACTGTATGATGTGTGGCTATTTTTCAATTTGGGAATGTTGGTGTGTGTCCTACAAGCGTGTTGGTCCTTGTTCCAGGTGTCTCTGCAGTTTTCTCCAGCTACAGCTGTTCCTGCGGAGGGAAAAGTTCTGATGGTTTCTGCTCAAGCAGGATCTCTGTGTAGCCTCAGTGCTGTAGATCAGAGCGTCCGGATCATGGAGCCAGGAAGACGTCTGAGTGCTGAAAGGATTTCTGTGTGCCTCAATCAGGTTTTTTGTTTGGGCTTTTAATCTGAATATTTCAGTGTGTGGCACTTCTGATTAGAATGCCACTTCAGTTTACCCCAGTGTCTGAAGTACAAGGGCCTGAATTTTTATCGCAACTTCAGTGTCGGTATGTCTGTTAGTTTGATTCTTGCTCTAGAAACTGGTACATGACTTAAAGATAAAATGTAGTCTTGTGTTGTATTGGTCTATACTAGCTTTTGTTACTGAATGTGGTCTTTTAACATGACGGTCGGAAGTCTGTCCGTCCGTCCGTGCGCCCGTCCGTCAGACCTGAGACTACCAGGCTCGGCAACTCGGCTAACTTCAAGTCACCCTTTTCTCTTCTTATGAACCAACTCAATCCCAACACAAGCTAGCCCATCAAGAAGATGCTACATATCCTCAACCTGGTATTAGGCACATAGATAGACCACGTGGTTGCTACAACGCAGACCATAGAGGCTATAACTATATGTCCACTGACCAAAGAGATTGCAACCAATATCCCGCAGCTGTTCAGTTTATGCCTCAGAACTACAGTCAAGAGACAGCAGCTACGTATGGGACTTATAAAGATCATAGTCTGAACCGCAAACCCGTCCGCTATTTCCCTTCCACTGTACCATATGGTTATCAGCAACCTTATCATGGGATTCCAGCTACATGTCTAGTCTATCAAGATGAGAGACTTACTCCAAGGGATACATTAGCTCACCATGCACATGAGAGACATGCATATGAGAGACACTCAGACAGCTATGGTCAATCAGCTCCTAATACTACAGACAAATCAAAATCAAGCTTCTTGACCCCACGACAGTACGCATATTACGCTCAGCCTGAGACATATCAGCCATACCACCCAATGTGCCCTCCTTCTCTTCCATATCCTCATGTAGAGCCCACCTACAGAGGTCCTATTCCCACCATTCCTCATTTTTGCAGTGAAGATCCCAGAGAGTTTGCACGACTCAAAATTGCACTGGAGAATTTGCTACCTGCCGGGGCTACAGAACGTTTCAAGTACCAAATACTCGTTCATCATCTGAAACAGGAGAATGCCTTGCTCATGGCAGACTTGTACGTCAGCGGCAGGTACCCATACACCAACACAATGAGGTCTCTAACTGCACTTTATAGTCAACCACATCAACTCGCATTACAAAGAATTGCAGAATTGATGGATGGCCCAAAAATCAGGAGTGGTGACACTAAATCTTTTAGAATGTTTGCCCTAAAAGTGCGTGCATTAGTTGGAATGCTGAACCAACTTGGAGCTAAAGGATGGACAGAGCTCAAATGTGGATCACGTGTTTCACGTCTCCTTGCCAAATTGCTTCATGATCTTAAAGCAAACTTCAGAGGGTTTGTTAACCCCATTCAGAACCCAGTTCCAACACTGATAGAACTCAGCGATTGGCTAGAATATGAGCTCAGAATACAAGAGGATGAGTCACAGTACGTTAGAAATGTAAGCAGAGTCTACTCTCAGCCACAGAGAGAACAGCAAAGGAATTGCAAGCCGGTTCAACGATTTGCTACTGTCTTGCATGGTGGCGAACGGAGTAAACCAGCAAGTGCTACAGCAGTCAAGAAGGAGAAACTGACAAAGTACTGCCCCTTCTACAACTCTGTGCAGCATTACTTCAATCAGTGCGCTAATTTCAAACTGCTGAATCAAGATCAAGTGGAGTCTTGGCTGAAGTCAAATCAGAAGTGCTTTAAGTGTGGCTGTGACCACCAGATCTCACAATGTAATCTTAAAGCCAAATGTGAAAAGAGACGTTTAGAAATACTGCATGACTTCAATGCCAAAGGTAAACATGAAACACAAGCTTCAGCAAAAAACAGTTGTCTTGTGAACTCCGAAGTAGAGACTTTGTATATCAGTCCCTCCAGGATTTCGCGGGCCTTTTTTATGATTGTTGCGGCCTAAAATGCCTGATGTTGCGGACGCTTCTCTTAAAAAGATGCGATAAAAGTTGCGATGTTCTTCTGCATGTTTTTATAGGTTAAAACGGCAAAGGTAGATAGATTTTTACTTAATGTGCTCATCTTGTGCTTTTTGGCTTTTCCCCTTTCTGTGTTGTTATATTTTTTTGCACATGTTATAGGTTTACCAAGAGAGAAAAGTCCAAAGTCCACCTCAAAGGGACCTATTATGTCCCACAGAAAACACTGTTCATCATCTGCATCTGCTCCATTGTAGTCCAGAATTGACTTCAGTGTCAAAGTCACACACACTTTGTAACACACGTTAATGAGAACAAACCCACTAACTAACCTTTAGTAACCGTATAAAAGGCAAAACAAACGATTTAAAGACACAGCAAAACCTAACAAACTAAGATTCTTTTTTTTTAAAACAAGATCTGCACCTGCAAAAAAGTGGACAGCATTTATGTTGAAAGATGCCAATACTAATAAAGTGCAAAATACAGTTTTAGGAATAGCCACTAAAATTAAATGGTGGAAAAATCAAAAGTTTGATCATGTATTTTAATATAGCTAATATAATATAGCCACATATCCAATAAAGCTGTTCTCATTTCCTTAATTTTTTTTTTTTTTTTGTCAGACAATAGAAAGAGTAGGCTAGCTTTTTTTATGTGTAAATTTTTCTGAATTGAGAGAGTTCGGGAACTGGGTAAACTAATGCACTGTGATAGTGAGTAGCCTATTACAAGTGATAAACACAAGAAAAGAAAGGGAAAAAAATGATCAAACTCAGTTCTTTAATATAAAACAAAAGAGAAGCAGGTAAGTGATAAGTCCGTGGAAACAACACTGCTCATTCGCGTCTGTCAGCTGCCGTGCTGCTCCTCTCAGCTGTTAATTGAACACGGACGCAGAGAGAGGTGTGACGGCAGGGAGAAAGCAAACCTCGCTCACGCAAGCGATGACGACGCTTAGCAGGAGACCGCGGCGTGATGATTGGTCAAAGTTGCAGAAAATTTGCGGTGATTTTTCAAAATTGCAAGGCGCACTGAATTCACATGGATTTGTTGAAGTTGCGTTAATAGTTGCGATCGCGACATCGTGAAATCTTGGAGGGACTGGTATATGGACAGACCAACTGCAGGCAGCAAAGTTCTTTTGAAGGTCAGCCAAGTGATCTTGAGAAATGGAGAGAAGGAACTTGACGCATACGCTATATTGGATGACGGATCAGAGAGGACAATGTTACTGTATGAAGCAGCACAGCAACTTGATCTTCAAGGACTTCCTGAAGATATAGCCCTCCGTACTGTGAGACAAGACAGACGGGTTGTTCATGGGGCGGCTGTTTCATTCTCAGTAGCTTCTGCATTTAAGCCAAACATATCCTTCACCATTGAAAGAGATTTTACAGCCAAAGAACTGAGCCTCGCAAAACACACTTACCCTGTTAAGTTGCTGCAGAAGAAATACAGATAGCTACAAGGTCTGCCCATTCCCTCATTGCAGCAGGCTCAACCACTCTCACTCATTGGCTCAGATTATCCACATTTAATCACAGCTACAGTGCCAGTACGTCTCAGACCTCCTGGCGGTCCTGCCACTGTGAAAACCAGACTCAGGTGGACTCTGCAGGGCCCCTCAAAATTCCTTGCCAGTCATCTCTTACCACAACAGTGTCTAACCTCCACTTTGTCATGCAGAAGCTGAACTGTTCAACAATGTACAGAAATTGTGGCAAATGGACACACTTCCATATAGGAGTGAGACACCGAAGGCAGGACACAGAAGCGGTGCAAATCCTTGAGGAGAAAACAATCAGGGTGGCAGTTGGAGACATTCAAAGGTATGCAACACCTCTCCTCTGGAAAAGAAATCTTCCACCTTTGCAATCAGCTAAAGAAGCAGTAACAGCCCATTTAAGAAGCACAGAAAACACCTTTTGCAGAACACAGATCTTGCTTCAGTGTATGTTGAAGTGCAGAAACTTGAAAAGGCAGGGTTCTTAACCCTGGTCCATCAAGGTCCACAGTTCTTAACTCAGTCAGTTAGTAGTTGGCCCAAACAGCCTCATGATTATGTAAGCGATGACATCCAAGAACACGCAGTTATACTTTCAGATATCTCTCGATACAATTCACTTCAAGATCTGATTAAGGCTACTGCTATTTCCCTTCATGGGGCGGCAGACGAAAGTGAACTCTCTGCTGACGACTATACACAAGCTGAACAGGAACTTCTGAGACGTGCTCAAGTTGAAAGCTTCCCAGAAGAAATAGCCCAACTCCAGTTAGGTAAACCTGTATCTCACTCTAGTCGTATTCTAACTCTAGCCCCAGAGTATGATCACAAAGCCAAATTAGTCAGAGTATGTGGACGCCTCCGCAGATGTAAGCACTTGGACTCAGACACTACACCCTATTGTCTTAGATCCTGCTCACCCTCTTGTAAAGCTTCTGATTCAACATCACAACAACCTCCTGTTACATCCAGGACCTGAACGCGTGTTCGCAGAACTGAGACGAAAATATTAGATCATAAGAGGCAGAGAGGCAGTAAAAAGACACCAGCGCAGCTGCTGTGAACGTAAGAAATGGTGAGGGAAGCCTGAAATTCCTATGATGGCAGATCTCCCTCAGTCTAACGTTCGGTTGTTTCACCCAGCTTTCTATTCAACAGGCATTGACTGTTTTGGCCTCTTCCAGGTTAAGTTTGGACGCAGTTGTTTATCCGGAATCGGAAATGCTCAGTCGTAGGAGATGGTGCCATAGCCAGATTCTAATTGAACATTTCTGGAAATGTTTCATACGGCAATACCTCCCGACTTGCAACAGAAAAAATATAAAACATTTCATTAATGTTTAATAAATGACAAGACAAATATGCTTAGTTCTTTGAGTTTTATTTTAATTATTCATTGTAAAGAAAAGCCAGTGATCAAGTCATCTTTTGCCTGCAAATAATATATATTGTACTCTGTGTAAAATAATATATTAGCACTTACTCTGAAGTTCATATGAAGCAACTACTCTATCTCTAGTGCCAGGTTTTTTTTTTTTAGTTTTTTTTTAAGTTGTCAAGTATTTTCAAAATACTGTTTTCTAGGGGTAGGGGTGAACCTGTCAACACATGGCTTATGCATAAAAAATTAAAAGTACAACACTGCCCACCTTGGCATCACTGCTTTGTGCAGACTCTTCTGTAGATGTGGACTCCTGCAACTCATTGCATTCAGATATAATAGGTATTCAAGTGTAAATTAAGTAAAGCTATGTATGCACTTAAAGATACCTGAGAAGGTTTCTTCACTGTCCTGTGCATTGGGGAAAAATGGGCATTACAAAGTGTTGTACTTTCTTCCCTTTTGATGTAAAGTTAGAAAAAGACTTACTGCACATGCTTCAGCCACTTGCTTGGGAACACATAAAAGTGTTAGTGTGTTAGTGTAAATGTGATCAATAACTCATGGCAACATTTTTTTTACATTAACTATGTAGTTTCACAGTCACACATGTAGAAGTCAAAGCAGTTCATTACTTCTCAAGGTTTAACAGCTGATATGACTGGACAGCCATTTGGATTATAGGCCTACTTAATTTAATGCAGCAACAAATTATTTTATAGTGTACTAGGATCATTTAAAGTTCATTTACCAGCAGTGAAGGTGCTGTGTGTGTGTGTGTGTGTGTGTGTGTGTGCGCGTGTGTGTGTGTGTGTGTGTGTGTGTGTGTGTGTGTGTGTGAGGAAGAGCTGAACAGAAGGATGCCCTCCACAAGGTTCACATTTAACCCAAGGGCCAGCTCTTCTGCCTAGGTAATGTGGGGGTGCAGGACCACCACCTGTTTGTTTTTCTTTTTTTTTTTCAACCTTTTTCTTGCTTTTATAAGCAGGCAAATGTTTATTAACAGTGCTTTTAACAGTTTATTAACAGTGCATGACAGGTTATGATGTATTGGTTTATGTCAAGATGTCATGACAAAGACATCTCAAACAATGTCAAATTTGCATTAAAATGTCATAATTGAGCGAAAGACACTTGAAGACAGTTGTGCATGCATGAAACCTCTTTCATATGTCATGATGATGAAGGTGTCATGTCAGTCTTATACACACCCCTTCAAGTAACCGATATTTCTTATATTTTTGTCTATTCAAGTCCATGCAAGCAAAATTATCCAGCTTCAAAAAGTTTATAAAGACATGTTAAAAGTTTAACTGAAACGATCGCTTTATATGATGGACAGATTTAATTTAGACGTCTTATTACAAACCTTGATCGAACACACATACGTAGAGCTCATCATAAATGGTGCGCTTGAGATTTAGTTTGATATATTTGATGTTCCCATCACAACCCTGAAACGCGATATCCAATCACAATAGCTACTGGTCTGGAAACACATTTGAGATCAATCCCAATCCTTTTCTTCTTTCTCAAGTACCTCTTGCTGTAGTTGATGTGATTTAATTTCCTCGTTCACTCTGTTCTTGCTGTCCCTGTCTTGTTCTCTTCTTTCCTCTGTGGTGTGTGTGTGTAGCGCTTCAGCATGGAGGTCATCTCTACTGCCATTCAGAATGGTTTTCGGCACACTTTTGGGAACGGGGGCGGTGAGAAACAGGTGGATATCCTCTTCTCTTCTGACACTGTCGAATCTGCTCATAACGTTCAGCTCTAGTCTGTTATCCGCAGGAGCCTCGTGAGTTAAATACACAGATATCTTTTGTTGGGCATTTTCAATTCTAAGGCTGATTTGAATTAGTCATGCTTGATCTAGCATTAGTAATGCTTCATCGGGCCAGAATTGGTGAAAATTGCCATTCAGCGTGAGAATGTAGCTAAGGGAAATATTAATTTATTCAGAACTGGGAATAAATTAAATATCAGTGTTTTATATTTTACACTGTATGGGCCCTTTTCACAGTCACTTACGTCATACACTCCTGGGAAAGAAATAAGCCAAGTCTAAAATGGCTAAACAGCTTAGCTTTACATTGTCTTAACCACAAATGAATGGTCCTGAAATTAGAAAATGCACTACTTGAAAAGCCATTGCTGTCTCAGAAAAGGAGTTTTTGGCAGAAATTGTGAAGTTGTGTGTGGAGTGATGAATCACAGTCTAACGGTGTTGCTTGAGAACAGTCTTGAAAATCTGCTGAGAAATAATACAATAATGCATCTCTACCACAGTGAAGAGGTTTCGTTGTGTTTATGCCACGACAAGCACACACAAACAGGTTCAATCCAAGAGCAGTTTTATTGGGTACACTAAACTGACGGGGTTCAATGAACCGTGATGAGAGCAGACAAGGATTGTGCGAAATGCAGTTGTTAATGTGACTGACACCGTGGGGCAAGAGGACCTCTAGTGGTGAACCAGGGAAACACAAACCCATACTGTGACGGTTTATCTGCTGGTTTTGGTGAGCTACTTCACTGTATGAAGCCGTTTAATCCTTTAGAGGACAGGAGAATTTTGCAGAATGGCTTGCTTCCCTCAAGTGAAAAGTTGTTATCTAAAGAGGAATGACCAGATGTTATTTTTTCAACAAGACAATGGCCAAAGACAGCTAAGAAGCGTCTTGAGATCGAAGTCCATCAGGCTCATGTTTTGAGTCCAGGTTTGAAGCCTATAGTGAATATTTGGTCTCACATTTAACTCAAATTTGTTCAACTACTCGTGAATAGTTTGAAGCCATTAACATTGAGTGGAACAACACAAACTCTTCATCCTGTAAAAATCTGTCAGAACGTTGGGAAGTTTCTGGCACTTTCCAAAAGCCAAAAAATATCAATCGAGAGCTTGATTACAGTAGTCAGAAGAGAGAAACGTGTGTTGTTCAATTTTTGAAAAATTAACTTAAAATATCACTTTTTAAGAAATTATTGTAGGATTTGGCTGACAAAAAAGTTTGGGAGTTATTTCCTTGACCATGTTGTATATGTTAGTGCTTAATTTGTCATATGCTCTATCTGAGTTATTTAAGGGTTTGTTTACACGACAACAATGTACTAAAAACGTAACGCTTTTGTAGTTTACACAGAGACGATAACTGTATCATTTTCAAAAACTTGCACTTTTAATCCAGTTTTCAGAATTTTGCGTTTTCACGCCCCAAAACACCGCTGTCGTGTAGATCAACGGCCAAAACATTAAAAGTTTTTAGTTGAAAATGGTGTCGGTGTTTAGTTTACTTTGTTGTATTTAGTGTAAAAGTATCTGTGCAAGTAATGTGTTTATAGAGAACTTTTATGTGGCACATAAATACTGACAAACAATCTGATTATACATTTAAAAAAGTTAAAAGTAGTTTCCCAACACTGCAGAAAGAGTAAACACACACTATTTTGAGACGCATCCCATCATGCAGTTTGTGTGCTCATCTTTTATTCAGTATGTAACGACGGTAATCCCGTACAGAGGAAAGACGAGCCGCCGTCAGTCCAAGACCTGCAGATCTTTACCAAAAGTGAGTCCAAGTGTTGTGATTTCTAACGAATGTCCTGCTTTTCTGCTACAAGTGTTCAGTGGTAGATAAATCTTGACCTGTCATTGCTAACGTTCACTTTTCTGCAGTTTTAGAAGCCATGAGGGATGACAGTGATAAAGTCCCAAGCCTCCTCACAGACTACATCCTCAAAGGTAACAACACTCAGCTAACAGAAATGCATCATTTAATCTTTCCATTGACTTTTGGATTATTGCAGAAAATATAAGCTCTGTGACAAACAAAAGTTTATGATCCTTAAACGTTTTGTCCATCATGATAATCTTCAAAAATGAACACTACTTTTCCACAAGAACTCAAGGAGTTTCATTAGTCCAACACATAAGCGTAAATAATTGCGTGTGATTTTTTCTTTCTTTGTTCTTTCTTTCACCTGTGAAGTTTTAATGCACCTTTAGATTCAGATTTAAATATTTTACAGATTTCAATCCTGTATCCTGTTGCTCTCAACTCAGTTATGAATGATGATCAAACCCTGGCAATTAAAAGTGATTGTGTTCCTCTGCAAGGTATTAACAATGAACTATAGAAACTGATCATCATAGAAAGTCATCTTTAGATTTAGAGCTATGCTGCTTTGCTTACATGTAAACTATTAAAGGTGCCCTAGAATGGTTTTTTAAATTATTTTATAATGTTTCCTGGGTTTGCTCTTATAATGTTAGTATGTTTTTTAGATCAAAAATAGTCATAATTTAGAAATAAAATGCATTTTTCCTAGCCTGATTTTAGCCTCTGCTTTGAACACACTGTTTGAAGGGGCGTGTCTGCTGTGGGTAACCGGCCTCTGCTATGATTGGCTGACATGTTTGCATATGAAATCGCTATGTATTACATGTGAAACTCTCTCGAATAATTTTACTACAGCTATTATACGTTTTTACTGTTACAGCTATCGAGATTAACGATCGTAAGAAGTTTTTTAAGTATTTAGATCTGTTCCCGTCACATAAAATGTTGCTGTGATGAGCATTGAGCAGCAGAGAGAGTCTGTCGATCGTGAGGATGAAGATCTTATCATTGCAACGCATTTCTGCCTTCTCTGCTTTCACGATCATGTACATACAGCATGAGCTTCGTTGTGCAGTGTAACGTGCGTCATTGAATTCATAACGAGTTTGGTAAGACTGTCCAGATAAACTCGCGCTGTGGCAACATTGTTCTTTGATCGCTTTCTGTATATAATTTATTCATAATTTAAATACGTTTTTTTTTTCATCCTACTAAAAGAAACGATGTGAAGTTGATATTTTAGTCACAGGCCTGACTTACTGATGCATAAACAGTATTGAACGATTTTTAAGTGAAAGATTGCCTGTCTGAACTTGAACAACAACACATCAGCTCGATCCGAGGCCAGCTCTTGGCTCAAGTTGAGGAAACAGTCGTCGGTGAAATGTTTGGAACTATCCAGAGAAAAAAAATTAACCTATTGTTTCTTCAGAGGCTCGGATGAAGGAACTAAAATATACTTTTGTGTTCATGTGTACATCCGAACACTGAGAAACTGCCATGCTTCGGCTGCGCAGCTCCGTCTCGTCTGTCATAGAACATGGGCTGGCATATGCAAATGTTAGGGGTCGTACATATTAATGATCCCGGCTGTTGCGTAACAGTCGGTATTATGTGGAAATTCGCCTGTTTTTCAGGGGTGTTTTTCAAAAACGAGATTTAAGTAAGGACAAAACAATGGTGTTTGAGACTCACTGTATGTCATGTCTATGTACTGAACTCTTGTTATTTAACTATGCCAAAATAAATTCAATTTCACATTCTAGGGCACCTTTAAGATCTCAGTTCCTCTATGGTCTTCTGCTCGTCCTCCTTCATGATCTCTCTGTTCTTGCAGGAGTTGTTCTAGTGCTGGTCTGTGAGGTTTGTTAGAGGTTTAGTTAATAGATAATGAGCATTTAGATCATCAGTGCGCCTGTGATTGTCTCCGCCGTACCGTAGCAACAGATAGTGTTTCACTGTAGCCTCCCTGTAAACTTCCCGGCAACGGCCAGCGCTGCTCGGTTACATGCAGTCGATGCCCTGAGCGCTGCGCTTTTACTCTCTCCTTTAGTGGCCTGATACCTGTCCAAGGATTGTGTCATCCAAATTGACAATTCTGCCATTATTGACTAGTTTCAGATTCAGATTTATTCCTGTGATCAAAGCTGAATCTCCAGCATCATTACTCCAGTCTTCAGTGTTGCATGATCCTTCAGAAATCACTCTAATATGATGATTTGCTGCTCAAGAAACATTTATGATTATTATCAGTGTTGAAATCAGTTGTGCTGCTTCATATTTTTGTGGACACAGTGAAAGACTACCATTCAAAAGTTTGCAGTAAGATAAAAAAAAGATGTTTTATTCAGCAAGGATGCTTTAAATTGATCAAAATAACAGTAAAGACATATAAAATGTTTGTTTCAACATTGATAAGAAACATTATTTATAATTGAGCACCAATAATAATGTATAACAGTTGAGCATCAAATCAGCATATTAAAATGATTTCTGAAGGATCATATGGAAAAAATAATTTTGTTTCTAGCCCTTACTGCTAGAGGGATTGAGTTAGAGACTTAATTTTTTGCTGTGATTAAAGTTCAGGCTGTCCTCTATCTGTGTGCCAAATTTCATAACTGGCCTCCAATCGGTTCTATAAGAACTAGACTATATTGCCTCAAGAGCGGAATAATCATAATAAGAAGAAAGCCAAGAAGAAAGCCAACGGTTACAATAGTAGTCTAAATACACTCACCTGAAGGATTGTTAGGAACACCATACTAATACTGTGTTTGACCCCCTTTCACCTTCTGAACTGATTCTTTAGAAATGTTGGCGCATATTGATAGGATAGCATCTTGCAGTTGATGGAGATTTGTGGGATGCACATCCAGGGCACAAAGCTCCCGTTCCACCAAATCCCAAAGATGCTCTATTGGGTTGAGATCTGGTGACTGTGGGGCCATTTTAGTACAGTGAACTCATTGTCATGTTCAAGAAACCAATTTGAAATGATTTGAGCTTTGTGACATGGTGCATTATCCTGCTGGAAGTAGTCATCAGAGGATGGGGACATGGTGGCCATAAAGGGATGGACATGATCAGAAACGATGCTCAGGTAGGCCGTGGCATTTAAACGATGCCCAACTGGCACTAAGGGGCCTAAAGTGTGGCAAGAAAACATCTCCCACACCATTACACCACCACCACCAGCCACAGTGGTAACAAGGCATGATGGATCCATGTTCTCATTCTGTTTACGCCAAATTCTGACTCTACCATCTGAATGTCTCAACAGAAATCGAGACTCATCAGACCAGACAACATTTTTCCTTCAACTGTCCAATTTTGGTGAGCTCTTGCAAATCATCACCTCTTGTAGTGGAGATGAGTGGTACCCGGTGGGGTCTTCTGCTGTTGTAGCCCATTCGCCTCAAGGTTGTGTGTGTTGTGGCTTCACAAATGCTTTGCTGCATACCTCGGTTGTAACGAGTGGTTATTTCAGTCAAAGTTGCTCTTCTATCAGCTTGAATCAGTCGGCCCATTCTCCTCTGACCTCTAGCATCAACAAGGCATTTTCGCCACAGGACTGCCGCATACTGGATGTTTTTCCCTTTTCACACCATTCTTTGTAAACCCTAGAAATGGTTGTGAGTGAAAATCCCAGTAACTGAGCAGATTGTGAAATACCCAGACCGGCCCGTCTGGCACCAACAACCATGCCACGCTCAAAATTGCTTAAATCACCTTTCTTTCCCATTCTGACATTCAGTTTGGAGTTCAGGAGATTGTCTTGACCAGGACCACACCCTAAATGCATTGAAGCAACTGTCATGGTATTGGTTGATTAGATAATTGCATTAATGAGAAATTGAACAGGTGTTCCTAATAATCCTTTAGGTGAGTGTATATTAAAATTCAACAGTAAAAGACATTTTAAGGATTCAGAAGTGTTCTTCAATTGTAGTGTTTTTGATTCCTCTTGGTCACTATAAACTGTTGTTGAATGGAAAAAAGCACCATGGAGATTCTTCATAAATTCTCCTTTGGTTTCTCCCTTTACTGTTACTAATCAAACAAGCAAGTATTGATCTGTTCATGATGATTTTTGTTATTATATATCAGAGCTTGAACATGATTTCTCGTTCACAGTGCTTTGTCCCACCTAGAGAGAGGAAAGCCACCTACGTCGTCAGGATTACATTGACTGTGTTCCTCAGATTTGACCTTCTCACTGTCAGTCGATCGATGCACGATGTGTTTGACTTCAGTTCTTCTGTACTGACGTGTCGGACTGTATTTTGCATGTTTTACCTCACAGTTTGCAGTATTCTGTGTTTGTGTGTTTGCAGGTTTGCTGTGTGTGTGTTTAGTGATTGGAGGACAAATGCAGATCTGGATTTTAGGGCTCGTCTCGATGTAAATGTCGGTGTCCACCGTATTCCTGTGAACATGCCAGTGTTCTGGTTCATTAGCCGCTATAGGGACATAACTAAGAATAACAAAGGGCAGTAAATGGTCAGATTTGTGCTGTTTACAGAAGGACGTTAAAATAATATGACAACAAATATCAGTTTGCAACATCAAACTGCACAATGGACCGTTTTTGTTCGGAAGCCTCGCACATTCAGGTTACTAAAGCCCTATTCGCACGGGATTAAGTATTATCTGGTGACCTGTAGTAATTTGTAATAATTGCGGAGTTTGTCTGTGATCTTAATCCCGTGCGAATCGGCCATGTCTGTAATTTGTAAAGTAATAATTCCACCGCAAATTACCTACTATATTTCGCCGAACACCGAGGTCCTGTGATAATATTAGTCCCGTGCGAATTGACATCTCTGTGATTTGGCGGATCGTATATAATTTTTTCAAGGTTTTTGTTTCATCTGCGCCTTTTTATCCATCTTTCGCGGAGAATAGAGGCTGAGTTGGAGTGTTTTGATAGTATTTTGGGTGCGGGGTCATATCGCTAGTACAACTATAAAATTTGCAGAAACCATCAGAAGAGCAAAAACAAAAAGAACGATTAGATGGAGAAGAATGACATGTTTAGCAGCATACGGTAAGGACAATTCTTCTGTTTATTATATACAGCTTGACATAATAAAGACAAGACTTTCAAAGCTATAGCCTAATGACATCACATCCGGGAGATAAGTCGAGTAAATTAGAGTAAAATCACAGGCTTCGCTTATCCCGTGCGAATGCGCCACACGAAATTCAGATGTGGGTGGGTAATTTCAAATTCACACGTGGTCCCCAGGTAATACTAATCCCGTGCGAATAGGGCTTAATCTTGCGTTAAAAATAAGGTGGATTGTCCTAATGTACTAATGCTGCGTGATTACTGTCAGAGAGACAGGTGTGGGTTTACAAATATCACTGTCCCGTGATGAACATCAGTTTGTCCAAGTATTGAATGATCTAAATCAGCGGTTCCCAAATGATGGGTCACACTACAAAAATCAGTTGCAGGCCTGTAGATAGATAGATGGATGGATGGATGGATGGATGGATGGATGGATGGATGGATGGATTGATAGATGGATAAATGAGTGGATAAGTAGATAGATGGATGGATGGATGGATGGATAAATCAGTGGATGGATGGATGGATGGATGGATGGATGGATGGATGGATGGATGGATGGATGGATGGATGGATGGATGGATAAATGAGTGAATAGATGAATGGAGAAATGGATGGATAAATGGATAAATGGATGGATGGATGGATGGATGGATGGATAAATGGATGGATAAATGGATGGATAAATGGATGGATAAATGGATGGATAAATGGATGGATAAATGGATGGATAAATGGATGGATAGTTGGATGGATGGATAAATGGATGGATGGATAAATGGATGGATGGATAGATGAATGGATAGATAAATGGATAGATGAATGGATGGATAAATGGATGGATAAATGGATGGATAAATGGATGGATAGTTGGATGGATGGATAAATGGATGGATGGATAGATAGATGGATGGATAAATGAGTGGATGGATGGATGGATGAGATGGATGGATGGATGGATGGATAAATGAATGGATGGATGGATGGATGGATGGATGGATAAATTAGTGGATAGATGGATGATGGATGGATAAATGGATGTAGAAATAGATGGATAGATAAATGGATGGATGGATGGATGGATGGATGGATGGATGGATGGATAAATGGATACATGGATAAATTAATGGATGGATGGATGGATGGATAAATGAGTGGATAGATGGATGGATAAATGGATGGATGGATGGATGGATGGATGGATGGATAAATGAATGGATGATAAATGAGTGGATGGATGGATGGATAAATGGATACATGGATAAATTAATGGATGGATGGATGGATGGATGGATGGATGGATGGATGGATAAATTAATGGATGGATGGATGGATAAATTAATGGATGGATGGATGGATGGATGGATGGATGGATGGATAAATGAGTGGATAGATGGATAAATGGGTGGATGGATGGATGGATGGATGGATAAATTAGTGGATGGATGGATGGATGGATGGATGGATAGATAGATGGATAAATGAGATGGATAGATGGATGGATGGATGGATGGATGGATGGATGGATGGATGGATAGATAGATGGATAAATGAGTGGATGGATGGATAGATGGATAAATGAGTGGATAGATGGATAAATGGGTGGATGGATGGATAAATGGAAAGATGATAAATGGAAAGATGGATGGATGGTAGATTGACTACACTACAAAAATGAGTCCAAGTCTGCAACACATATGATGGACAATCATAAAATGCCACTCCAAAATATACAAAAACCATATATATACTGTATTTACAGTCAATTTACTATTATACATTACATACAACTTCAGCTTTAAAATCTCTACACTGTAGTATTCAAAATCATAATGTATTCATAATAGATTCACCAAACTCATTATCTAGCACAGTTTTAACATTCAATGAATGTCAAAGGAGTAAAATATTACGATACAAGCAATTCAGTCCAATGTGACTTATGCAAAATATCAAACCTTTTAAAAGTATCCCAATCCCAATCACAGTAAAACTGCAGACTTGGCAACCATGGGACGGACTGATGTTGCCAGTTTTGCAAATGTCATTTTAATAATTTTGGCATATTGTGTGGGCTGTGCATTTCATGATAGTATTGATTTTAAACATTGTATTTCCTTTGGCACGAATAAACAGTTTTGGCACTGTGTGTTCAGCCGAGAGCTGATCTACACCACTGTCAGCACGCGTAGCGCATGTAACCGACCCATGTGTGCACTTACTGTTCTTTTACATGCTAACATGCCTTATGTCTCTTAAACATCAGTTCACTGTAAACCAGCTTCACTGCAGAGAGTCTGCAGGCCGAACTTGGTTTCTTCATGACTTCACACACATGACGCCTTATTAAACAAATCTACATGCTGAGATTGTGTTCTGCGGCGGTGTTGAATGTAAGTTCTGCTCGTGTGCAGGTCCGCTGAACCGGATGCATAACGAGACTTACTAGCTGGGACCGCAATGGTCAATAATTCTGATCAGAGGTTTAGTTTGTTCTTTGTGTTAAATTAATATTACTAGATACTAATAATGTGTCTGACAGTTTTGTATAATATGTATAAACTATATGGCGACTTATGTTTCTTACTTTTATTTATACTTTTCAAAGCAAAAAATAAAATAGATATTTAAAAAAAATCAATTTCTCATTCTTTTCTGCTTCAAAGACAAATTAATATTTGCTAAATACTGAAGGACAATGCCTTGAATATTCATTAGCCTGACAAATTATTGCAAGCAAGTTTCTCTTTAACTGGAGAGCGGGGCTAGTTGTCACACTTTTACGCTAGTGAATACTTCTCATGGTAGGATTATTGAGCCAGCATAGTCAGTCTATAGGCACTTAAAGTTCTTAACTAGAGAATATTGAATTTTTTTTTCCAAATATCATTGCCAGGAACAAATATTTCCTGGGGCTAATTGAATTAGCCTCAGCTAAAATGTTGTAGTATGGAACATGAGCTTATGTAACATATGTCTCTGTTCAAATAAGCTTTGAATAAAAAATATAAATAAAAATGATTTATGGCATCACAGGGCATGTGGTCACAGCAGGGAATCTGCCATTAAACAAGAATGCATGAAGCTAGAATACATTTCAGAGGCTCTGTTGTTTGTTTTACTGTAAAAATGAATATGCTCTATCCAATCAAAAAAAAATGTGGCAACAGATTACAAGCAATATTATTAACTAAATTTAACAAATTAGAATTGAGTAATAATTAATCAAATTAATTCCTTAAAAGTTAACCATTTAGAATGAGTAAAACTTCCAACAACAACCAAAAAAAACATAACACGAAAGTCACCATTATGGTGATCGGTGTTTGTTTTAGGTTTGTTTTAAAATTATTTTCGCCTTCAGTGATTCTGCTTGTTAACATCAGGTGTCTTCAATGTTAGCAAAATAAAATAAAGAGTTATCTTAATTAATCTTTGACATGTCTGTTAGTGAGAATTTTTTGGTGTAAACTTTACTAATTTTAAATGGTTAACTTTTAAGGAATACTTTGATAAGTTATTACTCAATTCTGATTTTGTTAAATTTAATTAAATAATATTGCTTGTAATCTGTTGCCACAGTTCTATTGATTAGATAAAGCATATTAATTTTTACAGTGTACTGCATCAGATATTCATTCAACAAGATATCTGGGGGCCATGAAGTGGAAAGTGGGAAATACTCCTAAACAGTTGGGGGCTGGCAAATAAATAAAAAATGTTGGCTGGGAAAGAGTTAATCCCTGTCTTTGCTGCTGACATTCAATGGTCCAATACAAGCATACAAATAGGCAAAAATGACCACATTTGTGTTTATTTTTTTCTTTTTATTGTTACAGTAGAGGCTTGTTTGAGCGGCGCCCTCTACTGTACAGGCGTGAATCTGTATTTCCTTCAGTCTGAAGCTTTTTTTATTTCACTTTTGGTGTGAAAGGGCCTTCACATTTGCCAAAATGTAATACAACTTAAAAAAACAAACAAGAAAGCCCAGCGCAGATAACAAAATGCACTGTACTTTCGGTGAAACACAATTAGTTACTTATTCAGGGTATAATGTAATGTTAATGCATTACTTTTAAAAGTCCCTCTCCCCAACACTGGTTATAACATGTGCTTCTAGTTAACACCCATCATGTTGTTCATATTATCCCTTGCCAAGTGCCTGTGAGTGTGGAGAACGGACATGACACTCCACCCAGTGAGGTTATAGCGCTGATGTAATATATCACAAACAAATGTAAATAACGTGCTTTGGATAGACACTAAATCAAATTCATAATCCTAATAAAAATGCTTTGGTTGCAAATTACAGGACCGAGTAAACAATTATAAAAACAAAGGTTTCACATTACTATTGATGATTAACAACTGTAACAAGAAGTCACTGAGACATTGATTAGTTAATAATGCAGTGTAGCCTAATACAATATATAATACTACTACTGTCTACATAACCATAATGTGAAATAACTTGCAGTGCTGTAATAATGCAGCCACGCAGTGCCAGAAAAAGGCTCGTTGATCTGTTCAACATGCTGTTAAATGGAAATCATCTGTTCCTCGTGCTGTTACGCAGCTCGTGACGGACAGCTCAGACTTCAGCAGAGCAGATCAGTGGCTTCTACATGCAGTTTAGCGTGAGCATTATGGATTTTAAAGCCGTCAAGCTTCTTTTTTGTGTCGTTTGTCTGGTGCGGTCCAGCCCGAAGGAGAGCTCTACAAAGAGAAAGAATGGAAAAAAAGGTAAACACAAAATGCTTTTTTAAGATGAAACAATTTTAAGAAACACAGCATAAGTCAGTCATGTCAGTCTAAATTTTTTGAAAACCTATTGCATACCATGAATTTAAACTGGCAATGTTTGTTTATCATGAAAAGAGTCGAACAGTGCTGCTATTGAGGAGCTGAAGAAACAGATCGATCAAGATTGTGCAGGATCTGAATCTTTTGAAGGAGCAACAAGCCTTACAAACAGGTACTGAATAAAGTATATCTAATTCAAACAAAGAGATTAATATATATAGATATATTTGTATGGTGCACAATAGCTACACACTACATCCAATGTATCAAATCAGCTGTAAAATACTTATTTCAAAATTAGACTTTAGGAATTCCATTATCAGCTAATGTTAAGTAATTGTCATAAAATACGCATACAAATTTGTTTTAAATTATTTTTTACAATTTTATTAATAATAATAAAGCAATCAAAACTATGAAAGTCTAACGTGTTCCATGTTTTTTATTTTGGGTCTAGAAACAACTCAAAACTCAAACTCAAAATAATTGGGCACTAGTAAAATATAATATAATGAAATATTTGAGGTTGGTTGTAAAAATGTTGATATCTCATTTTAAAATAAGACTTTCCCTTTCAGTTGGTCATGTTTGACATCATGTACTATTGAATTGGGATCTTGCCTGAGAGCCCAATCACCTTTGAGTGTAAGCTAAATGAGCCAATGGAGATTGCCGTGCAAGATTTGCATCTCGCGCACCTCCGCGTGTATAAATACGGAGGCAGATTCAACGCACATTTGCCTTTTCAGTTCGGAGCTGAGCAGTTCGTTTGTTCCTTTTTCTGCCCAAAACTGATCTGGTACTTCTTCCCCCCTCTCTACCCTTGATGGCGGGATGGCCAAAGGGTTCATGCATATGCCTCCAGTTGAACACGCTGTAGTGATGCACCTTTGTCCTAAAAGTGCTTCCTGGAGGGGTAATCCGAGTCACCCATTCAAGGCTTGTAAGTTCTCGTCTGTTCTCACGGGCAAGAGTTACAAAGCCGTCTCGACAGACTGCCTCCATTCTGTAGGCCATAGCTCCTACATGTCTACCAGGTCAAGGCTTTAAAGGAGTTGCATGAGGTAGTAGTGACCCAGGGCTTATGCAAGAGCTTCACACAGCGACTGAGCCTCACCCTACGAGTTTATGAAAGTCACTGCGCGCTCCATCTTTGATTGAAACTGTCGGATATGCGGGAGGCCGATAAATATCAGTTCGTGGACTCTTCGTGACGTGGTGGAGAATTTTGCTCCACCACACAGAGGGCAGATGGAGGCCCAACTGGACCTGGTTCCCAGAACTCATGCTCCTCATGCAGCCCCTCCCTGGCGAATTCCTCTGAGAAAGAACCTGGCTTTCATCAAGAAGGTCGGGGACCTGCAGGAACTTTTTGGTCGACGTATCAGGCCGGCTAAATCTCACGTCATACTGAGGCCCAGATATATGCCCAAGGTTCCCACTCCTTCCTTTCAGGACCTGCAAGCGCTGCACCTTGGATGAGGCAGACCCATCCCTGGATTTGCTCTGTTCGCACCGCAGAGCTTTAGGGCCTTTGACCAGCTCTTTGTCTGTTACGGAGGCCAGGAGAAGGTAATGGCTGTCTCCCAATCAGATGATGGCCCCCTGGATAATAGATGCCATCGCCTTGGCGTTAAACCCAAGGCATGCCTTGCCCTTCTCAGGTTGAGAGCCGGAGCAACCTCATAGACATTCCATATGTGTAATACCTCCCTAGAGGTAGGATGTGGATTCCACAGCATCCTTTTTAAAACATATAAGGGTATGTTTTCCCAGTGTTATCCAATAGTCTCGCTAGGTCATGCAGAACAGCAGTGATCGACTTTCTCTGCGTAAGCCCGAGTCCCATCTTCCTGCTCTCAGGCGAGATCCCTATTCGTCGATACGTGGACGTGACGTCTTGATTACCTCCTTCAAGGAATGAGGGTTACATATACACTCACGTGAAGGATTATTAGGAACACCTGTTCAATTTCTCATTAATGCAATTATCTAATACAGGGGTTCTCAACTCCAGTCCTCGCGACCCACTGCTCTGCATATTGTGTATCTCTCCCTTGTTAAACACACCTGATTCAGATCCTCAGCTCATTAGGATAGACGCTACAGTATGTCTACCCTAACGAGCTGAGGATCTGAATCAGGTGTGTTAAACAAGGAGACATACACAATATGAGAACCCCTGATCTAATAAACCAATCACATGGCAGTTGCTTCAATGCATTTAGGGGTGTGGTCCTGGTCAAAACAATCTTCTGAACTCCAAACTGAATGTCAGAATGGGAAAGAAATGTGATTTAAGCAATTTTAAGCGTGGCATGGTTGTTGGTGCCAGACGGTCTGAGTATTTCACAATCTGCTCAGTTACTGGGATTTTCACACAAAACCATTTCTAGGGTTGACAAAGAATGGTGTGAAAAGGGAAAAACATCCAGTATGCGGCATTCCTGTAAGTGAAAATGCCTTGTTGATGCTAGAGGTCAGAGGAGAATGGGCCGACTGATTCAAGCTCATAGAAGGGCAACTTTGACTGAAAATAACCACTCGTTACAACCGATGTATGCAGCAAAGCGTTTGTGAAGCCACAACACACACAACCTTGAGGCGGATGGGCTACAACAGCAGAAGACCCCACTGGTTACCACTCATCTCCACTACAATAAGGAAAAAGAGGCAACATTTTGCAAGAGCTCACCAAAATTGGACAGTTGAAAAATGTTGCCTGATTTGATAAGTCTCAATTTCTGTTGAGACATTCAGATGGTAGAGTCAGAATTTGGCGTAAACAGAATGAGAACATGGATCCATCATGCCTTGTTACCACTGTGCAGGCTGGTGGTGGTGGTGTAATGGTGTGGGGGATGTTTTCTTGCCACACTTTAGGCCCCTTAGTGCCAATTGGGCATCGTTTAAATGCCACGGCCTACCTGAGCATTGTTTCTGACCATGTCCATCCCTTTATGGCCACCATGTCCCCATCCTCTGATGGCTACTTCCAGCAGGATAATGCACCATGTCACAAAGCTTGAATCATTTCAAATTGGTTTCTTGAACATGACAATGAGTTCACTGTAATAAAATGGCCCCGCAGTCACTAGATCTCAACCCAATAGAGCATCTTTGGGATGTGGTGGAACGGGAGCTTCGTACCCTGGATGTGCATCCCACAAATCTCCATCAACTGCAAGATGCTATCCTATCAATATGGGCCAATATTTCTAAAGAATGCTTTCAGCACCTTGTTGAATCAATGCCACGTAGAATTAAGGCAGTTCTGAAGGCGAAAGGGGGTAAAACACAGTATTAGTGTGTGTTCCTAATAATCCTTTAGGAGAGCGTATAACCGAGATGTTTTGTAGCCAGAATGGTGTAGTTACAACATCTAGGGTATTTTCATTATTACATCAGTTAAATGATTGACACTCAGATACACAACAATATGAAGTACTGTATACTTCAGATTCATTTTATTTAATAAAATTAAGATTAGTTCAAGTATCTTTTCCAAGTATAATTTAGGTAGTAAGTATACTAAATGCAGTGTACTTGTAGTATACTTGAGAGTGTACTATATCAATATTTTTTGGGACTGAATTGGCCCACTTTTTGAGAACTATAGTTTACAAATAAGAATGCTTTAAAATAATATGCTTTAAAATAAAATAAAAGAATACTTAAGTGTGACCTGAATGTAATGTTTTTCGGACACTCAATTGCATGTTATTTGAAATTAAATAAAACTCTATTATAATTTAAATGTATATTAAATGCAATTAGCTGAACTTTACAGTGCTTCTAATTAGAGTAAGCTTTTAATATGCACTAAAGTAGATCTTTATATATTATTTCATAATTACCTCTATCAAAAATAAGGTTAAATTGCACTGGCAAATATACTGACAAGCATTTGTGGTAAACTAAAATATACTTAGTGTCATTATATTGAAATGTGAATGTTATGTATTTAATAATTGTATATGTTGTTAGTTAAGTACTTCTGTTTCACAAGGGTAATGTCTGCAGGATTTTGTTGTTGATGTACGTGTACCTGGAAAACATTCTCTCATGACATATACACACAAGTATGACGTGTGGAATTCAGTGTTGTCTGTTGTGTGTTAGTCATGGGTCATAACAGTACGACCGTGTAATGATCTGGACAAACACATCTAACTTTTATTTGATCCTAAAGCTCTTTCCTTCTCTCTTCAGTTTGCCTGAAAGGCATCAAGATCCCTGGCAAATGTTTTCTTGCAGACACGATGAAGAAGACCTTTCACTCTGCAAACGATGACTGCATTGCAAAAGGTGGGACACTCAGCAGCCCTCTCTCAGGCGATGAGAACGACCAGCTGTACGGGTACGTCCGGGCAGACCATCGGGCCAGAAGGGCACGTCTGGTTGGGTTTAAATGACATATTAAAGGAGGGCGAGTGGACTGACCAGACCGGCTCACCAACACGCTTTAAGAACTGGGAATCAGAGATCACCCATCAGCCTGACGGGGGCCGCAGCCAGAACTGTGCCATCCTGTCCAGTACGGCCAAAGGGAAGTGGTTCGAACGAGGACTGTCGTGGTGAAAGGGCATCTATCTGCCAGTTCAACATCGTCTAAGCTCTTAGTAGTTGCATGGTAAACATATACAATACACAAACAAAACTATGTTTGTACTCTTAAAATCCAAAAAGAAGGTATTTTTACTGCAATTCCTCTTAAAGTCCCCCTGTGGTGAAAATCAAGCTATGTTGTTAAATGTCGTATGTGATGTTTTTAATATGCTTTAAAGTTGCATTGCGCAACGTTTCATGTTAAAAATAGCCGTTTTCTAACCCACACATGCTTAAACAATTGCCTGATGGGCTGAATGAGCCCTTCTCTGATCACTGCGATCGCCTCTATAATCCTGTACAGTAAATTAAGACACAACTTTAGTCAACTTTCCTCAAAAGTAGTAGATGGATTCAAAGGGGCTGTTTACACCTGGTCACTTGGCGTTTTCTGTGATCGGATAGCTATTAGACCGTGAAAAGACCAGGTTGCCCTCCGAAACGCATTCGAGACGGATTTGAATCCGATCGCTCAAACCACTTGAGGACGTGGTCTGGCGCCTGGGCCGCATTCCAGACGAAACTGGACAAGTGTAAATGCTTCTGGTTGTTGAAACCAGTCTATATGTCATGTTGTTTTAGTCATATATGACGGACGCGCATCACCTCAGATGAGCCGCTGAGCGCCTATTAATAAAGCCAGCGTGCTGCGATCTATTGCAAATCAAAGTGAAAGTAAGTCGCAGACGCACTACCATCTTCATTAAAAGTAAAGAAATTTAAAGGGTACATATCATGCTTTTAATTCATTCATTTTTACTTATAAATCATACATTTGTGGTCTATATAAAGCATAACTGCAATGCTTGGGTCTGAATTCCTCATTATTATAGCTCCACAGGCCCCTTTTCTACCCCTTTTCTGATGTGCTTCTGTGAGCAAGTCAATGCGGCCCCTTTAAATAAAAAGGCGTACCGTCTTACCCCGCCCGCTCTCCAGGTCGCTGAGTTCACGGTCAGTTCAATTCAGGTTCAACTCTCCGCGTTTGGCCATTATTGTAGTTTGATAAGAGATACGATTACTATAGCTTCAAAGAACATTTTTATTCACACGTTAACAAAATGTCAACAACGGAAGACTTGTCCACCAAGCCTTACATATTCAAGCCAGAGCGAGCGATTTGAAAAAGATGATGATGACGAACCGTCTTCATATGGAGGCAGGTATGTAAGTTAACTATGTTGAGGTATTAGTGAAAGTCGACTGTTTCTCTTGTTAAAACAAGCACACTGACAAGATAAATGACTGCGGTCTGATCTTACCACTAAAAATCTGTATTGATAATAAAATGATAACTTACGTTTAGAAAGCATCAGGAAACACAGCAGCTAAATGATAGAAGTCGATCGGCAAACCCTTCTGTATACTGGCTGAGGATGTTGAAGTGGGGATCCTTGAAGTGCTTCAGGTCACTACATCCAACAACCGAACATTTTGACTAGCCCTCTCGTAACTTCTGCATGATTGAGCTTGGACTACAAAATTGGAGTGAGAAATAATAATGGCGGATTGGTGGAAGTGTTGGACCGGTAGTCGATGTCATTATTTGTCAGTTCCGCTGCAAATACGGTGACGTGCTTGATCAAAAAACGTCATAGACAACAGAAAAATCTGAACAGGTTGAAAAATATGACCAAAACAGATTATAAATATATAAACGAAGCACCTGAAGAGAATAATTTCATCTTTTCTGTACTTATAAACACTCCAAATCGACAACAAAATGCATTTAAGGGCTAAAAAAGTGGATTTTGCATGATATGTCCCTTTTAAATGATCTTACCAGGGCTGTTGCCGCTCTTTCTTATTGCTGTCTTCGCTGATATTGAAATTAGCTGATGATAATAATAATGCAACTCATATCTGTGGCTTTCGGTGACGTGCACTTCATTAAATCTGTATATAGCGCGGGAATTGAAGATCAGATTAATATCCGTTTTGCAAAATTTATTTGACCAGGTGTAATGGAATCATTTTGATAAATCAGCTATCCGATCTGAGAAAACGCATGAAGTGGCCAGGTGTAAACAGCCCCAAAGAGACCTGCTTGTAGTTCATTCCAAACCGCAACGCAAACTCCACGTGAGACAAAGACAACTTCTGTCTGTCTAGTGCCAGGCGTCGGAATAAGATGAGAGTCAACATCGGGAAGGCTTTTAACAAATGGAGAGATCTCTGGCACAGTGTGTGGCTGAAGCTCCTTTGGTTATCAACAGCTCGTGCAACGTCGCGTTTATGCGTGTGTGTTCCATGAGCTTGTCGCTAGAGGGGGCGTAGTTCTGCAAAAACTCAGATACTTGCGTTTTGCACCTTTAAGTCAAACCATCGACAGCATTGCTGAGTGTTTTCTCCTTAAAACTGCAGTGAGACAAAGACAGGGTTTAAAATCGCACGTCACAAACGACCTTGTAACCATGTGATTGTCAACCAGTGGATCTCTGAGCTGAGTGAGTGGAGGCGGGGCTTATTTGCATATTCATAGAACCACGTATACTAGATGAAACGGGTGTAGTAGAATTACATTCAAGCTATTTTAAGGCATAAAGAATTTTTTTTCAAGCAAAAAACTTTAAACGTCATTTTAGTGATGAGATGTGAGTTTTAAGGAATAAAATGATTGACTACGGGGGACTTTAAAAATTAAGGCTTTTATAAAAATAAGGCTCTTTAAAAGTAAAGGGTATTTCCACAGCTATTCTATAGAACCTCCATTTTTCAAATAACCTTTCTGTGAACCGTTCTAAAAAATATTTTTGTCTTAGTGTGACGAACCTTTTCCACTATAAAGAACCTTTTGTGGAATTGAAAGGATCCATGGAACCATCGGTCCCAATAAAGAACCTTTATTTTTAATTGTAAACAGTAGAATGTGTAGAACTCTATTGGATCTTTATTATAACCAATACTAAGTACTGAATTTTAATCAAAATTATTATTAAGTAAACTAACAGGAACTGCATTTATGTAAAAAGTGCACTCTACATTTTACATTTTGGCAAATTCATTTTGTATGATCCCATTTGTTTGGTTTTTGTAAGATCTAGTATACGCCCCACTGAGGGTTAGGTTTGGGATAAACCTTTATGCTTTATTTAAAAAAAAAATTAAATATTAAGAATTTACACAAAATCGACAACTTGTAAAATAGTCGTGGAAATTACACCTTTTCCCTCTTTCAATTCTTGTTTTGAAAATCATTCCTGCAAATGTTTTTCTGTGTCTGTAATGGTTTCTTAACTTTTATTGACAACAACAGAAACACAATAAAAAGTCGTATTACAAGGCTTGTGCAAGATTATGAGAAAAGTATTACATAACATACTTCTGGAAATGGAGCTTCATTGACTCTTTATTACACCCATGTGAAATAGGTATGAAGTGTAAAAATGATTGATATTTTGTAAAATAAAATACAGTGTTTTTTGTAACACTGTAACTACATTTAAGTAGTATTATGTAACTACATGTACATACTGTAGGATTACGCAAGGTCTTCGCTCGCTTACCTCTCTGTCGCTCGCTTACCTCTCTGCCTTCAAGAGCTCAACATCTGTCTCGCATGCACGGATATTTTTACTGATTTGCAGTAAAACTCACGAGTGGCTCAACTGGTAGATCTATAGATAAACTCATCTTTCAGGCATTTAACCAACCGGGTTCGACACTTCACAGTGAGTGTGGCGTGAGAGCGTCGAGAATTGGCTCAATTGCGCGAGTTGGCAGCCCTGTTTTTGTGTTTCATTATTTTTGTGTTTTATTAATGGCGGACAGATGACTAGCAGTTTCTGTGTGGTTCGATGCTCTTCAATATGACTTATGCTTCCAAAATGACACCAGCCATGGCTGATTCTAGGCCATTGTTGAATTTCTCAATTTGATCATAATTTAGCACAAACAGTGCTAAATCCTTACATCAAATGTTAAAATTGTAATATTTTGGAGTCAGGTCTGGTAGAATCTGCCTCATTCTAACTGAATGTCTTTGTCGCTCAGGAATGTGATCACTGCAGAGAGACCTTAACGCTTCACTTTGTTGACAACATATTAATGATTATCATTATGAATTTGGGAAGATGGTTGGCACATGTTACGCTCCTAAATGGAAATTATTAGCGACTCAAATGCAGAGTAGTGTACTGTGAATTGACAGGAGGCATTAAAGGAGACATTAAAGGAGTCATATAATTGTACTGCAGTGTGTGTTGGCAGTGCCTGTACACAACCATCATATAATGATAAAAATCCATGCAGTGTTTTTGTTTTAATCTCCTTATATGTATTCCAGTCTCAAATCGAGCCGTTTCACCATGTGACGTCACACGACGTGTGACGCCCCTCCCAGCGGTTGTTGATTGACAGCAGTGTTTCAACACAGACCCGCCCTGAGCGAGCGGTCATCATAGTCCGTCATTGTTGATACACTGGAGCAGAATGGTGTCTAAGCGATTGTGTTGTTGGGTGCAAAAACAAACACAGAAATCATTCTGATGTTCCTAAATTTGAACCGCTGAAGACACAGTGGCTGAGTTTTGTTTACAATGTGAATATTCCCCACGATCATGTCAATGCATTCATATCTGCGCAAATATTTTGTTGTTTTATTTTTATTATAGTTTTATTATTCTTTGCAATTCTTTCTTTGCAAGTTTTATTAATCTTTGCAAATCGCGGAATTTTTTTCATGACCATTAGCTATAGCGTCACTCTGTCAATGAACTAACGTATACATCAGTAATCTTGTATCTCACCACTCTACCCTGCCAGTGCATACAAAGATAGATCAAAGTGACATTACGTTAACCAACCATTCAGAAACGACCTGTTCACACCTTAACTGTCAAACTTTTTTGCGGCCGTCATCTTGTTCCAGTGCGACTCCAGTTTAAACTGATACGATTGCACAGATGTGTCCTCAGAGACTCCCGCTGCCATTCTTTCTCCAAAATATCCCTCAACTGTTGTCAGCAGAGCCGGCCCGTGGAACAGGCGGTATAGGCAAACACTAAGGGCGCTAGCACTCAAGGGGCGCCAAAATGAGTGAAGGAGTGATTTTTAAAAATTATTATTTGATTATTATTATTTAAATTGTAATTTATAAAATTACATCACAACTGTTGCGATTTGATTTATCACACTAAGCCATATTAAATTCTCACAAACATGCACTGTCAAAATTAATTATAAAAAATCCCAGGCAACCAGCATTTCAATGCAGATTTTTACTAGCATTTAGCTCTCTTAGCTCGCTAAATGGCACCAAAACAAAAACGTAATAAAACCTATATAGACATTTAAAAAAATTACCAAAACACCAAAAAATGTACTTGAAAATAAAATGAAAACACAACCCTAACTGTCAAAACATTAACATTATGTGTTTTATATTGTTTTATTAATTAGTTTGACCCATTAATTTGGCTTTTAGCTACCAACAAGTTTTGCTTTTTAGCTACCAAACAACCTTTGTATACGGTTTGTGTTTTTTATGCCTTTTTCCTCAGTGAATTAAAACCAATACTGTTTGTGAATGCAGTGGCAAATCGGAGGTGTTTAGATTAATCTGATAATTTATATACTTTTCGTCTATTTACTGTACATTATACAATTGTTGAGTATGAAAAGCTTTAAAAAGTTGGTGTTAATAAACATAAAATCCATGTCAGATACAGTTTCTGTTCCAGTGTAAAAATGCTTTTGTTGATATTGAGAAATCTGTATGGTAATGACTTAAAACACAAACACAGATGCATTTAATAAAGTAATGATAAATATAATATTAGGCAATAGCATCCCTGCTGTAAGGTCCACACTTTAACTTAGTTGTAATATAGTTTTAATAGTTTAATTCATATGAAATCACTAACTTGTGAAATAGATTGAGTCAACGCTCACATATTCACCAGTGAGGTCACTTGGTAAAAGGCAGCAGAGAACGCTTTGCAATAATTATATTTTCTAGAGGAAAAAAAAACCCTGATTGCAATTAGAAATGTATCTCTGACCTCACAATGCAAATGAATTTAGAAGTTTTAATATCAAAAACATACAATCTTTAAAACAAGCAGAATATACATACATGAAATAACTAAACAGAAAAATATTGTAGACACCTAAAAAATATATAATTTATATAGTAGAAAATACAATTACATCAAGGCCTCTTTTCCCTCACAAAGAAAGTCAGGTTCCATGGGCCGCTTCCTCTGAGGTGTTGATGGGAGACGTTGGTGAGCCAGGTGTAGTTGTCTGTCCCTGAATATAACCATAGAGCACATTGTCCACCAACACGCTGTCTTCAGTGACTGGGCTTTTACCTTTTGTGACTGGTCTGTCAGGTAAAGGAGGGACGCTCTCATCGCTACATTGTTCATTTTCAGCATCACGTACAAGCAGATGAGAATATACTAGAGTATCATCTATGTACACATAATTGTGAGGATCTTCCTCCTCCTGTGTTTTGGGGATACCATGGAGGCCTGGAAGGAAAGCATGCGGATTGTGATTGTAGACGGAGCCTGGGGGAGCCTTAGTCCTCTTCTTTTCCTGTGCAATATTAAGAGACTTTGTTAAGAATTAAATATTACAGGAAAATACTTAGATATCATGGATACTTAGGATTTCATATACATGGCCCAGATCCTAATCAGAACCAAACCAGTGCAGAAAGATTCTCTGGAGACCTAATATCAATAATTATATATATATATATATATATATATATATATATATATATATATATATATATATATATATATATATATATACATATATATATATATATATATATATATATATATATATATATATATATATATATATATATATATATATATATATATATATATATATATATATTTTTATATATATATATATATATATATATATATATATAAAAAAACACATTTGCCAAATGTTTGAAGAGAGTGTGACTTAATGTATCACTTTCACTTAAATGGCTATAACTATTGAATGGAATGAGAAAATTTCACCAAACTTACTAATTTACATGTAATAATTAACAAAATTGCAGCATTTGGCCACTTGGTGGTGCTATAACTGAAAAGAACTTGACAATGGCTATCACTACGCAACATTTGGCCAGACTGTCTTAGAAATTGGCATTCAATGACTTTGTCCAAGATACCATCAAGGACACTGACTTTAAAAATATGGCTACCATCCGCCAATCAACATTCAGAAGCTAAGATTAGATAAGATTAACAGAGGTCGAATCAAATTAAAACACAGTGGACCCGTTTTGACTCATGGCCTAAGAAATTACCATCAAATAGGCGCCTTTCACATTTAACATGTGTGAAACATTATAATGAAATATTTTACACATACACATCATTCAAATCATTTGTTGTATCTTTTCTTTTTGAACAACTTTACCTCAAGAAGAAAAAAAAACTTTTGCAAACTAGCCCAAGGTTTTTTGCTCAACCTCAATAAAACCAGTTCAGTACAAATCTCAGGACTCCCTAGATTAATAATTATATTAAATATTTTGAACTGTATTTATGGATGGCTATAGCACATCCATCCATCCATCCATTTATCTGGGGCCAGGGTCACTGGGACAGCAGTCTAATACTTCCCTCTCCCTAGACACTTTCTCCAGTTCTTCTGGGGGAATCTTCCAGTAGACATAGTCTCTCCGGCGTGTCCTAGGTCTTCCCCGGGGTCTCCTGGTGGGACGTCCGCGGATCAGCTCCCCGGGAATGTGTTCAGGAGGCATCCGGAACAGATGCCCGAGCCACCTCAGCTGACCCCTCTCAATGTGGAGGAGCAGCGGCTCTGAGGGATCTCTAAGGGATCGCCCAGCCACCCTGCGGAGAAAGCTAATTTCGGCCGCCTGTATCCACCGGGATCTTGTCCTTTCGGTCATGAACCACAGCTCATAACCATAGGTGAGAGTTGGAACTTAGATAAATCAGTATATCGATTTCACCGCGACAGACCGGTACATCCAACCCGATCTCACGGGAATTCGTACGAATTTTACGAGGTGGCTAATTCGTAACAATTCATACGACCTCACTCGTACAAATTAGTACGATTTTGCTAAATCGTACATATTTTACGAATTGGCCAATTCGTATGAATTCGTACGAATGACCTACCCCTAACCCCGCCCCTAAACTTAACCATCACGTGGGTTTAGACAAATCGTACGAATTTGTACGAGTGAGGTCGTACGAATTAGTACGAATTAGCCACTTTTTAATCACTCGTACGAATTCGTACGAATTGGTCGTGAGATAGGGTAGGTACATCGACCTCATTACTGCAGAAGCTGCACCAATCCGTCTGTCCCCCAGATACTTGAGGCAGGAGGTGCTGATTCTCATCCCAGCCGCTTCACACTTGGCTGCAAACCGTCCCAGTGCATGCCGAAGGTCCTGGTCTGATGAGACAACATCATCCGAAAAAGCAGAGATGACATTGTGTTGTCCCCAAAACGGTCACCCTCTGGCCCCTGGCTGCGACTAGAAATTCTGTCCGGTGACAAAGGGCAGCCCGGCCGCAGTCCAACATGCACCGGGAACAAGTCTGACTTACCGGCCACCTTACTTCCTGTCAAAATGTGTGGCAGGTGATGAACACAAATGACAAGAGGGATCCTCTCCTCCCCAGAGGTTTAAGTTCTGCGGTGCTGGGAGAACATCATATGTTGACCTGATAAGGAAACTGATCCTACTCTCTTCCATTGACCAAAGGTCTTGCCAGCCCATCTTGTGTTGTTTCACACTCTCCCATCTCATCCACTCTCCCTGCTTGGCCTGGGAAATGGCCTTTATACACCTCATCCTCTCTTACTGCTTTCACACCTCGTTGACTACCAGCTTCCTCCTTTGAGTTGGGCCTGCCTTGTGCCATTTCAGCTAAACTGAGCCCAAAACCCCTTCTTCCATACTGTACCTGTCCCAAGATATCTCTTATTTGAAGGGCAGCCTTTGCCTCTACTACAGACTTCTTTGCTGACCACTTTCTACCAGTTTTTAACACAGGGCTGCCTCCCTTTACACATTGCGTGACTCAACTAAGGTAATTTCCAGTCTGACCTTGGCACACTTAAACTCCTCGGTTAAAGCAGAGACTGGCAGCTTTAATATTCCCTTTACTATAAAGTCCCACTCTGCTGAGCCAGCGTGGAACTCCCAACCATTTCCTGATGTATGAACTTATTAACGCTTCCAGCTTATCCACTGTTGTCAAAGAAACCTCGTACACAGTCAGTGGGCACAGCAACCTCGGCAGTAGACCAAACTGAAAGCACCAGAGCTTTAGTTTGCCTGGTAGAGCACAGATGTTTATGCTCTTCAACCCTTACACTGCTTGTCATCTATCTTCTCCCACTCCAACTGTGTCCTTTAGATCCCCATCGTACCATCTCCCAAGACTCTTCACTGGCTTCTTAGAAACTGTTGTTATTGCCTCACCATTAATGAAGAATGTTTTACCTATTATCTTCCCTTTAACTATCGAGATGCTTCTTGATTTAGATTGCTTAAATTGCATTCATGCCCATTCAATATTATCTGTTAACTTCCCCAATAACCGATTCAGTGCAGACTACGTGCAGGCTACTGTTATAGTCATGGTTGTCATGTCATCCATGTATGCTCTGATTGGTGGTAGTCGCATCCCAGAAGCCAAGCGCTCTCCTCCTACTACCCATCTTGATGCCCTAATAATTACTTCCATTGCCATGGTAAAAGCCAGTGGAGAAATGGTGCATCTTGCCATTATTCCAACCTCTAAGCGTTGCCATGCAGTGCTGAATTTTGGAGTTGAGAAACTAAACTGCAAATCTCCAAAATAGGCTTTCACTAAATTTTATATTATATAAAATGCTTAATGTCTTCGAATGAGATTTTAAATATTTTTGAATTATGCTTGAACCACTGTAAATGCTGCTTTCAGCTATATTTAAAATATATTTTTGAAAAACTCTCACCTGAGAATAGTCCAAATCACCACGGCTGTTATGATCATTAACACAATGCCCACGATACTCAGGATGATGGCCAGAGGCTTGTCTGAAAACATAATACATTTCACTTAATCTTTTCAAGTTTTCCCCTATTGATATATTATATGGACATTCTAGCAGGAATATAGTGGACAGAAGAAAGTAAGGCTCACTTGTATTGTTCAGTAGGGTGATCTCCATCATTGCCCTGAAAGGTACTGTTGAGGAATTGCAGTTAATCATGTTAAGGTAAAAACTTCCTTGGACCAGGATATCATCAATATTCTCATCCTTATTAGTACTGTACACCACCGTTTGCGAGGGAATGGTCCACACTGCAATGTTTGTGTGCTCCCCGTTACAATTGGGCTGGCTGACATTCCTGAACTTCAGTTTGCTCTCAAGCTCTGGCGCAATGTTAACGATCCAGGACACCGTGCTGGAGGATTCATCCCGGACGGCCAGACTGGGGTCGCCAACGCGGTAGGGTCATCATTTTTCGGTGCAACAGTGAATATATAGTGCTCTGTATGAGACCAACAGGACAGCAAAACTTAACAACTATTTCATTTATTTAATTTATATTATATACACTAATTTGTGGCTAAAAAACATTTCTCATTATCATTTCATTATCATCAATGCTGAAAACAGTTGTACTGCTTAATATTTCTATTTTATTTTTAATTTTAACAAAACCTTTGAATGGTAAAACTCAAAATCTTGATTCACAGACAGTTTCTACACCATTTCTGTTCTACTTAATCATGCACTTGCTATATATTTTCCTCAAGAGGAAAAGCAGCTTCCACTTGTGGTAATGTTTAACCATTTACCTGATATGTCTTGTGTAAATGAATAAGTAAAAAGGGGTTTAACTGCCAAATTCTGGGCACCAAAACTTGTAACGGAGGCAGTTACTGCAAAACTGGATTCACGGATCTGGATTTTCTCAATGCTCCCCCTTGTACAAAACTGCCCAACAGTGATGCCAGTGTTGCCATGGGACACATTTAGGAGGATGCTGTTGCATTTGTCCTCCGGCAGACAGTGATGCAGACCGCCTGTAGGGACCGTAGCTCCACTGCACTGTTCGGTGGCCCCTGAAGGTCCCATGTGATCGTCTTCAGGACTCCAGGGATACACTGTAGCTCGTAATTGAAGTTTATAGGGAATGGAGTGGATGTACAGTGACTCCATTCTTTACATTCTGTTGATAAAGAAACAAAGTCAATGATTAATAGAGTAATGATTAATTATTATGGGCCAAGAACTGCAAGAGCGTAAAGGCCCATTCACACCAACAATGATAACTTTAATGACTTTCTTCTTGTGCCACTGCCTATTTAAAGGAAAGTTGTGAAATTTGGCACACACTGATTAAAAAGTACCTAGACCATTTTTAAGTTCTGCCTTTTTCAAACTCTACAGCACCACCATCTGCTTAAGATTCACATGTTTATGTTTATCATTATTATTCTTAGGCCTTGGGGTCTTGGAACATATATATATTCCCCTCTGGTTCTGTTGATATTGCACATTAAATTGAATCCATTAGTTTGTGTTCTCCCTGTTATTTTTGGTTGCCATCTTGGATTTCAACCAAAAACACCACCACCAAATTTGGCTTAGATAATCGCCACAGTAAGCCACAAAAAAACTAACCAAACAGACTGAAATGAAAGTTTGTAGGTGTTTTCTCTATCGTGTTCTGAAGGTTCCTGAGAAGTTTAGGGAATACCTACAAACAATATTTAGTACCAAAGTCATGTACCTGACCTGCTTAAATATTAGAAGTTAAATATAAATTTAATATAAATATAGATTTAACTGGTGACCTTTTCTGTTCTAGTTTTGACTGGGAGCATTTTACACAGTGAAATAAAGCCCAAAACATATAGGATATAGTCTTATTTAAGGCACATAGGGGTGGTCATACCACACAGATGAGTACCTATGGTCTGGTTGACTGTCCACTCCAGTTCTTCCTTTTTACAGTCAAAGATATCAAGATTGTAATGGTTCCCTGAAGCAATGGTGACTGTGTCCTTTATGTCCGAATCCAGTTTCAACACACACTTGGACATGGGATTCATTTTTATCACATGTATTTGCAGCGTTTGATTCTCAGGCAGATGCCCTATACACTGCCCTGAAACAGTGACAAGAAGGAAAACAGATGTCAAACAAAAATTATATGGAACTGTGATCAAAAGATGAAATCATTTTATTACGAGAAAGAGACAGTGGAACAGTGAACTCATCCAGCCCTGGCCGATGTGTAATAGTGAACTTTCTCTTCTGGGTGAATTTTTCATGCATGATTTTACAGAAATTATGTTCAATAAGTTGACCATGTCACAGCCATATAAATGGCTTTAACCTTTTTTGATCAGGATGAATTTGTTTTAATGTTACTCTTGCTATAACGGTTACTTTGACACAACCTTGACATAATACACAAATTATTTCAGCAATGGATGAAACTAAACTAATTAAGCAAACATGCATACTGCAGCAGACACAACATTTCCCCTTTTCTTCGATGCATTTTGGTTAGGGTTCTGTCTTAGAACATTACAACATACTTTATTCCAAACACTAAGTAATACAGAATAAAGAATTACTTAAAGAAACAACTTATTATCGCTATATATAAAAATAGTTGTGTTAAAAAGCGAATGGTATATTAACTCCTGGTACTTTCTCTAAGGAGTGCCTTAATAACGTTTAAAGGTGCATTATGCAACATTTCAAAATAGCCGTTTTTTCTGAACCTGTACATGCCTGAACAATTGCCTGATAGGCTGAACGAGCCCTTCTCTGATCACTGTGATCGCCTCTATAATCCTGTACAGTAAAATAAATAAGAGGGATTCGGGACGATTTGAGACTGGGGCGTGACGTCATGCGCGTTCACGCTCGTCTGGCAGGTTTGTGTATTCGCGCCATTCTCCGTATCAGCGAAGACAACTCCAGCGACAAAACTTTAGTCAACTTTCGACAAAAGTAGAAAATGGATTCAAAGAGACCGGCTTGTAGTTCATTCCAAACCCCAACGCAAACTCCACGTGAGACAAAGAAGTTACTTGGAAATAGTAATTAGTTACTGATTACTTCTCCAAGAAAGTTATCCAGTTACTTTACTGATTACATATTTTATTAATAAGTAATTTTTTACTTAACATAAGTAATTAGTTACTTTACTAAGTTACTTTTCAAAAACATGATGCACGACCTGAATACGCTAAAGCAATAGACCTTTCAGCCTAATTCTATTCTTTCTGCATATTCCATCATCTAAAATGTAATCACATGAAACATTCTCTTTTTAAACTTGTTTTATTAGTTTCAATATTTTAACTTTATGCAAATTGCATCAAGCAAAAATTAAATTAAATGCAACAGTCTCAGACTAGAAGAAAATTGTTGAACATTTACCAAACCTATTAAACCTATTTTCTGCACTTTAATGAAATAAAGAAAGTCCTTCTTCTGTTAACTTAAATTTCTACATCTTCCAGCATATAAAATAAATATATTTTGTAAAATCCTTCATTTGAATAGATGTAAAAATACAGCAATAAAATCATTTAAAATGAAAACGTCTTTTAACAGTAAAGTGCAGAGAGGAGTAAAAATTAGTTGATCAAAACAGAAAATGCTGTTGCATGCCACATTTTGGTTTCAAGGTTTTTTTTTTTCTTTCGGAGTGAAACAGCAAGCATGCAGCCGCAGCGGTCATGTCAGTTAGGGGTTCAGGCTATTTTTTTTAGTAAGTTTCACATTCTTGTACCGGCTTGCGTGCGTCAGTTAACCGTGTGAGACTGTCTTGTGAAATGCTTGCTCATATTTGAGATAGAATTTTGACATTCTCCAATGGGGGGGTCCAGTTTCTAGATCAGGATGCTCTCTTCATAGTTCACAACGTCTCTCGCTCGCTCTCCCTCTCTGTCGCGTGCGCGCTACAAGGTTTGGACTTTGGAACACAGTCTCGCATGCACTAGATTCTGGGAGATTTTAACTAATTTGCGGTATAACTAGTCAATAACAAATTTGGCTCAACAGTTAGATTTATAGATAAACTTATCTTTCAGGCATTTGACCGACGGGTTGACACTTCAACGCGAGAAATCGGGTGTGTGGCGTGTGAATCCCTTACTTTACTTGTTGTAATCCCTTACTTTACTCGTTACTTGAAAAAAGTAGTCAGCTTACAGTAACTACCCATCAGTGCACATAAGTATGTAATATACTCAAATGCCTTTCTTTTATTCCTTTTCATTCTTTTCAAATGCCTTTCCTTTCAAAACAAACATTTTTCCAAACTTATCGACACCTCATTTGGAACTTTCTGTTAGATGAGACGCATTCCATTTCTTCCCATCTTCCAACAGGAAGGTATTTAGACCTCCAGGAAGGTATTTAAACTCTCATTTTTTGTCACCAAAAAACGAGTTGTGACAGCATGCAGACATAGGCAAGACAGGGAGGCCCAGCCTGCCGCCATACAGATATCCTGCAAGGTAATCCCACTAGACTAAGCCCACGATGAGGCCATGCCTCTTGTGTAGTGCACTCTAACACCTAAAGGACACTTCAAGCCTTTAAATGTGTATGCCAGCACTATGACATCAACTATCCATCATGCTCTGTTTCGATGTGGCTAGTCCCTTAGCATGTCCACTGAACGAAATGAAGAGCTGCTCAGTCTGTCTGAAAACAGACGAGGAGACACATAAGGTCTTAACACCCTGACTGGGCAAAGGAAGCTTGCGTGCTTTTCCTCATTGTAAACCGGCAGGGCAGACAGGAAAATAACCTAAGCCCTGAACGGTGTGTTGAGGGATTTAGGCACGTACCCGTGTCTTGGTTTGAGTATGACTTTCAGGTCATATGGACCAAATTCCATACATGTTGCGCTTACTGAGAGTGCTTGTAAATCTCCTACTGTATGCGCTTCAATGAAGGAAGAGTCATAAGAAACACTGTCTTGAATGACAGATGTTTCATGTCTGACAAATGGATTGGCTCACACGGTTTTGGAGCCCTTTCATGGCTTCCAAAACTGGGAAAGTTCCCACATGGGGAATGAAGGGGGTCTGGGAAGATTCAGATGGTTCTTCCCCAGTGACTGGCCAGTCACAGGTTTTGTAAATGTTGCTATGGCCGCCATATAAACTTTGAGCATGGATGGGGTTCTGACCTAATCCAGTAGCTCTTGAAGGAAGGAGAGAACTTCTGTAACCCCGCAGTCTTGGGGTGAAAAGCCTCGAGATTTGCACCAGCCAGAAAACACAGACCATTTTGAGAAATAGAGTCGTGTAGTAGACGGTGCTATAGCCTGCGTGATCGTGTTTAACACTCCCTCCAGGAGGTTAAAGGGTACCTGTTGATGGCCCATGTGTGCAGGGACCACAACTCAGAGGAGGATAAGGTATGTCATTGGAGTCATCAGGTGGGCACCCTGCTTCATTGACGTTTCGTTGATTGAAGTCAACAACGTCTCCATAAGGCTCAACAGAGTACCCAGCGTCCCAGGTACACCCCCCTCCATGCCAAACCCTCCATATCACTGATGGGCTCTGCATGGCAGGGGCATCCTTCTCCCTGAGTCGGGCCTAAGCCTGACCGCATACCATTTGTCTAAACTTTGCTGCCCAGTTGGAGTCCTTACGCTTTATCCAGAGCCAGTTACTGCTTTTCTCTGCAGCACTTGACAAAGACTTGATGGCCTGTTGAAGACAGCAACCCTTCACCCCTATCTTTCTCAGCAAAATGGTAGTAGATGTAGCAACAAATCCCCTGCATCCTACCTCTACTGGGAAGATACTGGTCTTCCAGCCATTTTGGGATGCTTCAGCCACTAGGTCGGAATATTTATTCTTTTTCCTCTCATAAGCCTCTTCAACTCCATCTTCCCAAGGTACTGTTAATTCCACAATATATACTAGTTTTGTTGTTGGAGACCATGTCTGGTCGGAGTGTTGTAGCCACTATTTCTGGGGGAAATACAAGTTTCTTATCAAGGTTCACTTCCAACTTCCAATCCCGTGCTGACTGCAGGATGCTTGTATTATTAGGTGCTGTACTCAGTTTCTGATTTTGGCCAGCTGGTACGAAATTTGTGAAGTTGACCTGTACTGTCGATGTTTGTGGGAGATTGTTTGTGGTGGTTCACTTCTGTTCCATTATTGATGCCAGTTCTCTGAGTACTTGGTTATGCTGCCAAGTATAGCGCCCTTGGGTTAGACTTGTAGTGCACCACTGATAGAATGTGCCTTAGGGATGCAGGTACTTGACAAAGGGAACAGGCAGGATCTTCTCCATACCACACTTTCAGATTTTGGGGGGAGGGTAGCAGGTTGTATGTGGCCCTGATGACAAAACTCAGCCGAGCTCCTTCTATCTCCCATATGTCATGCCAGCTGAGCTTTCTTTTCTCCAGGCCCTCCCAGTTGGTCCATCTATATTTATAGGCCAGGCCATGCCCACTTTGGCAGGAGGTGACGTAATGGGCGCAAGCGCCCCCATTGCATCTGACATCACCAAGAACATCTCTTGATAGGCTGCTGCAGTTGCCGCAGGACAGCCAATAGGCACGCGAGCCGTCTTGCCAATGTCTGCATGCTGCCGCAACGCGTTTCATAAGAACGTAAGATATTATTAAGTGAACTGAAAGTATCTCAAGTTCCTAAATGCGGTCTCCATTTGCACTGCTGTTGAGCCGTATTCAGCGTGAGGTCGGGTTCAAGCAAAAGTCTGTACCGAATGTGTGAATTAGCTGCTCGCTCCATGAGCTGGTCGCTGTAACATTTGTTCTTCCATTTCTCTGAAATCACATGCAACCGAAGCTCCCGCAAAGCAGCAGGAACTGATTCGATAGTTTCATCAGTCTGCTGTGTCCTTTGCCAAATTTGTACCTCTCTGTGACAACATTCACTGCATGAACGAAATACAATTTCAGTGCAGCAAAAGTGGTAGTATAAGTATTGCCCGTGTCTGGTAAGGTATAAAATAGTCTTTGTCCTTCTGTGCCCAAAGAATGTGTCAGAACAGCTCGCTTTCTTTCCTCCAGCCATGCGTCAACAGTAGCATCGATCAAGTAGGTAATTTTCAAACATTTTGAGCCATACAGTAAAAGTAAGTGAAGGCTCGCCAGGGCATGGAGCTGGTAAAGGAACAGTTATCGTCATCCTGGACATGTTCCGACTGGTCCAGACATAGCTGCATGGACTTCATTAGTTATGATAACATAGCATTGAGTTACAAGCTATTTTTTGTAGACCGGTCATTGTAAATGTCTGATAAATCACATTAATATTATCCTACATAGTATTACATTTATATATATATATTCTTATTATTATTATTATAGTTTCTACAGTGTCACTTTGTCTGTATGGCTTTTATTTTGAAAAAGGCGCATTTTCTTCTTCTATGTGTGTGACGCAAAAAACTTCCTGCCACTCTCTCCTCACATGTGGTGCTCACGCGCGTCGGGAGAACGGTAAAAACTGTTAAACATGTTAGTTATTTTTCATGTTCATCCTTTTGAATCTTGTAAAGAAAGAGTTTACATTGTGATTTTATTACTTTGTATTGTTTGTACGTGTTATTTCTAAGACCTACGAACTGTGAGAGTGTCGCGTGAGAGACCACGATAGCTGATGGCGGAAACTATTTGAATAGCGTCATTGGAGAGCGGAATGAGCTATTAAAGGAAAATGTGTCTAGTTTATCGTCATCAGAAGGGATTTTAAGGAAAATAAATCTCATTACTTAATTTGTTTATGGGTTAATTGCACATGTCATCAATATACAAGCAATATAATCTCTGTGAACAATCATATTGTATTTCATTTAAAAGCATGTGATATTTTTTGTCATAAAGGCTTAAAAACATTTCATATACATTTTGGTTGTTAGTCAAAATGATTTCCATTGTGTGTAAACATGATTAATATGTGAACACAATTTATGTGCAGTTATTGGTGAAACTACATTGAAGTATTTTGTATTTCTTCTGTTTATTCTGTAGTTGTCACGGTGTTCATGGTGCACGTTGAGAGAAATAAATATATCGATACCCGTTTGAAACTCTCTGCGTCTTGATCAATAAATCCAAGGGACCGTGTACAGTCATTTTAGACAGAGAACACCACAAGTGAACTATCTGTATTGTATAAAGCTATGGGCGCCGTCTGTAAAGCGGCTCACTCTGAAAATAACAGCAACATTTTGTCACATTTAGCTTCAAACTATGTTTAAAAAAACTGGTATGATTTTTTGACCCCACATTTACATCTATATTTGTCAACTTAGAGATATTTTAAATAGTTAAATTTAAATGTTAAATCTAAATCTATATATTAAATCCAAATCTAAATGTTAAATCTAAATATAAATGTTAAATATAAATGTTAAATATAAATATAAATGTTAAATATAAATGTTGAATCTAAATGTTAAATATAAATGTATAAATATAAATGTTGAATCTAAATATTTAGCTAATATGCAAATTGAAAATGCTGGTAACCGGAAGTGCCAAAATAAAAGCTTGATGAGGTCAGTTATGTGTTTGTAGTGTCAAATAAAAACCATCTCATCCATGGTGGAAATGCACTCTTGGACATGGATTATCACGATAATAACTACCTAAAATAATAAACTCGTTTGGAGAAACTGTATTTGGAGAGTAGGCTACTTTGAGGTTAGTGTCAGTTTTATGAAAGGTGCGGGACTTATGACCTGTAGTCATAATCGCCAGCCACGAGGGGGCTCACTTTGACTGTTCTGTCACGTTCCCTATGGTCACGTTCGCTTGCAAAAAGGCCAGCAGAGCTGCTTTCTGCTCGGCTAAAATGTCAAACGAATTATTATTTTAGGTAGTTATTATCGCGATAATCCATGTCCAAGAGTCCATTTCCACAGATGAGATGGTTTTTATTCGTTATTTGACACTATAAACACTGACCTCCTCAAGCTTTTATTTTGGCACTTCCGATTACCAGCATTTTAAATTTGCATATTAGCTAAATATTTAGTTTAACCGAAACATTTATATTTAACATTTAGATTTAGATTTAACATTTAGATTTAACATTTACATTTAACATTTATATTAGATTTAACATTTAGATTTAATATTTAATATTTAGATTTAACATTTAGATTTAACATTTAAGTGTAACATTTAATATTTAGATTTAACTATTTAAAATATCTCTAAGTTGACAAATATAATGTAAATGTGCTAAAAAGTGACGATCAAAAATTCATACCAGTTTTTAAACATAGTTTGAAGCTAAATGTGACAAAATGTTGCTGTTATTTTCCGAGTGAGCCGCTTTACAAACAGCGCCTCATATAAAGCAATATAGAAATAAAGGTGACTTGACTTGATCATCCAGGTAACGACTCACAGTATCAAGAATCAAGAGTGTAAACTTTTGAACTGGTTCATTTGTGCCAATTCAGTGATTATTTTGTAACATGGACTATATATAAACATCTAGTTATGTGAAACTGCTTACTCAGGACGGTACTACATACAAAATAACATGCAATTTTATTTTAAAAATATTTGATTTTCACAGGGCTAAGATTTCTGTCTTTAAAATCCTTTTATTTATTGATTTCATGTAATATTCTATTTTTGGGATATTTTGAATTTGGGGTTTTCATAAGCTGTAAGAAATAATCATCAAAATGATAACTTTTGCATGATTTTCTATTTTTTTTTCACCTGCATTTTGTTAAAATAATTTATTAACATCTTGTATTAAAAATGTTACCTACCCTTTATCCTCGTGATGGCAGAGAGCTGAAAGTGCACCATTAGGCCTTGCGATGGCCAGGACACGTCGCAGTTCTTTATGAAGAGATAAAAGTCGCCAGGCTCCACCATTGGCTGGCTTTCATTCAGCGATTTTAGCAGATTCGTCCTGCCAGGCCAGAAGTACCTCATTCTAGGGACGGTGTCAGGTGGGATGCATGTCGGAACAGTGTGGCTCAGAATGCGAACATCTGTGTAGTACGCCTGGGCACTTTGAAATACCAAATTATCTGCATATTTTCAGGGAAAGTGTTTGGGGTGAAGAAATCCTGGGTTGAACTCCTCTCTGGGAGAACAACATGGATTTTAACCAGTGCTGTAAAATAAAGAAAATTCAACAATTCACATATGACAACTTTGTTTAGACAATTTGCGCTTAAATATAAGCTTTACCATTAATGGCAGATCCCAGAGATACGCCAGATATCTTTCACGTCCAGAGGTTGACCTGCTGACACGTCCAAAGACAGTTTCCCAACTTGACATACATCGATTTGTCTAAGTAGTTCCACTCTGACAAAACCTCCAAACTGTGACATTCTCCGCTGTGAGCATGTAAACGTGTTTGTCTGGGCAGCCGTCGGTCAGCTCAATCTGCCGTAAACCAGTCGCACTGAAACTCAGGTGGAGTGTCTCTTTAGTAGGGTTCAGATTCCAGGTGAAGGTCCGATTGAACTTTTGAAAGGCATGGTGTTCTTTGGGTTTAATGTCTGGAACCTCTGGAAAGATGGATGTGTATTTAATATGGCTCATTTATGTAGAAGAAATGTGAAATTATTTTAGAATTTTGAGCTTTCTAGACTGAGAAAAGCCAGAATATCTATTTTTGGCTAATGTGGATGAAAGACAACTCCCAGAATGCACTTGCTTCGCTGCCCTAGGGCCAGAAGATGGTAACCCCAGAGCCCGTCTCACGGAGAGCCTTGGCACTTCCTATTAGCCCTATTGTGCATCATCTTGGTTTGCAGTTCCAGTAGAATTCCACTGGGGGCGAGCGCAGAATGAATGGGAGTCTATGGGGCTAAACGGCTAAATGTGTCTCTTTCACCTGCTTGTCGTTAAATTAACAGATTTTATTGTTGATTCTGCAAGTTCAATGTAGATTATAGGCCAAAAGTCGAATGAGCGAGTACATGTCCTTTTGATTTCTTACAGGTTAGGCCGTTGTTGGCCGGAACACGCTGAGGCATTCTGCTATTGTGTGACATCACATTTTTGAACGGGTTTTTAGAACAGATAAGTGAACTTAATGTAATTTTCTGCTGAGTGTATTATCTGTAGCCCTCCCTTTTGAATGCAACTTTCAAATTACTTGACAAAAAATTACATCCTGAGAAAGTGGATTTCTGGCGGTGAAACCCCATAGACTCCCATTCATTCTGCCCTCGACCGCGAGCGCCCCCTCATGGACAGACCTGTTACTGCAGCCAGTCTAGAAACCATTGGGCTTTATGCACAGCTGCACTACTTCCTGAACTTAAGCCAGCTACTTGTTTCCTGTCTGCCATTTTTTGGCCAAATTGATTAATCCAGGTGTGCCTGACCTCAGTAGTCACGGAAACAATAATCAAACACACCTGAATTAATCAAGTTCAGCCAATAATGGCAGACAGGAAACAAGGAGCTGGCTTAAGTTCAGGAAGTAGTGCAGCTGTGCATAAAGCCAATCCTCTTCAATTACACATTCTCTGACACTATTCGATCTTCTCTGGGCCGCGTTGATTACATCGTCTGTCAGCTGGTGCGAAGCCGGCTCTGGGCTAGAAGAGATTTTACAAATAAATACATTACATTATATTGAGCTTATTTCTCCAAAATTTAAAAACTAAAAGTGATTTCTGGCCGTTTTTGTTATAATGCGCTACTCCACAGATGTTTATAACTTATTTTTATGATCAGCACAATGCATGATGGAATGTAGGGCTTAGGTTAGTGACCATCGGTTGTACACTACTTTTCAAAATGCATTCTGGGATACATTGAGACTATGTAGGGTATAATAATCATCACTATACATTCGGACAGCACTACAAAATGGCGAGCTCACTATGTCCACTATATACTATATCCCGCATTCTAGACCCTCGTTTTTTAACACAGCGCCTCCTGCTGTTCGAAAGATCATATAAAACCCGCACACAGAGTAACAGCGACATGCTTATCCAAATGCAATTAAAAACAATAGGATGCAATATTACAGTCTCCAAATAAGTTATCCAAAAAATATTTGCGTTCCCTGCTTAATGCATATGCCAAAGAACTCATTGTTACTGATGGAAGTGATACAATTACAGATTGAACTATCTTTCTGAAAATAGTATGTGATATGATATTGCTACAATGTTTTTTTATTCAAATTCCATTTTTTCTTTCAGATTTAACCTATAATGGTCTAATTAACATTACCATGCTAACATTACAAAATCTGTTTTTTATATTTTGAATGCGAAGCAAAACAAATCAGAATTGACAAAACACCAATGTGTTATGCCTATAATGCGCGAATTGGTGGGTGGGGCTGAAACCGGCCGTGTTGAAGTAGGCGTTGATCTTCTTCTGCGTGGTCGGGTTTTATCCTCTTTATTCCTCTTTTGAAAAGCGAGTCGTTTGCTGAGGCTGGTGTGAATAAAAGCTTTTATTGGACTAACAAGGACGATTTCAGTTCTGAAACTTACAGGATTCTTATAATATGATGACTTCTTAGAAGTCAAAAGCTCAAGGAAAATTTGATTTCTCAGTTCATCACCCCTTTAAAGAAAGAAAGTAAACGACATAAAACGTATTATAGCGTTTTGGTTTATAATAGAATGCAAACATAATAGGCTACTAGGCCTACTTTTTCATTTATGGTCAGCATTTCGCGAAATATACATTTACATTATAAAAACTAATCTTTCAATAGCCTATACATGTTTTGTCCTCGTGACCAGTTAAATATGCTTGTCTAAATGAAAGGAGTAAAAGTGTTGTTTTTTTTCATCTGACAGCTTTTACCAGGCTCGTCTCTGATGATCTGCACGGTGAACACGTTCTCTGGCTGTGAACAGCTGAAACTCACACGAGCGTCGCTGTCGAGGACCACAGAAGACTGGCACACCTGGCCGACACAAACCTGGCACTGTGTGTCAATGCCAGCAGTCGCACTAGGGTAGAATGTGGATGCTTGTGCCCTTTTCAACATCAATGTTGAGCTCTGAACCACCTAAGATGAAGACAAAATGTTCTTAAACAAACATAAAGATTGCAGGTAGGCTATACAATACGCAGTCAAAGGTTTGGAAACATTTAGAGTTTTTTTAAGAGTTTGTTTTAAGAAGTTTATGAGAGTCTCCTCAGCAATCCAAGGCTGTAGCCTATTTATTTTTTATCAAAAATTTAATTTATTCCTGTCATCAAATCTGAATTTCCAGCATGCGACTCCAAAAATTCTGAATATTATTATGTTGAAAATAATTGTGCTGTTTCACTTTTTTGTGAAACCATCACTAGCCTACCATTCAAAGGTTTAGGGGAATAACTACATGATAATAATAATAATAATATTCTGTTATTTAGCAAGAACGCATTAAATTAATCAAAAAAGAAAGTAAAAACATTCCTATTGTTACAAAAAAATATTTCTATTTCAAATAAATGCTGTTCTTTTTACCTTTCTATTCATCAAAGAATCCAGAAAAAATGATCAAGTTTTCCACAAAAATATTATGTATGCAAAAAAACAATAATAAACATTAGAACCTTTATTAATAACTGAGCACCAATAATAATTGATCATAAATTAGCACAAAATCAGCGTTTACTATGATTTCGGAAGGATCGCGTGACACTGAAGACTGGATACTGAAAATTCAGCTTTAGGCCTAATGACTTTTCTTTATCAAATAATAAATATAGCCTTGGTGAGTAAAAAATAAATAAATAAGATTAACCCTGATACAGTGAATCGAAATTGATAGTAGTAGCCTAGCCTATGAACTGTGAAAGTTAGACTGAGCTGAGGTGAATTTGTTGTTACCTGTGAGCTCTGAGAATGAACGACTGGAAAAATCCCAAAAGAAGCGAAAAGCCGGTGAACCGCCAAAATTGCATGACTTTTTATTAGCGCCTACAGTAGGCTAAACTCCTGGAATAGTCTATAAATGACCGCAAACAAAGAGACAATACAGCGGCTTCCTGGTTTGCGACAGACTTCCAGGTTAAGGTTAGTCGTGATCCAGGTGAATCCCTGCTGGACTCAGATCGCCTCGTTATCACGCACTTCGGCTGCCCGTCCCATCTCTGGTCCCATCAGTGTCACACAGCCAGCGGAACAAACTGGTTCGCATACTGACAAGAAACTTATCTTCAGGAATAATACTCATTTTGATTTTAAATGATATATCAATTAAATAGTATTTAAATATATTGTTCATTATTGCATATTATTTTATTGATGTAGGCCTACTGTATAAAATATAGGCTAGTATCAAAAGAGCTAACAGAGCAAAAAGTAGCCTATCTATAAATAAAACGTTTAAAAAACGGCATTCTCTTGACAAGATTTACCTTTTAGTGGATTTTTCTTCAGTGGACAGAAATTGATAGTAGGCTAGGGAGCGCGGGGCACAAAGTAAAGCGGGACTGGTTGTAACACGCTTGTTTTAAATAGGCTACTTACAATGCTGGCATGACGAAACTTGCCGTATTTAGCCTAGTTGCCATTCAACAGAGGAAAAAGGTGCACCAAAATTCTTTGTAAGATATCACTGAACATTTATTTAACCAGAGCAAAAGTACATTTCTTACTTAAATTATTTTTTCATCTCTGTTTTTTGTGTTTATTTAAAATTAGACAAATCTGATATTATTTTAATCTCCAAACTGTTGATGTAGTTCTTTAATGCTTCGCTAACTAGCAGAAGACACTAGCAGGGTTTAAATTTGCGGCATGTTGTAACACTGTGTTACAAATAAATATGCTATTAAATTCTATACTTTTATGGATTATATTGAGAAAACATGGGAAACATGTAGATAAAGACTGAGAATCAAATGTTCAGAAATTATTTATTATTATTTTGTTTTGATATGCTGCTATGTGTTTTCCGGTGTGTTTGTCGTCAAACTCAAAAAAGAGTTTATTTTTATTTATTAAAAAACTCCATTATTGTATATGGAAAAAAAAGTTAATAATTGCATTGTGTTAAGAAAATATTTTGGTTTGACTTGTATATTATTCTGATTAGATTCGATAGCATTTTAAGCTGTCATATGGTGATGTTACAATCTGTTGAGGCAGGAGTGAAGCGAAGAGAATCCAAGTGCAAGCATAAATTTAATAAACAAAAAGGTGATCCAATGCATTAAAACATGAACTCAGGACACAGAACTCAAAGCAGGAGCAAGAAACAGCTACACAAAACAAAGACCGACAAACAAAAACTGGAGAACAGAGGTATAAATACACAAACAAGCTAAACAAGGTAACAAGGGGGCGTGGCTAATCAGAAACACCTGGGGAGACTAATCAACAAAACGGGGAACAGCTAACCTAGAAAGACAGGGGAAACATGACACACAAGTGACACCAGACACCGGCTCTGGGAAGGCCAGACACTGGCTCGAGAACAGACAACACACACACTGGCTCGGGAACAGACAACACACACACTGGCTTCGGAACAGACAACACTCACACTGGCTCGGGAACAGACAACACACACACTGGCTTGGGAACAGACAACACACACACTGGCTTAGGAACAGACAACACACACACTGGCTCGGGAACACCAGGCACTGGCTCGGGAACACCAGGCACTGGCTCGGGAACACCAGGCACTGGCTCGGGAACACCAGACACTGGGCTCGGGAACACCAGACACTGGCTCGGGAACACCAGACACTGGCTCGGGAACACCAGACACTGGCTCGGGAACACCAGACACTGGCTCGGGAACACCAGACACTGGCTCGGGAACACCAGACACTGGCTCCGGGAACACCAGACACTGGCTCGGGAACACCAGACACTGGCTCGGGAACACCAGACACTGGCTCGGGAACACCAGACACTGGCTCGGGAACACCAGACACTGGCTCGGGAACACCAGACACTGGCTCGGGAACACCAGACACTGGCTCGGGAACACCAGACACTGGCTCGGGAACACCAGACACTGGCTCGGGAACACCAGACACTGGCTCGGGAACACCAGACACTGGCTCGGGAACACCAGGCACTGGCTCGGGAACACCAGGCACTGGCTCGGGAAAACCAGACACTGGCTCGGAAACACCAGACACTGGCTCGGAAACACCAGACACTGGCTCGGAAACACCAGACACTGGCTCGGGAACACCAAACACTTGCTCGGGAACACTAGGCACTTGCTCGGGAACACCAGGCACTGGCTCGGAAACACCAGGCACTGGCTCGGAACAGCAGACACCGGCTCGGAAACACCAGACACCGGCTCGGGAACAACAGACACCGGCTCGGGAACACCAGACACCGGCTCGGGAACAGCAGACACTAGAACAATAACAGCCACAGGAACAGACACTGGCTCGGGAACAGACAACACACACACTGGCTCGGGAACAGACAACACACACACCGGCTCGGGAACACCGGACACCGGCTCGGGAACACCGGACACCGGCTCGGGAACACCGGACACCGGCTCGGGAACACTCAGACACCGGCTCGGGAACACCGGACACCGGCTCGGGAACACTCGGCTCGGGAACACCGGCTCGGGAACACCGGACACCGGCTCGGGAACATCAGACACCGGCTCGGGAACACCAGACACCGGCTCGGGAACACCAGACACTGCTTAGGGAACAGCAGACCGTAGAACAGTAACGACCACAGGAACAGACGCTGGCTTGGGAACAGACAACACACACACTGGCTCGGGAACAGACAACACACACACTGGCTCGGGAACACCAGACAGTGGCTCTGGAACACCAGACACTGGCTTGGGAACAGACAACACACACACTGGCTCTGGAACACCAGACAGTGGCTCTGGAACACCAGACAGTGGCTCTGGAACACCAGACAGTGGCTCTGGAACACCAGACAGTGGCTCTGGAACACCAGACAGTGGCTCTGGAACACCAGACAGTGGCTCTGGAACACCAGACAGTGGCTCTGGAACACCAGACAGTGGCTCTGGAACACCAGACAGTGGCTCTGGAACACCAGACAGTGGCTCTGGAACACCAGACAGTGGCTCTGGAACACCAGACAGTGGCTCTGGAACACCAGACAGTGGCTCTGGAACACCAGACAGTGGCTCTGGAACACCAGACAGTGGCTCTGGAACACCAGACAGTGGCTCTGGAACACCAGACAGTGGCTCTGGAACACCAGACAGTGGCTCTGGAACACCAGACAGTGGCTCTGGAACACCAGACAGTGGCTCTGGAACACCAGACAGTGGCTCTGGAACACCAGACAGTGGCTCTGGAACACCAGACAGTGGCTCTGGAACACCAGACAGTGGCTCTGGAACACCAGACAGTGGCTCTGGAACACCAGACAGTGGCTCTGGAACACCAGACAGTGGCTCTGGAACACCAGACAGTGGCTCTGGAACACCAGACAGTGGCTCTGGAACACCAGACAGTGGCTCTGGAACACCAGACAGTGGCTCTGGAACACCAGACAGTGGCTCTGGAACACCAGACAGTGGCTCTGGAACACCAGACAGTGGCTCTGGAACACCAGACAGTGGCTCTGGAACACCAGACAGTGGCTCTGGAACACCAGACAGTGGCTCTGGAACACCAGACAGTGGCTCTGGAACACCAGACAGTGGCTCTGGAACACCAGACAGTGGCTCTGGAACACCAGACAGTGGCTCTGGAACACCAGACAGTGGCTCTGGAACACCAGACAGTGGCTCTGGAACACCAGACAGTGGCTCGGGAACACCAGACGCCGCCTCGGGAACACCAGACGCCGCCTCGGGAACACCAGACGCCGCCTCGGGAACACCAGACGCCCGCTCGGGAACACCAGACGCCGCTCGGGAACACCAGACAATGGCTCGGGAACAGCAGACACTAGAACAGTAACGACCACAGGAACGGACGCTGGCTCGGGAACAGACAACACACACTCTGGCTCGGGAATAGACAACACGCACACTGGCTCGGGAACAGACAACACGCACACTGGCTCGGGAACAGACAACACACACTCTGGCTCGGGAACAGACAACACACACTCTGGCTCAGGAACAGACAACACACACCCAGGCTTGGGAACAGACAACATACCCCAGGTGAAATAAAAATGTATTTAAGTGCACTTAGTACACTTCCATAATGTACTTAAAGTGCTCTATTTTCGCGCACTTATTTTGTACTTAATATACTAAAAGCTAAACTTGAGTACTTCTTAAGATAAACTTAAGATCATTTAAGTGTACTCAACTGTGCTATTTTGACACACACTGAAGATGAACTTAAATATATTTTTAATATACTATTTCAACCTTTTAAAAAATGTATTTTGTTACCACTTTTAGTACATCTAAAACCCATTTTAAATGCATTTTAATTATACTAATAAATTATTTAAAATATAATAATAATATATTCTAAATATATTTATATTATACTTAAGGTGTATTCCTTTGTCAAAAAAGTACACTAAAAACATTTTATTAAAGTGCACTCAGTACACTTCCATAATGTACTTAAAGTGCTCTATTTTCGTGCACTTATTTTGTATGCGAATGAGAAGAATTATCACATCAAAATCTGTTACATAACACATTAAGTTTTCTACATTAAAAATGTATTTTTCCCCAAAAAATAAGAAAATTATAAATATATAAATATTAAAATATATTGCAGTAGGCCTAAGTGTTTAAAAAGTACTTTAAACATACTAAAAGCTTAACCATTGTGCTATGTTCTTACACAAAGAGCAACATAATGTTTTGTTTAAATACACTAAAACTTCACAAAAATTGTATGATTGTGTTTAGCATATTTCTTAAAAATGTAATTAAGCATATATTTTTTACCAAAGTACTTGTAGTATACTTTTTAGATGTATATTAAAATTATGCTTGTATTTAGCATATTTCATAAAAGTATAATTAAGCATATATTAATTACCAATGTAAAGTTTTTAACTTTCTAACAGTGATTCATGCTTTTGTAACAACTCGTCTAGACTATTGTTTTTCACTATATTTTGGTGTCTCTCAGTCTTCCCTCTCACGTCTATAGCTAGCGCAGAACTCAGCTAGTCTCCTCACTGGGACCCGCAAGCATGAGTCGGTCACCCCATTTTATCCACACTGCTTTGGCTACCTGTCAAATGTAGGATTGATTTAGTATTATAAAGCTCTTAACAAATTGTCTCCTCAGTACCTGACCGATGCTCTGTCTGTACTCTACTGTATATCTCTGAGATCCAGTGATCACTGTCCACTCATTGTGCCTAAATACAGACTTAAAGGGATAGTTCACTTTGAAATACATTTTTGGTATGTTTTAGTTTTTAGCTCTCGCACGGTTGTGAAAAAATTTCAATGTTGTCTGTTGATATATCGAAACTCGTCTTCTATTGCGATTTCCTGTATATCTAAATATGTTTAGATCTTCACAGAGAAAGGTAAAAACAATATAAATACTGTTTGTTTTCTCACACAAACAGCTCGTTTCACGTCTTAGGCCATCAATGTGTACTTACATTTACGAGTCATTAAATCATGTTTAATCTGGACTTCTCTGTGCATGCTCTTTTAGGTGGTGACCATAGACCTCCATTATATGACTGACAGACAAGAACGGTTTGATCTAAAAATATCAAAATTGAAACTACTGTGGAAACAAAGACACCTACATCTTGGATGCCCTTGAGGTAAGATAAAACATACCAAAAATTAATTTCAAAATGAACTATCCCTTTAACACACAAGGTGATCGAGGCTCAAAACTTCGTAACACTCTTCCTCTTTACATCAGATTTGTTCACCTCTGTTTCCACCTTCAAAACTTTTTGGATCGTAATACTCCTTGTTTTAGGTACGATTATTGTTTATCTATTTTTGTGTGTTCCTTTATTGGTTGTTTTATTTTCTTTTTTCTGTTCTGTACAGCACTTTGGCCAGCCTTGGTTGTTTCTAAATGTGCTTTATAAATAAATATTGTATTGTATTGTATAAACTACACTCGTTAACAAAGATGAAGGACACGTCATGCGTTCATTATAGGGTGAGTGAAAAAGTAACCTGGAGTGCCTGTGTGAATAGATCGAGAAACTGCATTTTCAATATCAATAATTAAGTCATAACCTCATGATACAGGATATATATATATATATATATATATATATATATATATATATATATATATATATATATTTATATTTATATTTATATATATTGTTGTTCATCACCACAGCAACTATTTACATTGAACTACTTGAAAGCTTGTGGTACATTATTTAAGGCTGTAATGATACTGATGCAGGAACTGTACATTTCATTCATTATATTATATTTATTCCCCTTCATACCATTTCATATCAGTATCGTCCCTCATAACCTTATCATGGCAATACTGTGCAAATTTGGTGAAAATACTGCTATAATAAATGTATATTTTTATTAATAACTCTGCGTTACATGATAGCTTCAAAGTTCTTAAATTTTATGAATTTGTCATTAACAATTTCGTTTTTATTATAAAAATGTGTCCGTCCTTCTAGTTTGCTGAAAAGATTTTTTTTCTTTTTTAATTTACTTCAGGTGGATATTTGTTGGAGTGGATCATAATGACTAATTACATCCCGTGAAGCAAACTTCATGTTTTATTCATTTCTGATGCTGATCATTTTCTATAACAGCACAGGGCATATATTTATTCCAATGATTGACAGATGAGCTATAATTGGCTTGTTGACCTCAAGAGAATAATGAATCCTTATAGATCTTTATCCATCAGTTGGCTTTTTTTAAAGTCAGTTATCACTTTGGGAATTTCCATAATTTTTGAGCACACAATATGACTTTGCAGTAAAAACACACATATTAGTAAAGACGGAACTCCCATATAGCAAGTTTTTGGTGCTTGAGACATTTGTCTTTCATTTATATTTGTACTTTTGTTGTAGATTTTGTATCCTTTCTGTGAATAATGAAAGAAAACAAAACTAGTGAATCTTCCTCTATTGAGACCTCCCCACAGGAATATTTTATGTATTTATTGATACTACAAATAACAATTATGACAGATCTACAAAGTATAAACCTTATACAAATGTGTTCACTTCATTGTTTACAAACGGTTTATCGCTCAAGCTAAAGTTGAGTTTCCAACATTAATGTCACTTACGCTATATTATTATTTACATAAACACAAGAAATTTGTCCTCAAACTTTTGAAAGTGCAACACTCGTAAAAATAAGTTTCAAAAGGTTTGTTTTTCTCCTTTTTGCATTGACAAAAGATAAACTAGGTTCCTCAAAAGAAACAGTGTTTCTCCGTGTGAAGAACATTATCGGTAGAATATTTGTTTATCATTGTATATCAATGGCAATAAAGAAACTCTATTTTTAAGTGTATCTGTGTTTTTGTAGTTATCTACTAACTGCAGTCGTAAAATGCATTTACACACATTGTAAAGAGCTTCGTGTTGTTGTTTTTCCTGAGACACACTCCATGTTTTAATTCCAACGCTTAATATCAGTCAGGAATCTTAAGATAAAAACATTACAAACATTTGAAATGACATCTGAATATCACATAGAATGCATTTCTATTACAATCAATTTAAAAAAAGCAAATAGTAGTAAAATATCTCAGTCCATCCAGGAGATGTCAGCCACTTCAAACACGAGAGTTTAAGCAAATGTATGTTTTGCCACTAAGCGCGAGTCAACTAGTTTCAGGAACTCCTTTCTTGGAGATTCAGATGCTCGTTTCTAATCTATTACCTCGGCCTTCTCTGCTCCATTCCATTGGGCAGGAATCCCGCGATAATGGGAACTGGCCATATGAGGGCAGCGACGCTCCATATAATGATGACTAAAGTCATGAAACAAGCCACCAGAGTGGATTCGATGGGTTTGCGGTTGAGCCTCCAGCTCCGGTACCCCTTCAGCTCGTCCAGCGCGAAATCCACGCAGCAGAAATGCACGGAGTCGCCCGTCAGCGGACCCTCGGACCTGCCCCGTCTGAACCTCCGGTACCGGGACAGCCCGCATCCCACGCAGAGTCGGAACTCCTGCTGGCCGCCCGTGATGCCCAGGTGCTCGATGTACACCGGCGAGATCGCGCGGTTGAAGGCGGCGGAGAGAACGCCTTGCCGTGGTTGTTGGTGGTGTACATGAGCACGTCGCACTGGAAGCCGAAGTTGCTGTCCCAGCGCGCCACGAGTTTGGTGGGGAGTCTCTCCACGCTCACGTTGCACGTCGAGGAGGCTTCGGGCTCCTCCACGGATCTCTTCGAGTAGCCCACATCCACTTCCAGACTGGCCACGAACCTCCCGGAGGAGTTGACGGGCGGCAGCAGGAGGTCCTCGTCGCTCCAGCTGTGTGCGCAGCGGCCGGGAGCGCTCAGAGCCAGCAGGAGAGTGATGGAGATGCTCAGCATGGCAGACCGCGCGGTTCCTCCAGGCGCATGGTGGTCTCGCACTCGCTCTTTATTCCGTCATGTGTGCGCTCCATCAGTTACGCGCGTGTCCTGGAGAGCGCAGTGACCGAGCGCACGGTTGCGCGTCAGTGACAGTGAGTTGTTCTGCTCCTTCACCTCGCTCTGCTCGCTTCTGCTCGTCTACGGGGGTAGGAGGCTCCACATCACAGCAGAGGCAACTCGTGCACTTCAGATGACAGTCGGCGATCACGTGGGTTCAGAAAGATCATTTCACTCGCTGACGATTGACACTCTTTAACTCTCTGGTACTGATTTCACTTCAATGATTGTACTTTATTTTAGTTATTTTATGTAATATTTTGTATTTCTACACTCTTAGAAGAAAAGGTTATATAGAACCTTTAAAGGTTGGATCAGCGCTACATATCTGGAACCCCTAAAAGGTTCTAAACAGAATCCTTTTAAGAGTTCAATAATAAGAATATTAATTAATATAATTGTCCTTTCCGGATTAAATATTTCATATTATTGACAAACATCAAGACCCTAAAATGTATCTTTGAATGCATGTGAATGATCACAAAATTCAAGATATGGGGGTTAGAAAATATATTTATATAATTTTATGTATCGTTAATATCACTCGAAGAGTGCCAATTCAGTTTTTCTCCTCCAAAAATCAGCATGATTAAAATGTGATATTAAGTTACTACAACAGTTTAATAAACAATAATTTAATTGCAACTACAAAATGTTGCAGAATAATGTTATGAATGAATAATAGTCTATAAAGAAGCTTTGTGACAAAAGGGTTCTTTCTTGTCATTATGGAACATTTTTAGCATAAAAGGTTCTTTGGAGTTGAGTAAAGAACCCTGAACCACAATGAACCCTTTTTTCTAAGAGTGTGCAGGATTTTATGGTACTAAGTTTAAGGTTAAAATCAATTTATTCACTTTTTGAGCATGGACCATTTCCAACTTAATCTGTCATGATGCTTTGGAGCAGACTGAAGTTTGGTCTCTTTATAAAGACAACAATTGGCAGATTATTTCTTAAGTGTAAAAATATATATATATAAAGCGGAACTTTTAAAAGTTATAAAATGTTACATTTATTGTTATGAAAAATGCACAGAAATGCATATAAATATGTTTTTATTGTAGTTTTACTCTAAAGCTGTGAGAAAATCAAAGCCATAAATTTAAACAAGTTGGGTTCCAAATTTGAGGTTGATATCTCAAAAAATTAGCTTTCAGATTGTGTTTGTGCGCAGTACCAAACACTTCCACTAGATTAAATTTGTCTCCCATTAATTTCCAATTCCAATTTTTGGCCGCGAACAGTAAAAGTGTGACTAATTATTCCAGAATGTGTGTGAGTATACACAGCACATTTACCAAGCTTTGTACTTTTCCAATAAATTAAGAAAATTTAACAAAAAAAAATAATTAAATAAATAAAAATTACAGAAAAAAACCAAAGGGGGACTTTTTACAGAGACGCCATGGATTTTGGTTCCCCAAATAATCTTTCTCAAAAGAACCATTTTTTCTTTAGTGTGAAGAGACGTTTTATAAATAACCTTTTATGGAATTGAAAGATGTTAAAAATTCATAAAGGAACCATCAATGATAGTACATCTCAGTAACTGGCCTTGAGTCTAAAATGGTGCATGTTGGTTTCCAACAGCAACTGATTCTTATCTTGTATTAACTTATTTTTGTAATTTCAGTTGAGTAATCAGGTTTTATTGAACACAATAAAAGCACACATAAAGGAGTAGTTCACTTTTTAAAAAAACTTTTGCTGATAATTTACTCACCCCCATGTCATCCAAGATATCCATGTCTTTCTCTCTTCAGTCGAAAAGAAATTAAGATTTTTGATGAAAACATTCCAGGATTTTCTCCATATAATGGACTTCAATGGGGACCAAACGGTTCAAGGTCCAAAAGACAGTTTCAGTGCAGCTTCAAAGGGCTTTAAACGACACCAGACGATAGAATAAGGGTCTTATCTAGGACCCTTTGGAGTCATGACTCGGAAAAAAGATTTGTTCATTTTGATGAACGAGTTTGAACAGGAGAGTCATGAGCATCACAGAACAGAGCAAGGCGACCATTTGAGCTTATAAAACTTAAACTTTGTTATTTATTTTTTAAACGACCGATCGTTTCGCTAGATAAGACCCTTATTCACCGTCTGGTGTCGTTTAAAGCCCTTTGAACAGTTTGCACTGAAACTGTCTTTTGGACCTTGAACCGCTTTGGACCCCATTGAAGTCCATTATATGGAGAAAATCCTGGAATGTTTTCATCAAAAACCTTAAGTTCTTTTCGACTGAAGAGAAAAAGACATGGACATCTTGGACGACATGGGGTGAGTAAATTATCAGCAAAAGTTTTTTTAAAAGTGAACTACTTTAAATACATTCCTATAAAATAGACTAAAGTGTTGCAAGTTGCCACGTGTTGTAAATTCATATTTTTAAATATTTCTCTGCATAAACAATGGTATCCTTTACATTTGTATTGTTGCTGAAAATAGTGAATTTCAACCGTGAATTGTCTGACGTATAGTGTGACACAAAGAGGGGTCACAAAAGGTCAGCGTGTGTTAAATAACCCGTAACTGAACTGGCAGAAATGTTGTGTTAAATAGACTTTAATATGTGCTGCTAAAATATATTAATTGGAATAAAAAAGTATGGTGGCTCCAATTTCCCTTATATTTGGGTCAGGGACAAAAAGTGTTTAAGACAGAAAAACACTGTTTTAAATAAAAGACTGTAATTTGGTGTAATCATAGTATTTATTTGCATGTCTACAGGGTCCTCTATCATTTCTTGTGGTTTTCATAATAACAAAATGGTTCTGTTAGTTATATCATAGTTTCAAACAGAAGTTCGTCAATAGTTATTCCTTTTTTTTAATCAAAATATTCAAAAGACTAAGTTTGTTTTAAGGGTTTCAGCCTTATTGTTTTTGTCTTTTACAATACAAAAATATTCCAATGAGTTTTAACGAGACTGCTGAAAAACGAGTTCAGATTGAGGACTGTATAAAGATGAAGTCTCACCTTGCCGATCCCTTTCCTTCGAATTCCCAAATACTGGCCACTGAAATAAAAAATATGCTCCACACAATGTGGCAGTGAACAGAGGAAAATGTAAATGACTTTCTTGTTCATTAATTATGCTATAAAAATGTAAATTGCTCCGGTGCCAAAAATGCTAATGGGACAAAGATAAAAGCCTCCTTTGTCAAAGCAGAATGTATGAAAGATTCAGAATATTTCTTTTTAAAATCAGGAAAGAGAGAGATTCTGGGTTGCCTATTGGCTTTTTAAAGAACCCCACTTTCTGGAGAAAAGAAAACACACATTTACACTGTAATGAGGTATTGGCTGCCAATCGTCTTGTTTTCCCCCGCCGGTTCAACTTCCTGTTTAGATTAGGCTCTCGATGTTTCATTGATTCAGGTCTTGCATTTCCTTCACGCCGCTAAAGACAGATTGTTCCACTGTCCCGTCAAAACACAGACACCAGAAACCTGTCGACACACATCTCAAACACTGAAATGAGGAAATTAACATAAAGGGTTATTAGAGTTAAGGCTCCAATAAACTTTAAGTGAAAATGAAAGAACAAACTGGTGACGTGATCAATATGGACATGGTGAAGGAAAAATATGAGACGAAATGAAAACATTTTTTTTTGCATTCCTTCAAGAAACTTGTACGGAGCCCTAAAGGGACCTTTGCAAAAATAAAAATATACAGGCTTTCATGAGCCCACGCGATAGTTTTCTCGTGCGCACACAGATTGGATCTCTGTATATTTTTATTTTTGCAAAGGTCCCTTTAGAGGCTCCGTAACTTTGCCTTGGCTCAAACAAAAACAAAAATGTTGTGAAGGCAAAAGTTTTGCGAGTGAAGGCAAAGTTTCTCAGGGGAAGTCAAAACTTCTGTGATTGAACTCAAATGTGTTTTCTCCCTGACCCCCTCCTATCTCATATTTTTTCCATCACCGTGTGTGTCTCATTTAATGTACAACAAAATCAGGCCAAAACTAAGTTGCTAGTTTTTTTAAACATCTTGCTAAAGTGAACCTTTCGTAAAACTCACTCCGAATGGTAAGCATCTTAAAGGGGTGATGAACTGAGTAATCAAATTTTCCTTTTGACATCTAAAAGGTCATCATGTTAAAAGAATATCCTGTAAGTTTCAGAACTGAAAAACGTCCTTGTTAGTCTAATAAAAGCTTTTAATGACACCAGCCTCAGCAAACGACTCGTTTTTCAAAGTGGGGAACTATAACGTCAAAGAGGATAAAACCCCACCCCCGCAGAAGAAGATCAACGCCTGCTTCAACACGGCCGGATTAAGACTTACTTCCAAGTCTTCAGTGCGAGACACCCATAAAAACAGACCATTTTTCAGCTAGGAAATTAAGTGCAAATTATACTTTGTTTTCAAATTGTTAAAGGGTTAGTTGACCCAAAAATGAAAATTCTGTCAGTATTTACTCACCCTCATGTTGTTCCAAACCTCGATGTGTTTATTTGTTCTGCTGAACACAAAGGAAGATATTTGGAAGAATATTTTAATCAAACAGATCTCATTCCCTATTGACTATACCATACTAGGAAAAAATACATACTATGGTAGTCAACAGGGGTGTAAAGTAACGAATTACAAATACTCACTTACTGTAATTAAGTAGGTTTTTTTTCAGGATTTCAGTTAATGTATTCAAGTGGCACATTCATTTATAATTTTGAATAAACTCCAAAGCACAATGACTAAGTGTGTATTTTTTATTTTAATTGTTTGTCAGCTCACACAACTGTCTGTCACCATGTCTCTGATGAGTATTGATTATTAAAAATGTTATAATACTTCCAATCAACTACTGCAGAGGGTAAAGGTACTGTTATTTCACCCTTTTTAATTTCGTTGAGGTTGTGTTCCCACATCGTTTGCTAGTTTGGATCGCTATAGACCTAAACAACACTACTTCCTGTTTCATTTTGTAACTGTTTTCTTTATTTCACATGTAAAGAAAACATCTTAAAGATGTTTGTTTTAACTTTTTGATTTAGTTTTAAATGTTCTGTTGGTTGTATTTTATCCCAGCTTTTATGTAGTGTTAAAAAACTGAAACAGGAAGTGCTTCTGGACCGGTGTTGTTTACATCTTGTGAAATGGTCTATACCTTGAATGACTGTCAACTGTTGAATGAACGAGTTTTAAGTATGTCAATCTGCGCTTTGTTTACTACAAACCGGAAAACGCGCCCACTTTTGACGCAAGGCCTCATGGGGAGTAGGAAACTTGTGGATTCCTGCTGTTACTCGTGACTGCTGTTGAAGTGCATTCTTCACGCATCAATTCAATCCAGATATCAGCGTCTTCCTCTAATATGCTAAGGTACATTTTACATTTCTGCTTAATATGATATTTATATAGGCTGGCCTGTCTACAGGACCTAACATTTGGTCTGAGGTTGGGGGTATTTGCGTGACGAGTTCATAATGTGGTGAATTCCCGCTCCCATTTACTTCACAATCACATTATAGAGAGACGCGCGTCACGATCTGTGCACTGCCGCGTCTCGCGCTCGCCATGCCGCCAGATTCAGAATCAGTGCACCAGGTCGTTAACTTGAACTGCATTTCTTAATAAGAAATTAGCACAGCTCGTTAATAAACAACGTTTTTTGGTTGATCCATTATACGATCCGTCTTCATTTGGCAAGTGCACTTGCGCAAAAACATTTTTTTCATGTTGAACTTTTTTTTTTTATCCTGCTGATAAAACAGCTTCGCCTCAAAGACAAAAAGACAAAGTGTGTTTGTTTCTTTTGTAAAATTTCCTGGATATAACTTCCCTATTTAATGCACAATTTTCCTTACAAATTATATTATCAGCATTACAATGTGAGTAAATGTAGCCGTGTAAAATGTAAGGGATGATGCCACCCTTCTAGAACAATGTGCATTTACGTTTAAATTGTAACATATTTATTAGCATATTTATTAGCTCACTATCTTAGCCTTTTTCAGTGCATTAGTTGAGGTAATCTGATAATATTAGTGATACTCATTTATCAAAACACTAACATTGGTACCGTTTTGGAGAGAAATTGGGTATTTTTTAATCTCTCTATTCAACCCATCTCTATGTGTGATGCTGAACTATCATATGAGTTTGTAAAGGTTTTTGAATTCTTTGCACAGTTATGAATATTGATAATTTATGTGCAACAGTGCAACAATAGCATGCTCAGGCCCATTGGCTTTTCGCCTAATTTTAAATGTTTCCCCCCCAAATAATATGATTTAAATTGTGATGAGTGTACTGATTTGATGTGATTTTTTAATTTATAAATTGTAGTGCACAGTGTTTATTATAAGGGTAGAATCCGCACCTCAGTACTCACTGTTCACTACTTATGAGTACTTTTAAATAAGCTACTTTTTTACTCTTACTCAAGTAGTTTTTTGGACAAGTACTTTGGACAACTTGTCTTCTCGCTGACATCACGGAATCCTTTCGTCCTAGTGTGCAACTCCTTTTCCTGTTTTCAAGTTTACACAAATCTGTCAATCTGACTGATCAAGTCCCGCTCCACATCTTTTCTTGTTGAATATTGTCGCCGCACTGGAATTTCCTGTTGCCCTTAATAAGGGCCGGGAGAAATGATCTTAACACTGAATAAATGACATTCCTGACCTTTACTGGATGGTGCTGACTGAATAAAATGGCTAGACTCAGAGACACGCAATATGCAGCGCAGGACCAATTCCCTTGAGAATCCCAAATGATCCGGACGCTAATTAGTGATATTAATGAATGAGAAGCAGGAAGGGGAAAGAGCAGAGAGATGAGCCTGAGGCGCACAGGGGAGGGACGGAGCTGTCAGCATGATAATCCACAGGAACAGTGATGGAAAACATCACAAACACACATCAAGCTCTTGGTTTTGTCTGTGCAGGTCTTCTTACATAGATGATGCTTTTAAAATCTTACGGCCTTTTCCACTGCAATTTCTTTGTTTCTAAAATCAGTGATTGTTAAAGGGATACTTCACCTCTGAAAAGATGGATGTGTATTTAAAATGTGTCATATATGTAAAAGAAATGTGAAATTAATTTTGAATTTGGAGCTTTCTAGACTGAGAAAAGCCAGAAAATGTATTTTTGGCTTATGTGGATGAAAGACAACAACTCCCAGAATGCACTTGCTTCGCTGCCCTCAGGAGGCCACGCCTACCGGTAAAAGAGCGCAGTCGTTAAACAACAAGTTTAGGCTAGTGAGTCTCCGTGATGAGTCTGCCCGAAATGAGCGGGATTTCGGCTTTTGCGTTCTACAGTCGCCATTCATTATGTTTACCGCATTTTACGTTTACATTTATTAATTTACTGATTTTTTACCAAGGGGCAACCTCTCCGTCTCTCTCTTGAAGCCAACACGGAAGTGAACTAAACTGCAATTCATCGAGTGGCCACTTGAGGCTGGCTGCAAAAGCGAGTCAAATCTGTATCTCCTTCAAGTTAATATTCCCAACTTCACAGCAGAAAAAATATGTTTACAGCCTGGTGGCAAATAGTTGTTTTGGTCTATATCGCTAATTTTGCCCTTCATGACGACTGTGAGGGGGTGATTTTTTTACAACTCATCTGTTTAAATTATATTTAAGCCTTAAAGTTCTGCATAATTAAGGGCGTGGACACTTGAGTGACAGGTGGATTCTTGCCGCCGCTTTCAATGGTAGTCGTTTGTCTGCTGTCTGTTAGCGTCACCCTCAGCTGTGTTTGTGCTTTTTCCGTGATTATTTCATACAATTTAATACATGTATTATACCTTCGCCCGTCACGCCGTTGGATTCCGTCGTGTTGAGTATGGAGAGACGACCAGCGCTGTGTTTCCAGCTGTTTCCCTCGCATGCACTAAAGGATGTCTGATCATTTCAGTGCGTTCTCTCCGTCCATGCAATAGATGCACACCCTTAATGAGCGCGGATTTCCAGTTTATATACTTGAACTTCTGAGGTAATATCTTTGGTTTGACCCATCTGAGAAACTGAGAGGCGGCCAAAATCCGATTGTAAAATGGACTGAATTAAAGCTCTTTACGAACTTGACGTGAGATGCGACTGACGTGTGCTTGCCTTGAATCACTGTCAAATGCACAAGCTTAGCAATATTGTAAGTAACTAATACATTTTTAACTAACAGAATAATAATGCACACAGTTGACTGCTTGTATGTTGTGAGAAATGTGTGTGATCTGTTAAGTACTTGTATACATGCTCTTAACTAATTGCCCCTTGTGAGATTAATAAAGTTGATAAAAAAATTAAATAGTCTCACTTTTAGTTACGTCTCTTAACTATTATAATATTTCGAAGGGCAAAAACATAAACTTTAACCATTGGTTTTACTTTTTTCAATTTAGCGCGAGGCCAGTCAGCGTATAGCATTAGTACCTCAGCTCCACCCGCGTCCCGCCTCTTTGCCCATTTTAATTTATCCGGTAGTGACGAGAGGTGACGCACTGCCAGATGGCGGCGGCGGGTCCCGCCCACTTTAGGCTTCAAAAACGCTCTTTAGAAACCTATGGGTGACGTCACGGATACTACGTCTATATTTTTTACAGTCTATGTTTTTAATGCACCGATCAGTACTCTTTATGATTTTAATCCTCAAGTGCATTAAATATCAAGAACTTTTGTACTTCTACTCTAATAAATGTAAAATTAGTACTAATAATTTTACTGGAGCAATACTTGATTTATGGCATGTTAAAACAGAGTAGAAGATAAAGCAAATCAGGAAATAGCCGAATTATTTCACATTTGATTACTTTATTCAAGTTATGTATTTGGAAACTACTGTTAGACTACCTTAAACTTAGTTTTCACGTACATTTGATACGCAGTTCATTTGCGTATAATATACACACGCACCCCACACCACTACTAAACCTACCCTAACCAACCCATGCGTATCCTATGGACGTAAAAACTCACTTTAGCATATAAATTGCACGATAAACACATTGTGTGCAATAAAGACGCATTTAGTGTGATTGAGTTGCATTTGTAGCCTTTTTTTGTTCTGTTGTGTTTAGTTGTGCTATTTGTAATTTGATTATTTGTTCTTATTTTATTACAGATTGCTTACTTTTATTATGTTTTAAATTTACAGTAATCAGGCTAGTAGTTTTTTCAGAATTGTAATAGAGAATTGTGATATTTCACCCAATCCTTAGTCCTGCTGGAGCAGCTCTAAATATGAGATATGTACAATACTTCTATGAAATAAATGTATTTGTATTATTAGAATGCATGTAATTTTCATTGACATAAAAAAGTGATTACATGATGTATGTGACTGTGACATCATCAGTAGGACAGGTCAACTCTTAGTCGATACGATTTCACAGCCTCTTTCACAGTTGTGTTTATAGCTTTCATGGACAATGTTTTTTTTTAAATAAAGACCGAAAGAGTTGTTGAAACTTAATGGTGGTGACATTGAGATCATGTGACCGTGGTGTAGTTCGTTTACAGTTGTTTTAAGCTTCACAATCCAGTTTTTTTGAACAAGTAATCTTAAACAAAATGTCTGAGAATCATAAACTGCAGCGCTCTATTCTGTTTACACAAATGCTGACTTAAGCTGCTAAACTTATCGAGTTTCCTACACTGTAAAAAATAACCGCGATTTTAACGGTAAAATACAGTGCAAAACTGTTAATTGGTAAACAGAAAGTTTCCAGTACGATACACGGTAAATAACTGTGATATAATTTTACAGTAAAATACTGTACATTTACAGTTTTTGAAAGTGAAAAAGACCAAATCATTGTATAATTTACAGTGAAAAACCGTAAATTGACATTCCCACAATTCCCTGTGTGACACTTATTATGTATTTTTGTTGAAATAACTGGTTCCTCATAGTTTTATTGTTTTTTTCTTATCAGTTATGTACATTAGGGTTTTATGTTACATTTAATGTTGTTAAATTAATGTTTATTGCATTTTTTTAAATTTCATGTGCGTTACCATGATGGTGCTTAATGTTTGTGTGAATGACATTGTGCAGCTTCTTTCAATTAGTTTTCCTTTATACAAGTATTCACTTGTAATGAGCTGTGATTGCTCATGTAACTCTCATCACTGTTGTGATGATTGTTAGTTGTCAGTGCATTACAATGGTCTAAAACATATATCAATAAGGTGGTAAATCCACATTTTATCAGAAAATAAAATACGGTTTATTACTGTAAATTTTAAATTAAGTCTGTAAAACCATTAACGTTCCTACCGTATTTTTAACGGTAAAGTTCTGGCAACCACAGCTGCCGTTTTTTACCGTAAAATTTACGGTTTATTTTTTACAGTGATTGTACTGTCTCTCCTGGAATTGTTACGCCCTCTCAAATCTTACTAGTGGGAAACTCAGAGATTATTAAGATACCCAACTTGGGTGTGCCATAAACTTTAAACATGGTAAACGACTGATACTCTGACTGCTATTCTTAACTAGTTTTCCCACCACAACACATTCATCATATTGTCTGGATATTTATATAAATGAATAGCTATTTGAAGCATATTGTGTGTATTATACACAGTAAAAATAACTAATATTCCAGATGTGGTGAATGTTTATGGTTGTCAACTTATGAGACTCTACATTTGATCCAAAATTAAAAATCTTCCATACAACCCGAACCTTATCAAAACACGACACACTCACATGTAGCTATTTTATGTATTGACGAGTTATTCTTACGCCCGACGGTTATGTTTAGCACCTTTTTCTAAACATGGTACAAATCACACATACAACATACATTTTCTCATGAGATTGAGATAATAAAATAGTGATCTGTCACTACAGACACACGGCTAAACAGGACAAATAAGAGGAAAATGGAGGAAATGAGGGAGGAAGATTTCGTGTGAGATTTGGACGAGGCCGAGGCACCGAGGGGACATCATTCATCAGAGGGACCATCACACAGATGCCCAGGGCCCTCGAGGACACCGCAGCGAGGAAATAGGATCAGGGAAATGGGCATTTCACATAATTATAATAACCAGTTCATGTCCCGACTAAGAGATCTTCATAACAATGAGGATCTAATCACATCTATCTGTGCATGTTGCTTCTAAGTTATTGTATAATACACAGTATATGGCGGTATTGTAATCACTGATGTTTGCTGACACAAACTTCACTACATTGTTATTATTTGTATGGGCTACTTTCTAACCATGTGTAATAGCCATTTAATTTACTGAACTGAGCTGGACGATGACATCACGGTTTTCTCCAGAGCGACTATGTATATAAATGAACTAAATGAATAACTTTTTACAACAAAAATTAAACATCACTGAACTTACTTAAGCTGGACTGTAACACTTTTTCTTCTAGAAACAAACGTTGTTGCATTATTTTCCTGTTATCTCTGTAAAACTGTTTTCAAACACTGTTGTAAAATGCTCTGTATAAATAAAGGTGACTATCAGCAAACGTCACTAAATTAACAATTATCTTAACTTTCAAGGGTTTCTTTCTTTTCTTTCACATGTATTGCCTCTAGGGTTGGAAAGGATCTCAGAGTATGGAAAGGAGAGTCAGAATCTGAGTTGAGGCCGAGACCCTAGAGGGTTGAGTCAGAAGTTGGAGACCAGGACCATAGAGTTGGAGTCCGAAGTTCAGAAACCAAAGAGAGCTGCAAAACCGAGACCTAAGAGAGTCTAGTCCGAAGTCAGAAGATCAAAAGACAGTTCGAGTCCCGAGTTGAGATCCGAGACCAAAGAGAGTTCGAATTCGAATTTGGACACAAGACCATAGAGAGTCCAGTCCCAAGTCCGAGCTCTGAGTTCGAGATCCAGACCATAGAGAGTTCGAGTCCAGCTTCAGAACTCTAGACCATAGAGAGTTCAAAGTCCAAGCTCAGAGCCTGAGACCATAGAGATGTCGAGTCCAAGCTCGAGAATTTAGACCATAGAGAGTTAGAGTCCAGAGTTCGAGACCCGAGACCATAGAGTAGATTCCAAGTCCAGTCAGACTTAGGACCTAAGAGAGTTCGAGTGCCAGAGTTGAGAACAGAGACCAAAGAGAGTCAGAGATCTGAGTCCAGTCCAGATTCGCGAGACAGTTCGAAGTATGAGTTGAGACCGAGACCGTAGAGAGTCCGAGATCCGAGTTCGATACCGAGACCATAGAGAGTTGAGTGGAGTCTGAGTTGAGACCATAGAAGGTTGAGTCCGAGTCTGAGACCAGAGACCAAAGAGAGTCGAGACTCGAGACCACTGAGACCGAGACCAAAGAGAGTAGAGTCCAATTCGAACACCGAGACCAAAGAGAGTCGAGATCCAAGTTCAGACCGAGACCAAAGAGAGTTGAGTCCGAAGTCGAGTCCAAGACCGCAGAGAGTTTCAGTCCAAGCTCTAGACCTATACCACTGAGAGTCGAGTCCCAAGTTTCTAATTCAAGACCGCAGAGAGTCCCAGTCCCAGTCCAGACCTATACCGAATAGAGTTCCAGTCCCAGTTCCCGACCTACACCAAAGAGAGTCCAGTCCAGAGTTCACCTACACCAGAGAGTTCCAGTCCCGCTCGACACCATTAGAGTCCAGAGTCCAGATCGAGAGCTGCCAGTCCAGTAACTCCAGTACGCGTAGAGCTCAGTCCAGTTCGAGTCCAGTAATTTGCAGATAGTCTCCAGCTCCAGTTCAGTCCGAGACTCGCAGAGCTCCAGTCCGAGTTCAGTCCAGACACCGGCAGAGAGTTTCAGTCCCAGCTCCAGTCCGAGACGCAGAGAGTTTGAGTCCGAGTCTCGAGTCTCAGACTCGGCAGAGCGTCCAGTCCCAGCTCCAGTCCCAATACTCGCGCAGAGAGTCCAGTCTCAAGTTCGAGCCCAGTACGCTGCAGAGTCCAGAGTCCCAAGTCCAGTCCCAAGACGCAGAGAGTTGCAGTCCCAGCTCCAGTCCAAGACCGCAGATAGTTTAGTCTGAGTCCAGTCTGGGAGATGGAGACTCAGAGTTCGAATCCCAGCTTTGAGTCCGGTCCAAGATCGCAGAGCTCCAGTCCCAGCTCCAGCCCAAGACCTCAGACAGAGTTCGAGTCTCAGTTTGAATCCCAAGACCGCAGAGCTCCAGTCCGAGCTTGAGTCCAAGACTCGCAGAGAGTTCCAGTCCCAAAGTCTGAGTCCAGACTACGGACAGAGCTCCAGTCTGAACTCCAGAGTCCAGACTCGCAGACAGTCCAGTCCCAAGTCTGAGCCCAGTACGCAGATAGTTTTCAACCGCTCCAAAGTTGAGTTCAAGATTACGGATCTTGATCCCAGTCCAATCCAAGTCCGACAGAGTCAGAGTTCTAGTCCAGATACTCAGAGCTCGAGTCCGAGTCCAGCTCCGAGACTCGCAGATAGCTCCAGTCTCGAACTCCAGTCCAAGATACGGACAGAGTTTTTCAAGCTCCGAGTCGAGTCCTAGACTGTGTATAGTCTCGAGTTTGAGCCAACCCAAGTCTCGGGTTAACAGAGTTGAGTCCTAGTTCGAGCTCCAAGACGGGCAGATAGTTCAGTCCCAGCTCGAGTCCAGACTTGCAGAGTTCAGAGAGTCCAGTCCAGCTCCAGCTCCAAGGCTGGGACAGAGTCTCTGAGTCCCAGTTCAGTCCAAGGCTTGCAGAGTTCCAAAGTCCAAAGTTCGAATTTGTCCAGGCTCGCAGAGTTCGAGTCCGAGTCGAGTCCAAGGCTGCAGAGTCCAGTTGAAGTCTCAGTCCAATACGGATAGTCCAGTCCGAAACGATCCAATATGCAGATAGTCTCAGTCGAGCTCCAACCCAAACTACGCAGATAGTTGAGTCCAGAGTTTGAGTCCAGACTACGGAGACAGTCTGAGTCCCAGCTCCAATCTCAAGACTCGGGAGACAGAGAGTTCTGAGTCCAAAAGCTCCGAGTCCAAGTACGCAGAGTCAGTCCAGCTCGAGTCCAATACTCAGATCAGAGTCCAGTCCAGTTCAGTCCAATACTCGGGCAGAGAGTCCAGTCCAAGTCGAGTCGCAGTACCGCAGAGAGTTCCAGTCCCAGTTCGAATCCAATACCAGCAGAGTTCCAGAGTTCTGAGTCCAGCTCAATACGCACAGAGTTTTCAAACGTTGAGTTTGAGTCCAACGCACCGCAGATTCCAAGTCGAGTCCGAGCTTTAGTCGAATACCGCAGAGAGTTTCAGTCCGAAGTCGAAGTTCAAATACGGCGACAAAGTTTGCAGTCCGAAGTTCCAGTTTGACTCCAATACTGCAGAGAGTTCGGAGTCCGAAGTCCGAGTCCAATGCTCGGAGAGAGCTCGAGTCCCAAGCTTCGAAGTTCCAATACTCGCAGAAAGAGTTCAGTCCGAAGTCGAGTCCAAATAACTCAGAGAGTTCCAGTCCCAAGTTCCAGATCCAAAGACTCGCAGATAGCTTCAACGTCCTAGTTTGAGTCCAAGACTCGCAGCAGAGTTCAGTCTCTGAGTCCAAGACCGCAGAGAGTTTCGAAAGTCTCGAGTCCAAGACTCGACAGAGTTCAGACTCGAGTCCAAAGACCGTCAGAGTCTCAGTCCGAGTCGAGTCCAAGACCGCAGAGAGTTCGAGTCCGAAGTTCAAGTCCAATGACTCAGCAGAGTCTTCGAGTCCGAAGCTCGAGTCCAATACTTGCAGAGTAGTTCGAGACTCGAGATCCATAGAGAGCTTCAGTCCAAGATCGAGACTGAGACCATAAAGAGTCTGCCAGCTCCAAGCTCGAGACTCGAGACCATATAGAGTTCGAGTCCAAGCTCCAAGACTTCTAGACCAAAGAGAGTTTTGAGTCCGAAGTCTTCAGAATCAGACTAAGCAGAGCTTCGAGTCCAAAGCTTTAGACTCTAGACCAAGAGAGTCTTCGAGTCCAAGTTCAGTCCGAGACTCAAGAGAGTTCTAAGTCCGAGTTCCAAGTCCAGACTCGTACAGAGTTCGAGTCCTGAGTTCGAGACTTGTAGACGCAGAGTTTTGAGTCCTAGTTCAAGACATAGACCGCATAGAGTTCGAGTCTCAGTTCTAGACAGAGACCAAAGAGAATTCGAATCCGAGCTTCGAGATCTTAGACCATAGAGAATTCGAGTCCAGTCTGAGCTCAAAACCATAGAAGGTTGAGTCCGAAGTTGAGACCTAGACCAAAGAAGAGTTTGAAAGTCTGAGTTCGAGACCTAAGACCAAAGAGAATTCGAATCCGAAGTTTAGACCATAGAGAGTTTGAGTCCGAGTCTGAGCTGAGTCGAGACCATAGAGAGTTGAGTCCGAGTTCAGAATCGAGACCAAAGAGAGTTCGAGTCCAAGTTCGAGACCAAGACCAAAGAGAGTCGAGTCTGAGCTCGAGAACCAGAGAGGTTGGATAACCTAAGGTTGGGTCTGAAACCAGACTTAAAGATATCTTCAAGAATATGTAAAATATTTGGTGGTAACAATAAAATTGGCACCATACTCTTACAGTAAACCAAAATGGAATCATGTACACTGTAATGGTAAAAAGGCCACATAGTGGTGTAAAGATAATTTTATTACAATTATTACTATCAGTAAGTGCTCTTTCACACAACAATACTGCACACAAATTCGGTGTGGCTCTTAAATCCAAACTAAATTAAGGATGATAAGGCAGACATTTTCAATACATAGTTGAGCTAGAGGCTCCACATCACATCTGACCTGTGTCCTGCTGCATTTGCTCACCGCGGACGTTACAGTACAAGAACGCATCAATCATTGGACGTTTCACTCAAACAATTTAAAGAAATATTAACATACAGTAATAATTATGACATATTTTGAATGGGACTCAAGTGGGACTCGGGAATAAGTCTGAGTCCTAATATGCTCAAGTACGAGTCAATTCCGAGTCAAAATGAGTCCATGACAAGACCAAGACCATTAAAATATGGGCTCGAGACTGAGTCCAAGACCGAATCTGAGTCTCTAGTACACAACAATGCATTCAAACATGAAAACCTGTTCTAGTAGAGCCCAAAAACATAATCAAGACTTTAAAAAGGGCACAACAGGACAAGCTTTAATATAAACAATTCATCAATTGCAGTTTCACTGTTGAGACTCTAAGGCGGACACAGAGCCGTCGGGGTGAAGTGACCTCACAGTACAGGATTCAATGCTCGGTTTCATCCGGTGTGAAATGGAGCCTGTGTGTGATTCACTTCCGATTTCACAAATCTAAATGTTTCAGCAGTAAACAATCTGCTATTGAGAGATAAAAGGGTTGCTACGGTAACAGGGAAAAACATTCAACACTGAATCTCCATGCCTGGCAGCCGTGACAGAAAACTGTGCCATTCGTTTCAATGCTTAAGTGTCCGTTTCAAAGATTCTGAACATTCAATATGTTACAATGATGTAATACAAAAATACACAAATAAAAAATAGCCACAGGCAGCACAATATAACTGCAGCAATAAAAGCAGCAATGGCTCATGTGGACGATTAGGTGATACAACAGAAATTTAATAGTGATATATTTTTAAATATAATGGGGGTTTTACAGTAGTCCTGTAATTGTTTGACAAAATGGGTTACAGCAACACACTGATGTCGAATAAAAGACAACTGATCACTCCCTCTCACTGTTAGACTGAAAAGTCCCAAATCACATGTAAAAATGTTTACTGGCAAAAGATATGAGATAAGGTGTGTGTGTGTGTTATTTTTAAACTGTCTATTAAAAAAATCTCACTAACAGACAGACGTCAAAGATTAATTAAGAACTCTTTATTTTATATTGCCAACATTGAAGACACCTGATGTTAACAAGCAGAATCACTGAAGAAGAAAACGTCATTTTAAAACAAACCTAAAACAAACACTGATCAACATAATGGTGACCTCAATTTATGTTTTTTTGGTTGTTGTTGTAAGTTTTCCTCATTTTAAATGGTTAACTTTTAAGGAATTAATTTGATTAATTATAACTCAATTCTAATTTGTTAAATTTAATTAATAATTTTGCTTGTAATCTGTTGGCATTTTTTTGGATTAGATAAAGCATATTCATTTTTACAGTGTAAGAAAAAAATACTTTTTGTCTTTGTCGAATTGACTTTTTTTCTCACAATTGCGAGTTTACTCTTTAGAACACATAATTTAGAGTTATCATGCCATATCAAAGGGAAAAAAACTAACTTTTCCCCCCTCAGAATAGTTTATAATCTCGCATTTCTGACTTTATAACACGCAATCGCGACTTTTTATCAATCAATTCTGACTTTATAACACGCAATGGCGACTTTATATCTTCTGACTTTATCTTGCATTTCTGACTTTATAACACGCAATTGCGACTTTATCACACAATTCTGACTTTAAATCTCGCAATTCTGAGAAAGAAAGTGAGATAAAAAGTCGCAATTGCCTTTTTATTTTCCATTCTGTGGCGGAAACAAGCTTCCATACGTTTGTGATGGAATTAAAGTTCAGATTTCTTCTGAATCCTGCTTTAAGCCAGAACAATAGTATATCAAATTTTATGATTATTTAAAAATGTTATCTTCCATTCTAATTCGTTAAAAAATTATTTATCAAACTCCTCCTAAACCTTCACCATAACTTTGCACTTTGAATGTGAGTCTGCACATAGGCCCTCAAACCCTATTTTTTAGGAAGATACGATAGACTTTGACTCATGAGCAATATCCACATCATGAGATAAAATCAAATCAAATCTATAATCATCCACACTGGTGCCTGGATCATCTGTATTATGATTTATATGAGTAGTCATTCGTGTGGCAGTGTTTAAGAGGAAGGTGGCACTGCAGTGGTTATTCTCTAATCAAAAGAACTTTTTTAATGATCAATAATGCACACTAGGTCTCACTGCCGGCCAGACCCCCAAAATGACACCAATTCTTCTTTGACAGGCCTACTTTGAAGAACCGTTTTGGTGCCATTGTATGGACAAAAAGAGAGTCAAGCTGCAGGTTGTGTTCAAAACCTCATCAAGTTTCTCATTATTTTAAGTAATTATTATGAGAAATTCTTTCAATACAATTAGATACTAAGTTATAATTTGGAAAATTTCTCCTTTCTTGTGACTTACATAATCAGTACTTTTTCACTCAACTATGGCGGAAACTGGCTTAAATATATAATATATAATATGACACTGAACTCTACTGTGTTTCTGTGAACTGCGCCATTGTTTCGAGATTTAAATAAAGTTTGCTCTATTTGAACAAAATGGCGGCGCCCGTGTAGCGGTGTGAATCTGTCAAATGTCAGTGTATCGTGTGTTTATGCGTCACCAGAATGAAGTTTTGAATGGATTTATAATATAGACCACGCGAAAAGGATCGCGATATATCGGGACAGTTCCTGTTCTTCGTCGACGGTTGTCGTGTAAGTAGAACGTGATCCTTCAGTTATAAACATTTGACAGCCTAATGTCTCCCTCGTGTGCTTGTAGTAACTCTGACATTATCACTGAAAAACTTGATACTTTTGTTAAGAGTAATGTAAGGCTATAATATAACACATTCAAATGCATTATTGTGGCTGTTTGAACACTCATTATTTCACTGGAAATCGTGTTGTCTTTGGAGTCAAATATGACAATGATTCTTCCAGATTGAAAGATGAGTAACCATAGCAACGCGACCATCTCCTTCACTTCTCTTCCACAAACACGAGGCCGCGTGTGTGTGTGTGTGTGTGTGTGTGTGTGCGTGTGTGTGTGTGTTAAACCTGTGGGCGGCTGTCAGAGAGAAACTCTCGTCCTCAACATCTCGCCATGATTTCAAGAGCCTCATGTGCGTCACACAGATTCGCAGCTGTTTGATAATTGGGTGATTGAATGAAATGGGTGCTTATGAAAACTTATCTAAATGTCATATTTATATAATGTATACGTTTATAAACTTGGTTAATCATTATTTTCAATATATAGCCCATATATGCTGTTTCATGTGGTCTGGACCGGATCTCTCTCTTGAATTCCGGAAGTGACTTAAACTGTACTTCATCCACTGGCTGCTGAGAGGCAGGCTCCAAAAGAAAGTCAATCCATAAACCCCCGTGTTAAAATCATAGACAGCAAAAGAAATGGACACAGAAATGGAAAGTGAAGTCAATTAGAAGCACTCACTTCCTCATGGCCGAGGCGACTGTGCTGGCTCAAACTGAGCTTGACGAACGGAGATGTGACAGTGCAGCAACCTGTCTCACAGTTTTATTTCTTCTAGTCGCTATGCCGAGGCTCTTCATGACTCTATGTGCTTCTCCCTTCGACTTTATGCCTCCACGTCCCCCGATTGTCACCAAGTTCTCCTCCTGTCTACGGTAATTTCTCTCATTGTGCAGACAGTGAGTCGGAGTGGTTATGACGCAATCGTTAGCCTATTTTTACAAAAACGGCTTCTACCGGGGCCATAACGTAAGAGACAAAGTAATGGAGCCTTTTATACATTGTCGTATGTTTCTTTAGAAATCAATAACGAACAAATGGCGTCTTTAAACGCCTCAGATGTAAAGTCATTCGCCGCCAAAGTGACGCCAAAATGAATGGGAGTCAATGGGATGCTAACAACAGGTGAAGGTCTGTTAACCATAGTTTACTATACATGGATACATGGATACTTCCCCACCCACAAACACTATTCACACATAAATATAAAACACAAAACAAAACTTTATCTGTTGAAGTTCCGTCAGGGCCGACGTGAATCGGATTGATTTAGGATGAAAACACAGATCAACATCGGCAGAGCCTTTGAATTATGGGGAAACCTCCGCTATTTTCATTGCTGAAAGACTACTACTGTCTAACGTTACTAATCCACTACTATCATATTGTTTATAACACACACTTCCAGACACGTTCAGCTCAGTAATGTTACTTCCTACCATCTTACTGTTACACTGAAATGAGTGTGGAGCATTAGTTCAGTCAAGCTGATAACAGTAGTCTATTACTGTAGCGTTGCAGAGGGAGTTTACATGAGTGTCCAGCATGTGTAATGTTTTCTCCGTGTGTGTGTAAAGTCTCAGTGTGGCAGTGTTACCGTGAGTGTTCGCTCTTGTGTTCGAAGCACGAGCGCTCTTGGAAAATATGGTTGCAACCTGAAACATCACCGATAGAGGCCGCTAAAAATACATATAGCACCTTTAACTTATCGATTTGTCAAATTGTCTAAATCAAATCATATCACATTTGCAAACATGCTGATATTTGGAAAACATTATAGATTTAAAATTACGAATTATAGATTTCATTTAAAGATTTATAGTTTATAGATTTTTCATTTAAATTTCATCTTTAAAGGCCGTTTTTTAAGCCTAAGTCAGAAATCTTCACTTCAGTAACACTTACACACACACCAAATTTACACATATTCCTATCTATATTCTGAAGGTTTTTCCAGAGGGGTTTGTTCATGCATCCTTCATGTGCATTTTATTCTTACAAACATGTTGATTTTTCTTTCCTGGCTAATAGCTATTAACAATATTTAGTGATCCAAAATCCCCTCTGAAAAAAACATTAACTTTAATATGTCTAACAAAATGAAACAAGAACTTTGAACTTGACTTCATATCTAATCTTGAGATTTCTGTTTTTTTTATATAAATCATTTTTAAAGATGTAATATAAAAACGCTTGTACTGTTTTGTGTCAATTGTACTGTTTTCAATTTTAATTGATTTTATGCATTAGGAAAAAGGTAAGTACTGCAATTAATCAACTGATGATTTCTTTTAGTTACAATCTTTATCCTCTATTCAGCGTGTGCTGTCTATTCCTAGTGCATAAAATCAAATTAAAATCTTAAAAGAGAATAAAGATGAACAAACATAATGTTTAAAAAATGATATATAAAACATAAAGATAATATAAAATACAAGGCCTTATCATTTCAGTCTTTACTCAGATTTATATATAAAGGACCCAAATGACACTCATTTTGACCTAGAATGAATTATAATGAAAGTATTGAGAAAATAAAAGTAACTCTTTCTTCTTTCTGTACTGAAACATGTCACAGTGCCTCCCTACACACATTGTGTTTGTGTAGATTGCACAGTTGAATTATTTTATGTTTAATGTGACCAGTATAGAAGTTTTGTAGGTGTTAAAACATTGTTTCCAAGGGGACAGGTTTATTGCCACTTTACAGTGTGGCATGTTGCTATAGTTACGCCACAATATATCCCAGTCTATTCGTTTCTTTTACAGACCAGACATCTCAGCACAATATGAAGAAGAAACATTTAATATTTTGCATTAGTCATCAGGCCAGTGTTATCTTGCGCTTTAGTGTCCGAGTTCCCAGTGTGACCTCTCTCCTCCTGCGCTCCTCAGGGTCCCGGGGTGATGTCTGTGTGGAGGGTCACCGTGTTCCCGTGGAGGCCGGGGTCGCGCGTCCAGCTGATCCGGGGTCTGTTCAGTGAGTCTGTGGGTGTGGAGAGCGGACTACAAGGCCGAGACCCGGCGTAGAGTGGAGCAGAGCTGGAGCGCCCGGATCCAGGAGCAGTGGAAGAGGGATCAGGAACACCAGGTACATCCCATCATGATGAACTGAGATTATGAGCAGTAGATGATTGTAATATTGAAAGATATTAAAGGTGCTGTCTGTAAGAATGACTAGTGGTTGAAACAGGTACTGCAGTCCAATTCAAAATATCGGAGATCATCGTTTCTCCCGCCTCCTCAGACTCGACGCTCACACGGGGTCGCCAGTTTGAGACACGCAACAGGAACGAGGCGCAATGGACAATGAAAATGGGCAAATTGGCAACTAGAGTATCACAGACCAAAACAAAAACACACATTCCAGCCTGGAAACACACTTTCAGAGTAAAATAACTGGCTGTAGAAGTGCTTTTTGCATATATCTGATTCCTCGGATATATGCAAACATTATGCTTTAGTAGAGTTAAAAAGTTACATACAGCACCTTTAAGGTGGAAATATGAAAAGATAATAGAGCAACAGCTGATTGTCATTATACCATGGTCTGGGAGAATACTCGATTGTGATTGGCTGCAGGGTATCCATTAAAAAGTGATAGAGGACACCTACAGTAGTAAAGGAGTTCTGGTGAAACTGAGTGTTTACCGTTCGAAGATTCGTAAATAAATGCGTTGGCTACATCAGCTGTGAGTAACCATAGCAACAGGCATTCAAAGTATCCGTTTACAATTTATTATATTACCTGTGTATTTTAATCAAGCGGCAACATTCTAATCTGAAAGATGAAGCCTACCCGGAAGTGCGCTAAACTGCAATACATCTCAAATCCACTAGAGGCCGGTCCCAAAAGGGAGCAAATATCCATAGAGCGGCATGTTAAAATCTCCGTTTTCACAGCATAAATTCATATGTTTACAGTTTGGTCCCATGGACTTTTATTGTAATCTTCAATATGTTCTGCGTGCCTGACAACTGTGAGGGGGTGAATTTTTTTCTAACTCGTTAGTTTTAGATCATGTATTTAGATATAAAATGTATGTAAATAAGGGTGGTTAACTTTGATTGACAGCTGATAATGGGCTGCACTGAGTGAATCTGACGTCTCGGCCATGATCTGACACAACACATCATACCACCTCTATCCTTTCTGAAACTTTTGTATTTTGTATTTTCCAGTATGGCGCCGCCCATACCCCCATGAACAGCCTCAAACGCGTTCTTCAGAGAGTTTATGGGTGACGTCATAGACACTTTGTCCATATTTTTTACAGTCTATGGTTTTAATTATAGGTTAAAAAAAAAAGGCTAGACAAGCCGAACTTCCATGAAAAAAAAAAACCCTGTTAAAGGATTATTTCACTTTTCAGAAAAAACTTTTGCTGATAATTTACTCACCCCCATGTCATCCAAGATGTCCATGTCTTTTCTTCTTCAGTCGAAATGAAATTAAGGTTTTTAATGAAAACGTTTCAGGATTTTTCTCCATATAATGGACTTCATTGGGAACCAGGTCGAGTTCAAGGTCCAAAAGAAACTTCAGTATAAACTGCAAACTTGTTCAAATGGCTTTAAACGACACCAGATGACGATAAGGGTCTTATCAAGCGAAATGATCTCTCATTTTATAAAATAAATAACAAAGTTTAAGTTTTATAAGCTCAAACGCTCGCCTTGCTCTGTTCTGTAACGCAATCCTGTTCGAACTCGAACAAATCTTTTTCCGAGTCAGTTTGGTTCATTTGACGAAAGAAGCGAATTAATTGATTCGGAAAAAAGGTTTTGTTCATTTGATTTTTTAAATGAGCGAATCGTTTCGCTTGATAAGACCCTTATTTGTCATCTGGTGTCGTTTAAAGCCATTTGAACAAGTTTGCAGTTTGTACTGAAGTTTCTTTTGGAACTTGAACCGTTTGGTTCCCACTGAAGTCCATTATATGGAGAAAAATCCTGAAGCATTTTCATTAAAAACCTTAATTTCTTTTTCGAAAGAAGGACATGGACATCTTGGATGACATGAGGTGAGTGAATTATCAGCAATTATCAGCTTTTTTTGAAAAGTGAACTAATCCTTTAACTTTTGACTTGTGAGTGAGCTAAACTGAAGGGTTCTCCGAGCTGAGCGGACTATAAATATCTCCGGTTGCTGAATAAACCGTCAGGCGTAACCAAGGAAACTAAGTTTTTGTTTGTAAAAACTTTAGATTTCAATTGTAAAACGAATTAAAATATAAACTAATGGTGTAGGCAGAATCCGCACGAGGGTTCTGTGTTAGGCTGCCATACTTGTGGCGACGCCATTACTGAGTTGTTACCGGTATGTAAACAAACCTCCGTGATGACGCACCCTCGATGGCAGCTACAGCCAGGCTGAATGACGTGTTGGGTTGATGATGTTAGACAGTGGCCTCCAGTCACAGATGAAGGTACAGAACGATCTTACAGATTATTTATGAAAATAGCTTGGCAAGCTAGCTAGGCTAACGTTAGCTTACAAGGAACTATATAAAGACCTGTCCATTTGGCAACAACAAATAAATGATGACATCAAATAAACGAATTAATGTTTTTCATTTGTGTCCATTATTTATCTCGTTTTCACATTGCAAAAGGCAGGGGAAAGGTACAGCTAGAAAGTATACATAATATGGACCAATTAGTGTTTTTAAACCATGGAAAGAGGTTAATATAACAGCAGAAGAACAATTATGTCAACGTAACGTTACATTTAGCTCAGGAAAAGCCATTTAATGACCATAGCATGTTAATTGAATAGAAAAAAAAATAGCTAGAGAGGAGACTTTGCTGAGCACTATATTACGTATGTATTATATGTTTTACTTATGTCATGAAATAATTGTTGTTATAACAAAAACGGCATTATATTTAATTTAATTTGTTATTTTAAACCTTTAATAATACCAGCAGAACCGTATGGCACCAGACAGGGGCAGTCGACCCGGGGTATTTTATGTAGCTCACAATGTTTTCTCTTCCAAATTGAAATTTTACTGCCGCCATTGAAAGAATTTATAACGGAACATGTTTCCCACTCGACATTATAAAAGTTGTAACGTTTGTGACAGTCGGCTGTTTATTCCAGTGGACGCAAGTTGCAACTAAAACAATGTTTTCAGACCAACATTTTCTTTGCCAAAAGTGGCAGACTGCAGGAACATAACACCTCGTGCTTAACATGAAGTCAATTCTGCTTTTATAGCCAAATATCACTAATCACAATCCAAACAAAAGGCATCTGTTTTGGGTGAGACACTTGAAAATACAGCTTAATGTCCCTGTAAATCATTGGCCTGACTTTCATCATACTAATATTCTAGTGAGAATATGAGTCTGAGACTGCTCCATAGGGCTTTGATTATGAGGCGGTGTCTTAACCGAACCAGGAAAAAAAACCTCTGCACTCAATTGGATAGTCGGTAGACCTACAACCAATCAGAGCAACGCAGTAAGGCAACTACTTTGCATACAGTTGTCAGACTACAGAACTTACTTATTTTTAGAAGTTAAATAACGAGTGTTGCTTCTTTCACTTGATCCTCCATGAGTGCGACCAAAGGAGAAACCACAACGACCACAGGCTTTTCCTCACGTGCAAACCCGTTCTTCAAGAGCGGGATGTAGGAAGGACAGCAAAAATATATTTCCGATCGACAAATGCCTTGATTGCAGTTTTCTGTTCGTCTATTAAAATGAATGCGCTGATTCGATATTTTACGACAGACCCGACAGTGGAATCTGTACATCTTAATTCTCCAGCTGCAGTCATCTCTGAGGGAGACCAGTTAGCGCTCTTTGATAACGTGATGATTACGTCCCTGCAGATCACCTGTCCATCATCGTATAAAGCCCACCCTGGCAATTATGATTGGCCTGTTCATTTTTTGCCTGATCATAATTACTCCTCAATGGATCGAGTCCAGACCGAAGTACACACACGTCTGTTTCATTCCCGGAGTCCTCAATTGAGACTCATTAAGTCATCAAACTTATTACATTCCAGGAAATCATTTATATCATTTTTCAAAGGCATCCAGAGATCGAAATAATAATTCCATAGACGCCCACCTTTCGTCGGCCCCTCATATCATACCACATCAGTTATCTTTGTAATTGCTAAAACGGGGTCAATCACAGAAAATGCTTTTTCCACATTAAGAAAACTTTACTTAATTTAATGTTAAAATTAAATTCTATCTTCACAATTCTTATCCAATAGTAAAAAGCCAGATAGCCTACATGACCATCCTGAGCTTCGCCAATTCCTTATTAAAAAAATGTTTATAAGTCTAACTATCGAGATTTTAAATAACTAGAGATGGAAGTTTTTGTAGACCACACACAAACCACTGAAATCTGTTTTTATCCAGAAAAACTGCAGCTCACGTTTACTTGATTACAGATTTACAGCAAAATGGCGGACGCGTTGACGTATCACAGCAAGGTTCCAGCGGCCAATAGGGCGTTGATGTATTTATTATGTCTATATTCAGGATCACTTGAAAATGAAAGGCAGGTGTGTTTGATAAGGGTTCAGTGTTGAACTCTTTGCAGGATTGGGCACCCCTGTCCTAAATGAAAGCAAGCGGTCTAAATAGAGTGAAGATGTGACACTCGTGAGCCCGTCGTGCCCAGAGGTGAAGGAAGCGTCCACACCTCATATGCCAAAGAAAATTGCGTTTCACTCAATGAGAGATCCTGAGCTTGAGACGGTGAGCCCCAAAACACACAAACAACCAGAGACGAGCTGTGCCACTGGCAGTGCCGGTCCTATTACACCTTTAAAGGAGTAGTTCACTTCAGAATTACAATTTCCTGATAATTTACTCACCCCCATGTCTTTCTTTCATCAGTCGAAAAGAAAATAAGGGCTTTTGAGGAAAACATTCCAGGATTTTTGTCCTTATAGTGACTTCAATGGGGTCCAATGGGTCGAAGATCAAATGTCAGTTTCAGTGCACATATATATATATATATATATATATGTATATATATGTTTGTATGTATATGTTAATTGGAAGGCCTGCTAAATCGATCCAATGGCAGTGCTCGATTAAAGGTGAAGGTATCACGCCTGATTCGTCTTCTTCTCATGGCAAAAGGTTTTTTCATTAAATGCAATTAATTTTATCTCATTTTATTTTATCTCTCCGTTCATGTCCATTGCTCCATTGAAGATGTCCACGTCTTTCTTTCTTCAGTTGAAAAGAAATTAAGGTTTTTGATGAAAACATTCCAGGATTTTCTCCATATAATGGACTTCAATGGGGTCCAAACGGTTCAAGGTCCAAAAGACAGTTTCAGTGCAGCTTCAAAGGGCTTTAAACGACACCAGACGATGAATAAGGGTCTTATCAAGCGAAACGATCTCTCATTAAAAAATAATAACAAAGTTTAAGTTTTATAAGCTCATAAGCCTTGCCTTGCTCTGTTCTGTGTGAACTCTCCTGTTCGAACTCATTCATCAAAATGAATGAATCTTTTAGTGTCTATTTGGTTCATTCAATGAGCGAAACGAACGAATTGACTCGGAAAAAGATTTGTTCATTTTGATGAATGAGTTTGAACAGGAGAGTCACAGAACAGAGCAAGGCAAGCTTATAAGCTTATAAAACTTAAACTTTGTTATTATTTTTGAAATGAGCGATCGTCTTTGACTCATAAGACCTTATTCATCAGTCATAGTGTCGTTTAAAATCCTTTGAACAGTTTACACTGAAACTGTCTTTTGAACCTTGAACCAGTTTGGACCCCATTGAAGTCCATTATATGGAGAAAATCCTGGAATGTTTTCATCAAAAACCTTACATTTCTTTCAACTGAAGAAGAAAGACATGGACATCTTGGATGACATGGGGTGAATAAATTATCAGCAAAAGTTTTTTTAAAAGTGAACTACTCCTTTACGCTCATTTTAATTAGGTAAATTGTAGGAGACATATAGTCCTATGGACACTTTTCTGAGACCTTAATGGTGTTTCTTGAGGGACGTTGTCGATGTTCAGGATGCGCATTAGTAATTCTCTCTTAAAGGCGAGAGGTGTGTATTGTGTATAGCCTGTAGAGTTTCAGTATGTCATGTTTCTGCTTTAGAGATATTCATTGAAAGAATCCCTCCGTCTCCCAGCGGAGTGTGTGTGTGTGTGTGTGTGTGTGTGTGAGAGTCTGGAGCATTACTCTTACAGAGACGCTGCTTTTGTTCAGGTGGCTTTTAAGCCGTACACATTGTGCTTTGAGTGGCGTTGATGTGTTTTTCTATCCTGAGCACGACGTCTCTCCGTCATGTCCATCGCTCTTTGTTTTGTGGAGCTGCAGTTGCTGACTGCATTTATTAAAGACATCATTCAAAGACTGGACTGAAAGCTCAAATATGCGAAGTACGTGGATCAGACTTTATCTGTCATTCAGTTTACAGAATATTCACATTACAAACAATTCAGTGTGAGTGACATTAGAACATTTTTATTTGAAGCTAAACGTATTGGAAAATAAAAGACGAAAGTACAAGATTGAGTTTAGATTCTGTAATGAGGGAATGAAATGCTCATCTTGTGAATGATATAATCAGAAATGGCTGTACAATACAATATATAACTGGCCTGTATTGTCATTGATTGGAAGCAGGGTCAGAAATTAACTTTTAAATTAAGGGGAAATATTTCTCTAGGGGCACACACACACAAACACACACTTACACACACATGCCAAATCTATTTTTATACAATTTTCAGAAAAGTTTCAATTTATGAACTCTTAAACCTGTAGTGACAACATTCTATTTTTTCCACACATTTTAATGTATTATTCAAGTTAAAAAAGTATTTATATTAAAGGCGCTATATGTATTTTTTAGCGGCCTCTATTGGTGATGTTTCAGATTGCAACCAATTTTCCAAGAGCGCTCGTGCTCGAACACACTCATGGTACACGGCCACACTGAGACTTTACACACTCCGAGAAAGCATCACACAACATGCTGGAAACTCATGTAAACTCCCACTGCAACACTGTAAAAAAATATCTATAGAAATTACAGTAAATTAGGGCTGTCAACTTTAGTCGTTTAGTCGACTAATCAGTTGAATGCCGTCTTGGTCAGACTGAAATTCTTATTGATCGAACCAGTCGCATTTTTTTTTGCCAATAGAAATACATTTTCAATGATTTACTCCTTGATATTTATTCCTTTATAAAGCAGTTATTTATTACTGTATTCTAAATATAATTAGCCTATGTTTTATCCCCAACTTTAAATACTTTTAGGCTATTTCTTGTAACTGCGCCACAGTTTAGCGCACACACATAACACACTCGGGAACCGCACCTACTGGCTGCGCTGCTGCTCGCGCTCAATAAGGGATGTACCGGTAGGTGGTTTTGCTGTATTCATTCAGTTCACGCTACTTTAGTCGACAGAATGTCCAAGAAATCTAAATCTTTTGTCTGGCTACATGTTTGTGGAGGTAGGCGACGGTGGCGACCGCGTTGCTCCATTATGAGCGCGCACATCGCGTGCCTATTTGAAATCAAACTTGAGCGCGCAAAAGACGTGAGCAGCTCTTTTAACGGCTTTATCATACTGACTCAATAGATTGTTTTCTTAATAGGTTTTTATCTGTACACTTGACTCATTTGAAAGTAGTCTAAATAATGTAAGAAAACGAAATTAAACTTATATGCTATCTTACAACAGAGCCTAGATTTCAGATTGTTTTTTAGGCTATTTTGTCTGTTGTTTTAAAACGCCTAACAGATCGGCTGGACAAAAGTTAACCCATAGCTTTGTAAGTAAAGAAGAATACAGCCTGTAACGAGAGCTTTTGTTAGGATTTTTCATTATGTGGCAGATAGCAGTTATATTATTTTGTAGCGTGTGGTGTGATCAGGTGCGTGATTGTGACCGTCACTATAGACCAAGGACAGAGCTCCTCACTTGCAGTTAAACAAATCACTTAATTTTCAAAGAATTGTATTATTATTATAGTTTTATTTATTTTCGATGTTTTTTCGTTGTTGTTTTATAAATGCTCTATGACAATTGTTTAAAAAATGTTCAATCAAAACATCCGTTTTTTTTTTTTTTTTTTTAGTCGACTAATCGTTGCGCAGGACAAGACCTTGGTCGACTAAGGATTTCTTTGGTTGATTACAGCCCTACAGTAAATTACAGTAAAACTGGCAGCTGCTTGCCAGTAACTTACTGTAGATTTAAATTGATGTTATTTACTGGCAACAGTTTGTTCAAAGTTAAATGAACATTAAACATTAACAAGTCTTTATCTTTACAGAATAAAACAAAAATAACAGCATCATGCAAAGCATTCTGGGAACCAAAATTTGAAGGAAAAAGATTGATGAAGATTTCTGGTTCCCAGAATGCTTTTGCATTAGATTATTTTATAGTTTTTATTATGTAAAGACAAAAACTTGTTAATGTTAAATGTTCATTTAACTTTGAACAAACTGTTGCCAGTAAATATACATTCATTTAAATCTACAGTAAGTTACTGGCAAACTGCTGCATGACTACAGCAATTTTTTTACAGTGAACGTTACAATAATAGACTACTGTTATCAGCTTGACTCAACTAATGCACTCGAATACAATGAAAACAATAAGTTTGTGCATTATCTCGACATAAGGCATTTCACTAACTATTCGTGTCTCTTTCATAATCAGCAATGGCAACATCGGTGAATTTATAATATGATAACGAAAACGGTTAGTGAAATGAGACTGAACAATTTTAAAATTCGTTTTTTTTTATGAAAACATTCCAGGATTTTCTCCATATAATGGACTTCAATGGGAACCAAACAGTTCAAGGTCCAAATGAGAGTTTCAGTGCAGCTTCAAAGGGCTTTAAACGATTACCAGACGATGAATAAGGGTCTTATCAAGCGAAACGATCACTCATTTAATAAATAAATAACAACGTAAGTTTTATAAGCTCAAATGCTCGCCTTGCTCTGTTCTGTGTGACTCTCCTGTTCAAACTCGTTCAAGCAAAATTAACGAATCTTTTTCCGGATAATTCGTTCATTCGTAAATAATAATAACAAAGTTTAAGTTTATAAGCACAAATGCTCGCCTTGCTCTGTTCTGTGATGAGCGTCTCGTGACTCTCCTGTTCAAACTCATTCATCAAACTGAACAAATCTTTCCGAGTCAACTGGCTCATTGATTCAACCAAATGACTTAAAAAGATTCGTTCATTTGATGAACGAGTTCGAACAGGAGAGTTATGAACAGAACAAAGCAAGGCGACTCTTTGAGCTTATAACTTTTTTTTTTCCGCTTGATAAGACCCTTATTCATCGTCTGGTGTCGTTTAAAGCCCTTTGAACAGTTTGCACTGAAACTGTCTTTGGACTTTGAACCGTTTGGACCCCATTGAAAGTCCATTATATGGAGAAAATCCTGAATGTTTTCATCAAAAACCTTAATTTCTTTTCGACTGAAGAAAGAAAGACATGGACATCTTGGATGACATGGGGTGAATAAATTATCAGCAAAAGTTTTTTTAAAGTGAACTACTCCTTTAAACCCAACATGCATCTCAAGTACAGAATATGTTCTTTTCATTGATATCAGGAGCTTTGTATGGGTTTTCTGCTGTGGTTTGAAGGCGCTTGGCTTCTAAAATTAGTCTGACCCGGAGCCGAGACCATTTAACACTCCTTGCTTTCATTCCCCAGACGTGTGTGTAGCATCTGCTTTGTTTTACATCAGCGTTACACTCTTGTTTTCTCACACTGTTTGCTTTCACATGTTCTCACTTCACAAAGGGTTTCTACACAGTCATTGACTTTAAATAAAAAATACGCTTCTCTTGTGCTCTGAATAGATTTCAGTGGGTGGACTGTGTGTAAGCTGACCTCAATTGTTTATGTACCAAATTTATCAGAGTTTCCACACCGATTACGTACAGGATTCGCGAAGGAAAGCTTCTTGGAGAGATGCGGTGGAGATGTATTCTCTCCCAAAATGTGTCCTTGTCTCTTTCAGCCGCTGAATAATTCAGGCCTTTTGACCCGCGCTGATTAATGCTTTCCCAGTGCGGCGAGCTTCTTCAAAGCCGTCATGAATCATTAAAACTGCTGTGGAGAGCGTGACTGAATGAATGAGCTTTAGCGGATGTCGTAGGTCAGTCTGCGTTCAGACAAGTAATGTGAATGCCTCATGTTAGTGAGGACTACTCCATTATATTAACTTGTAAACTCGAGCTGCGCTTTACTAAGCGTGATTGCGTGTGTTTGACCAGGACGATCCAGCCTGAATATTGTTACGAACAGAAACGTGAACGTGGGCCTACCATTAGTATGATTGTTGCTAACGATAGGCGATATGACCACATTTATATTTCACGATATTGATCTCAGGATAATGTCATTTCTGTTTATTCTGTTATTAAAAATAAGCAAATTGCAAACAGTACGTTTGAATTAACCTCCTCCACTCTGATCGCCCGTGGACGGGCGACAGAGCTACGTCATTATATTTAAACTTAATTTTTTGTGTTTCTGGAGATGCTATCACCCCATATTTAGTATCATTTTAAATCTTAAAATCTCATCTTTACACAGAATATAATTATATTTATGTATATGGAAAAAATAATGAATATATAAAGCTTTAAAAAACAATCGTCACAAAATCGCTCCTCCCCCAAAATGTCAATGCAGAAATGTAAATATTAATATACATGTCTTATGCATCTCACAAAACAGAAAAATCCTATATCAAAAGAAAGCTCTCATTCTCAGTAATGTGACTGTGTAGTTTGTTTTATTGTTTTAACATCACAGTTCAAATTATCTGAGCTAACATAGCTCACATTATCAACAGAATCGGGCAGTAAAATATGATTTCTGTGAAAAAACAAAGACAAACGTCTCATTTCTACGTCGATTACATGTGCACTAAGCTAGAATCGGCCACAAACGCTATATCATCTTTTACCTTAGGTTGTTTTATTTCAAATAAGCCCATTTGTACTTCTCTGTGAGCTCATCTTGGTAAATAAACCAATGTTATGTCGGGTGTCCAGAAAACAAAACGTGCTCGACGGAAGAAACGCGCGATCTACATGCGATCTACACATCATCATCAAACCGTGCAAGCGTCCTTTAGTAATGACGATGGTATATATATATCAGGCACGTGTTCAAAGCTGAGGGTGTCGCTTTCCAATCACATGTCAATCATGTATCTGGTTTAGTCACATGCTGAATCAGCCAACGAATCAGTGGAGTAGGTGGGCGGGATCACGACCGGGTTTTTTTTGGCTTTATTTTGAATCATGTGATACACGACGTTGTTGATGATAGGCGAGTAGATACTAGATAGTAGGAAGTGAATAACAAATGATGAAGACGACTGACAGAACATTTGTGGATATATTTGTATTTTTCAAGCGTTTTGAAATAAAAAATGCATCTGAAGATGGAAAAGCAGCTAAAAAGGTGTTGTCTTGCGTCGAAGCAATATTAGAAAAATCCAAAGGACGCATATATGCACTAAAAATGATGCTTTGCCTCCCTTCGGTTATATTTGAATAACTCTTGCTCAGAATGTGATAGAGAAAAATTTTTTTTCTGGTGGATACTGTGACTTACTGTAGTCAAGCAATATAATCAGCAGGTCCCCAGAGCAAACAGTACATGCATCACAGATTTTTCAAAAACAGGATAATAAATAAATACATTTAAAAAGGCCAATTTTTTTATGTTTATCCTAATATTTTAAAAGCATTCAATGCTATTTATGATTTTGTTTCAATCTGATTTAGTAAATTTGAAGGGTTTTCTGTACAATGACACTAGCTTTTTGAATGTCCTATACTGTGTGTGTCTAGGGTGAATATTTAAACTTGGGTGTGTTAAATTCAGGCGGAATTCCAAAATATGCCCTAGAGTGGAAGAGGTTTTAACCATGAATTAAACAAAATCGTTTTTCATGTACAATAGATTTATTTAACATCATGTAGTTAGAATTAGTACAGAAATGTAATAATCAAATGTAAAAACAGAGTATTGCCTAGTCTTCACAGCATGGATTAAATATATTTCTTAATTCAGGTTAAAAAATTATTCAGTTAAGTTGTTTAATTTTGTTTGATTCACATTAATGAGGTTTATTAGGCTGCTGCTCACTTTAAGACCGAATGCACGACACGGATCCATTAAACGTAATACACATCCGGTTTATACCCAACTGTTTACATTCACTGGACACATAACCAGCTGTGTTTACATGAACAGGCCACTCCATGGGCATTTTAAATTAATTGGCATGTGTATCGAGCATTCAAGCGAAATAAGATGTGAAAGAGACCTGAATTTGCGGTCGCATGCTGAGATACTCGAACTTTTTGGGTAACACTTTACTTAAAGGGGTGTGCATAAGACTGTCATGACCCCTTCATAATCATGACATGACACACGTCATGAATATTAAAGAGGTTTTATGCATGTTTATGACAACTATCATTAAGTGTCATTCGCTCAATTATGACATATTTAATGCAAATTTGACATTGTTTGAGATGTCTTTATGACACCTTGACATAAACCAATACATCATATCCTGTCAGTGTCTTTGTCATGACAACTTGACATTACCAAGACAATATAATTGTCATAAACATGACATTACAGATTAATCATCAAACTTAAGAAAGCACTTAGTTTTATGAGTTGGTTTTGACATTGGCATCTTCAAAGACATCTTAATGTCATATTTGCATTAAAAATGTCTTAATTGAGCAGATGACACTTAATGACAGTTGTCATAAACATGCATATGTCCTGTCATGATTATGAAGGTGTCATGTCAGTCTTATGAACACCCTTCAAGTAAAGTGTTAACCTAGTTTGACATTTTGTTCTAGAAATTCATGATTTCAAAATGTTGTAAACAAGACCTATTATGCTTTTTCCATGTTTATCTTTCTTTAGTGTGTGAGCCATTCCACCGAAAGGGTGACATTTCTGTCCCCAGGACATTATATGTATAAAATTGCATGAAAATTATCTCTAAAATACATTTTATTATTAAGCAAAATGTCATGCACATTTAGCTAACTACAAATTTAAAACGTATAATTAAAAACATTAACAAAAACGACACAGAACACTAAAAAATAGCATTTTCTACATGTCCCAACTCTCTATCTCTAAACTTTACCATGAAATATTATGATTAAAATCCTTCAGAAATCTGAATTTTTCTTGCATTGTTGTGTGATTTTATATCCAAACTGCTTTAAAATGAACAAAGAAAAAACATTTGATCTAATATTGTAGATAAAATACACATTTTCAGTCATGTCCCCAGGTTTTCACTCAGTCCTGTTACACTGTTACATCCCCCCGCTGAATAACGTAGAATATTCCACAAGACACATTTTCAACAGTAAGTTTCATCATCTGGATCTTCTGAAGGCAATGGGGTGACTATAAGTCACTCCTTCTCATTTTCGTTTCTGTATATTTGATGAAATTGTAACTATGAATGAGAAGGTCAATCTCAACATACAGTCCTGTTACCTAAACATTTTCTTAGATTTAATTGTTTTATTTTAAAAATATTAACTTTTGGTAAGGCACTAGAAATGGCTCAGTGTCCTCACGCTATTAGCATCAATGCTATGTGGCCATATGCCATATATTTGATAACTTTTTGCTTAAAAACTTTTTGGTCGTCTTTAAAATGAAAAAATGCCTTTGTGTTTCAAAATACAAAATACACCTTGCTTTAATAGTGATTTTACTGGCACAAATATAATTTTTTTGAACATATAACCAAGAATTTCTTTAAAATAAACACATGGGGAAAACAAAGGAATTAATTGACATGCTTCTAAACTTGCTTTTTAAATGACACATGATTTTTGGTAACAGGATTGAGAAAGCATGCGTCCATATTCTGCTTAAACCTTGTAAAAAAAATAAAGTTGCCTGAGATTGACCAATACAAATTGTGCAGTACAATAATTACATAGAACAGACATTATCTTCATCTCCTGTCATTAAACATTACAATATTGCTGGCCATACACTGATGAGGAAAGTGCGCGTCCGGTGTGCGATACCTTGAGTTGTCCTAGACGCGACGCGGCGCTGCGCGTCCGGTGTGCGACACCCTTTAGTGTCCAAGATGAACCTTCCCAGACAAATCTTGGATTAGTGACAATCTGTAGCTTTTAACATTTAGTAAACCGTTGAAAGAACATACTTTTTTTAAATTATATTTTTAATCGGTTTATTAGCACTCAAAGAAATATTCTGTGTTCAATACAAGTTAAGCTCTTCACAAAATGAGTTTCGACTTCTCCTTTCTCTAAAATAAGCACATATCTCTGTTACAGCGAATTACCATTTTGTAAACATTACTATCTTGGTTCAAAAGCCACAAGGCCTAAGGAATATGCAAGTTAAAGGAGAACTCCGGTCAAAATGAACCTTTGGTCTAATAACACATCGGTACCTAGTCGACCGTTCTCTGAGATTTGTTTTCATGATAATCGAATGTAAAGAGTTTTATCTCTAAAAACTGTTTAGCGTATAATGCTAGCACTGGGGGCATTTACTAAGTAAAAAGAAATCACTAGTTTATACCACTAACAAGGCTCAAAATAGCCCCACACTAACACAGTAACATAATGAGGGTCTATACATGCAAAACGAAGCATTGAGAACTGTGTAAGTGTACAGACCGTTTAATAAGAAGATACTTTATAAAGACAGTTCACTTCGTGTATACAGACAGGAGCCATCTTAGAAAACAGCCTCGACAAGTCGAACTCACGAACACCGTTCATACAGTTCAGCTCACTCAGCACGACTTTTGTGGTTATCGAGACTGTTTTCTAAGATGGCTCCTGTCTGTATAAACGAAGTGAACTGTCTTTATAAAATATCTTCTTATTAAACGATCTGTACACTTACAAAGTTCTCAAAACTAAGCGATTTCTTTTTACTTAGTTAACAACCCCATTCCTAGCATTATACGCTAAACAGTTATTAGAGATAAAACTCTTTACATATTCGATTGTCATGAAAACAAATCTCAGAGAAAGATTGACTAGGTACCGATGTTTTATTAGACCAAAGGTTCATTTTGTGCTGGAGTTCTCCTTTAACATGGAAATGGAACCTATCCAAAAGTTATATCCAATTTTATTTCATTGCCACAACAACACATACTTAAACTGTTTGATCTCGAGTAATTAATGTAAGTGCATTTATAAACTTATAAGACTCACATTTCTATTTACATTCTACAAAAATTGGTCACGTTTACTTTCAGTATAAGTGCCTCAAGAGAACATTGCATTTTGTTTTCTAATTATTAATTTTACATGTATTAATTTAGCAGAAGCTTTTATGCAGTTGAGGATCTTAAGAAGGCAATAAACATGAGATGTGCCTGTAATACAAAGTTTCAGTTATTGTTCAACATAGTACAAGCTAGAACAGCGAGGGGATGCGGGATTAGCAGGATGCGGTTATGTGTTCACGGAAGAGATGAGTTTTCATATGCTTCTTGGAAACCGTGAGGGTTTTGGCTGTCGGGATGTGGTTGGGAAGATCATTCCACATCCTTGAGAGTGATTTTGTGTCTTTCTGTGGTGAAACCATGAGGCGTCGCTCACTTACAGGCTTGTGGAGGAGATGTAGAGCGTAGATGTAGAGCGTAGATGTGGACTCTTGGAGAGAGCGAGGCATTGAGGAGCCCGCGGCTGCTCTGTAGGCCAGTGATGGAGTACTCGAGTCCTTATTCTCTGGACTCGAGTCCGACTTCGAGACTCCATTCTTCGGACTCGCTGACTCGAACTTGGACTCGTCGACTGATGACTCAGACTTGGACTCGGACTTGCATTACAAACCGAAAAAATGGCAAACGTAATGAAAGCGGAACGAAACTCATTTTGTGCTTCATGGACCTTTATCAGTTTGAACCATCAACAACAGTGCAGTGCGCGAGCCAGTCTTGATCAAGCGATTTAGGGCTGCCAATTCTCACGCTCTCACGCAACCACACCCCCTATTTCTCACGCTGAAGTTTCAACCCGGCTGGTCAAATGCCTGTAAGATAAGTTTATCTATAGATCTACCTGTTGAGCCACTCGTGATCGACTAGTTTTACCGCAAATTAGTTAATATATCCTCTAAACTAGAGCGATCGTGCATGCGAGACAGATGTTGAGCTCCTAACGGCGCGGACGCAAAGCCAGGACTGGAGTCAAAGCACGTTCCTCTCTGCACTCTAAGCGTTCTGTTATCACTCCGCTATAGTCCACTACGTGTTTTCCAGTCTCACTCACAGGAAAAACTGCTTCGTGTTCATTGTTAAATCAATTTAAAAGATAATCTTATGTTTTATTTTTTTATATATCACAAACGTTGAATTTATAATACTATATGTAATGGTTTGGAAAGTATTCTACACGTTTAATAAATGTTCCGGCTGCCTTTGCTTATACAAGTAAACCGTATGGGAAGCGCACCGAGGTAAAAATACGAATTTGACAAATTCTACAAACAATTTTAGTTTGCCAACAGTTAATAATAATAAATATTCATAATATATTGAGAAAAGTGAGAAGCACTAACATTTCTCCGTTATTATCCGAATCAAACAGCGCTGATGTGGTGTGAAGGAATGAACTAGTTATAGGTTTTAAGTCCACAGATCAGCAACATTCACTGTGGATTTAATGTAGTAACACTAACTTGTAACCATGGAAGTTTGGCAAAAAAAGTAGCATACATCACACATCTTTTTTCCAGCACTTCAAAACATAGTATAATATTTAAAAAGATATATTTTTAATGTGATGACCAAAACATTTGTTCACAAATTTGTTCATCCTTCAAAGATTACCCCCATTTATAAAACTAGAAAATTTCAAGATGTAGGAAAACTCTTTAAAGGTGCCAGAGTGGTGACAATGTAGGCACTGGGGGCTCGAGACTGAACTCGGACTCAAACACGGGACTTTGAGACTTCAACTCTGGACTTGAACTCAGGTAATGGTGACTCGACTTGGACTCGAACTCGGACTCTTCTTTGGTGACTCGAACACTGGGACTCGAACACTGGGACTCTGAACACTGGGACTCGAACACTGGGACTCGAACACTGGGACTCGAACACTGGGACTCGAACACTGGGACTCGAACACTGGGACTCGAACACTGGGACTTGAACACTGGGACTCGAACACTGGGACTCGAACACTGGGACTCGAACACTGGGACTCTGAACACTGGGACTCGAACACTGGGACTCGAACACTGGGACTCGAACACTGGGACTTTGAACACTGGGATCTTGAGACTTGACTAGGACTTCAACAGTTGGTGACTCGACTACAACACTGCTGTAGGCAAACATCAATGTCTTGAAATTGATGCGAGCCGCATCCGGAAGCCAGGACAGAGAGACAAACAGAGCGGTGACGTGGGCTCTCTTGCTTTTGGGATCATTTGCAGAGGTTTGGTTGCACATGTTGGAAGCCCAGCTAGAAGAGCATTGCAATAGTCCAGTCTAGAATTGACAAGGGCCTGGACGAGAAGCCGTTTATGCTCTGATCTTCCTAATGTTGTGCAGTGCAAATCTGCTATTTTTTTGGGATAATCTATATAATGCCAAAACTGCTCATGGTATTGAGCACAAATGATTTATTTACAACTTTAAGGGTGTTTTCACACTTGGCAGATTTGGTTTGATTAAAGCGTATTCTAGTGTGATTGCTTTGTTAGTGCGGTTCAGTTGAAGAAGTGCGAAGATAAACCCTCTGGTGACAACAAACAAGCAGACGGAGGCGCTGAAAAGATCAACTCAGAAAAAGTACTGAGGTTCGGATGAAATATGAACACAACACGGACCAAAAACATGTTAACGAACCAAAAACAAGCCATGACGTCAGAAGGCGCGACTCTATTAATGACCGAATGCTTAGCTGTTTTTTCTTCGTCATATCAATGGTTAGGCATAGTCGTTTCCAAAAGCATCAATGGTTTCTTGCGATACTTTCGGGAAACGCAAATGGTTATACTACACAATTATTTACTAAACAGGTTATTCATCCAATTCAATGCATGTTGTACACAGTAAACTTCTTGTCAAATAAACAAAATCACTTGTAAAAAAAAAAGTTGTCATGAAACAGAAGAGTAACATTTAGTTTTGTGTGAAAATTGCTCAATGAACTACATCTCCCGGGGAACGAAACAACAAGCAAAATCCACTCGTGTGTGTGTGTGCAGTCTGGTACAAAACACCGCAACACGCATGACGGTGTAACGTTACGATTATAACATAAGACTGTAGAAACAATGGCAGACGTTAGCTTCAGTAAAGTTAGCTTCATTCATTGAGACACAATGTGCGCCTTGTGGGTCCTTGTAATTGCGTATTTTCACAGTCTTATACCTCAACGGTTTTACATCAAACTGCGACTTTCTTGACTTTAAAATGTATCTTTTAAATTGACAAACATCATGGGTCTCATTCATGAAACATTCGTAAATATACGAGTAAATATGAGAGTGATTTGCGCGGTAAAGAGACCTTCCCGAAAACTCTTCTCCTGATTCACAAATACTTCGTAAACGTCAGATGTGATAGTGAAATGTATGTGTGTGTTAGTGAATTCCAACCAGTCGTAAATGGGATGCGCATGCACGTTAATTATCACTTACCATAAATCCCGCCCATTATATCTGATTGACATCTATATATAGGCATATGATAACATGTATGCGAATGAAAAAGAAAGATTTCTCGGATCTAGAAACTGAAGTTTTATTATCAGAAGTTCATTCAAAACGCCACATTTTATTTTCAAGCGTACATAGTGGCGTATGAGGTCCTAAAAAAAGGAAGCTTGGCAGCATATTACAGTTAATGGAGTTACATCTGTTAATCAAACAGTCCCAGAAGTGAGAAGAAAATGGTTCGACATTAAGCTTGACAGCAAAAAACGTATTAGTTCACTTCGGAAAAATCATATTCAAACTGGAGAAGGACCGCCATCGATCACCAGATCTGCTATTACTTATGAAAGCTTGTTTCCGCCATAGAATGAAAATTAAAAAAGGTAATTGCGACTTTTTATCTCACAATTCTGACTTTTTTTCACACAGTTGCGAGTTTACATCTCACAACTCTGACTTTATAACAGGCAATTATGTGATTAAAAAAGTCGCAATTCAGAATTGCGAGATATACAGTCAGAATTGCGTGTTATAAAGTCGCAATTACAAGATATAAAGTCAGAATTGTGAGATTTAAACTATTCTGAGGGGAAAAAAGTTAGTATTTTTTTCCCCTTAGATTTAGCCTGATAACTCTCAATTGCGGGTTTATAGCTCACAATTCTGAGAAAAGATGTCAGAATTTCGACATATAAACTCTCAATTATGTGTTATAAAGTCAGTATTGTGAGATGTAAACTCGCAATTGTGAGAAAAAAAAGTCGCACTTCTGAAAAATCGTATTCAAACTGGAGAAGGACCACCATCGATCACCAGATCTGCTATTACTTATGAAAGCTTGTTTCCGCCATAGAATGAAAAATAAAAAAGGTAATTGTGACTTTTTATCTCACAATTCTGACTTTATATCTCGCAATTCTGACTTTATATGCTTTTAAATGCTGTTTAAATATGTACCCGATTAATGTGAATTAAAATGCAGCCTTATTAATGAGTAAAACGTTCAAGATGTAAGCGCACCATTTACGCGTGGCTGGGAGCAGGTGTAGATTTCTTGCGTACCAACTAACATTTGGAAAACACAAACATTTTAATGAATCCGAAAATTTACGCCAGAACCACTTTACACACACGATTTACACAAAATTCGTTCTGCTTGTGTTTCATGAATGAGACCCACTATGTGTAATTCAGGGCACAATTCAAACTGAGATCAAAAAATTTGTTGTCTCTCGCCATTGACTACCATACAATATTTTTCCAAAATAAGGTCCTATGGTCGAGTGGAAGGAGAGGGGTTCAGGCTCTCTCTATTGCCCGTCAGAGTTCAGTTCAGGCATCAGAACCGCGTCTCCTCACGGCTGATCTCGGCTTGTGTTACGGAGGGATTCCTGATGCTGTTTTGACTCATTTAAAGGGATACTTCACCTCTGGAAAGATGGATGTGAATTTAAAATGGGTCATTTATGTAAAAGAAATGTGAAATTATTTTTTAATTTGGAGCTTTGTAGACTGAGAAAAGACAGAAAATGTATTTTTGGCTAATGTGAATGAAAGGCAACAACTCCCAGAATGCACTTGTTTCGCTGCCCTAGGAGACCACGACTACTGGTAACAGAGTGCAGTCGTTAAACAACAAGTCTAGGCTACTAGTAAGTCTCCGTGATGAGTCTGCCCAAAATGTGTTTCGAGATTGCCCTTTTGCGTTCTACAGTCACCATTCATGAATGAGGGTCCCGCGAGAACGGCACAAGTCATGTTGTACAGTCTCCATTCATTATGTTTACTGTGGCGAGCGGGACGAGTGAGGGCCACGGGAGAACGGCGTGAGGCCGGTGGCGTGATTACGGATGAGCGACACCTGTGAGACGCACCGGTCTCGTATCTCTCACGGAGGAGCAGGAATTTTCTTAGCAATGTTAAAACGCACATCAACTGACCACTTGTTTAGCGTTCATGTAAACACGACATTCAGATGCACCAATCGCAATTGAAACAAAAGCTGTGCATGTAAACAATGAATGGCGACTGCAGAAAGCAAAAGCTGAATCCCGGACATCGACGGCCGGACATGTCCAGGAAAAGGAGGATGGAAACCCCTACTACTTTAAAAAAAATTACTTAAAAATCTGTCTACTTTACCGAATATCTCTTATATTTCCTGTTTAGAGCTTCCGGAAGAAGTTCTACGTCCTCTCCATGTTCCCGTACCCGTCGGGTCGTCTGCATATGGGTCACGTGAGGGTTTACACCATTAGCGACACCATCAGCCACTTCCAGAGGATGAGGGGCCATCGGGTAATTTTACTCTTAGACACAGTAATATCAGAATTTACTCTGCTCTGTCTGCGCCACACACACAGTTTGATCCATTTTTTTATATTCACCCACCTACACACAGACATACCAAAACACATTCCCATGAAAGCAAAAGCTGCAGTTGAAGGTCTGCCGGAATGATGTGTGTTTTAATTATGAGGTGTGTGAATAATGGAAACGGTGTGAATATGTTCTTAATTAAAGCTGCTCCTCAAACTTTGTCTATGTTGAGGATGTGCGCACAGCTTTTAAAAACACAGCCCTTTCTAAAGCCCGAAGCTCACGGCATCATCTGTGTGAATGTTTCTGAAAGATGCTGTCAGTTCATAACGAGGAACGGCAGGTCATAACGGACATCATTATCCCGATGCTAGACGGATGGAGGGTGTTGTTTAGGGGTGGGTGTTTATCACTGCATGATTAATTGTATGTCATGCTAACTGTACATAGAATAAAATATAGAAGAGTCATTTTGCTGGAAAGTCGACACTTGAACACGAGTCATGAAAAGCTCAAAGTCTTGCAGAAGCAAGTTCAAATAGATTGGTTGCTTTTTGTTCAGGATTAAAGGCATAGTTCACTTTGAAATTAATTTTTGGTATGTTTTATCTTACCTCAAGGGCATACAAGATGTAGGTGTCTTTGTTTCCACAGTATTTTCAATTTTGATATTTTTAGGTCAAATCGTTCGTATCTGTCAGTCATATAATGGAGCTCTATGGTCACCACCTCAAAGAGCATGCACAGAGAAGTCCAGATTAAACATGATTTAATGACTCGTAAATGTAAGTACACATTGATGGCCTAAGACATGAAACAAGCTGTTTGTGTGAGAAAACGAACAGTATTTATATCGTTTTTACCTCTTGTAACCACAGCCACGTCCAAGTGATCTGAGGGCGCGGGCGCTTCGGAAAGTGTTTCACTTCACTGTGAATATCTAAACTTATTTAGATATACAGAAAATTGCAATGGAAGATGATTTCTATATATCAACAGACAACAATGTTGTTGTTTTTCGCAACCGCGCGAGAGATCACTTCCGGTGCTTGCGCAGAGCCGAAACGCCCGTACCTTCAGAGTACTTGGATGTGGCTGTGGCTATAGAGATATAGTTGGTACAGGTCTACACAACTAATTAGCATATTAACATGTTGGTATAAATAGCAGTTCTGATATCAAGGAATGAGGGTTACTTATACAGCTATGAAAAAAATTAAGAGACCACTGCCAAATCAGCAGTTGCTCTGGATTTATTATTTATAATATAAATAATAAATCCAGAGCAACTGCTGACTTGGCAGTGGTCTCTTGATTTTTCCATAGCTGTACACTCACCTATAGGATTATTAGGAAAACCTGGTCAATTTCTCATCAATGCAATTATCTAATCCAGGGGTTCCCAACCTTTTTTGTGCCAGGGACCAGCATATTCATAAAAAAAAATTCCAGGGACCAGTTGTCAATTTGAATGCCTCAATTTTAAGATGCATCGATTGGATTCGGAACATATCACTGTGTAAAACAGTAACAGCCTATCATTTATTTGCATATAATGAACTAGGTGGCAACAAAGGCTCCTTGCATACCAATCTTTTTAAACTTTCAGAACGGCTCACAAAAAGTTTCTCTTTTCTCCCATTCAATTAGGTCAACTTCAAAAGCAACTCACTCACTAGCAGGTGCATAGACGTTGGAACCCCCATCCACGGCCGATCCCTAAATTCACATAAGGATTTAATAAGGATTATGTATTAGCTTGCATTGTGTATTATTGTGCAATTTATATGCAAAAATGAGTTTTTACGAGCATTTGATAGGCAGAAAACGTAATAATTGGTCAGAATTATGTCTGACCCATTCTAAATATTTTCCAATATATGTTGACACAAGCAGTGATGGACCAAAGAGCGCACATTTCAACATGTGCAGTTAAAAGGTAGCTAGGAAGCTAAATATTTTTTTTAATAATTCTGTCGATTACACTAAGGTTAGATTTTATTGAAGGTAAATTGGAGTGGCCACACTGCGCTCACAGACGTGAAGTGACGACAGAGCCTGTCCGGTACTTTCAGAAATGGTTAACTCTGTGGCGATGCATGTGCAAAACAGATTTAACTAGGGATGAACCGATATGAAAATTTTGGCCAATACCGATAACCGATAATTCTTTATATTTGAAAGCCGATACCGATATATCGGCCAATAAATTTAAATCCAAATTTTAGTATTATTTTGAGAGCCTGATTACAAAAACAAAAGTCTCACAATCAAATCCATGTCCCAAGTGCACCATTATAATGATGTTCTCATTATAGTGTGATGTAGCCGATATGACAGATTTGCACTGCACATGTTGCAACGAACCGTATTTTAATTTTTTGAAGAGATTTAAATCATATTTCAAGAAATTCAAAAACATAAACAGTGCCCAACAAGTGTCTCAGCGGAAGGGAATAATACACTATTTATCAGCTTTAATATATCGGCCACATTTTCTTACCAGGCCGATAACGACATTAAAAATTAACATATATGGCCGATATTGATATGATGGCCAATATATCGATGCATCCCTAGATTTAACTAATCATAAAGTCAACCAGGATACATAACACAGCCTACTATAGGCCTATATAGTAACAGTTTCAGATTACAATAGCAGTTAGTTCAATATTACAATTGAAGACTGGAAAAATGTTGCCTGGTCTGATGAGTCTGGATTTCTGTTGAGATATTCAGATGGTAGAGTCAGAATTTGGCGTAAACAGAATGAGAACATGGATCCATCATGCCTTGTTACCACTGTGCAGGCTGGTGGTGGTGGTGTAATGGTGTGGGGGATGTTTTCTTGGCACACTTTAGGCACCTTAGTGCCAATTGGGCATCGTTTAAATGCCACTGCCTACCTGAGCATTGTTTCTGACCATGTCCATCCCTTTATGGCCACCATGTCCCCATCCTCTGATGGCTACTTCCAGCAGGATAATGCACCATGTCACAAAGCTCGAATCATTTCAAATTGGTTTCTTGAACATGACAATGAGTTCACTGTACTAAAATGGCCCCACAGTCACCAGAAACTGCAACCAGAGGTGTGCACGGTCATGACCGCACACATCTTTTGTTACAGTCATAATGTCTTCAGAGGTAAAAAAGAGGTATTACTTTTGTATAGGACTCGTTTAATCCCTAGAGCCGACCGGAGATCTCTCCGTTTGTTGAAATCTTCCCGATGTTGACTCACGTCTTATTCCGACACCTGGCACTAGACACAAGTTTTCTGGTAACACTTTACGGTAAGGGTACATGAATTATCATGAATTCATATATAAATTCATGCATGAATTATGCATTAATTCATGCATTAATATCTCATGAATCATCAGGAACCAACATGAGTTCAAAGTTTTTCATTCATGACTTCATGGATGAACAACACCTTAATTAAAACATTAACTAATATGAGCACATCATCATGAATTATGATTTATTACACATGATCATGATGTTTTCTTTGTTCAAAGTAATGCCACCTTTAAGAGCACATTGTTCATCAGTCTTTCAAAAGACCTAGTCACCACTTTAGTTGAGGGCCCACACACATGATGAAGTCATTGATAGATAATGCTTAGTTAATGATGACTACTGTATTGAACAGACCCCAAAATAGACCAATCACAGCTCATAGCACACACATTCTGTTGACATTGAAATACAGAAGTCATCATTAACTAAGCATTATTATACTATTATTATACTTTGAACAAAGAAAACATCATGATCATGTGTAATAAATCATAATTCATGATGATGTGCTCATATTAGTTAATGTTTTAATTAAGGTGTTGTTCATCCATGAAGTCATGAATGAAAATTTTGAACTCATGTTGGTTCCTGATGGTTCATGAGATATAAATGCATGAATTAATGCATAATTCATGCATCAATTTATACATGAATTCATGATAATTCATGTACCCTTACCGTAAAGTGTTACCAGTTTTCTTTTCTTAGTCTTACGTGGAGTTTGCGTTGGGGTTTGGAATGAACTACAAGCCGGTCTCTCTGAATCCATCTTCTACTTTTGTGGAAAGTTTTGTCGCTCGAATTGATACGATCAGCGGCGAATACACTATCCTGCCAGACGAGCGAGTGTGAATGACGTCACATCAGTCTCAAACTCTGTCCCGAATCCCTCTTATTTATTTACTGTACAGGATTGTAGAGGCGATCGCAGTGATCAGAGAAGGGCTCGTTCAGCCCATCAGGAGATTGTTTAAGCATGTATGAGTTAGAAAAACGGCTATTTTTAACATGAAATGTTGCGCAATGCACCTTTAAAATAATAATTGCAATATTACTGTATAGGGATGTGTACATGATGTCACATATTCCTGGGCTTCTCTCTTAAAGTCTCTCTCTCATCCATCTCTGTCCTCTCCGTGACGAATCCCTCTCTCCTCAGAGGACAGGCAGCATCTGGTGTGTGTTGTAAGCACAGCACTAAGTGTGTGATGATTTAATGGAGCTTGACGAAGCGCTACTGTTGATTGAATTGGAATTGACAGCGTTCAGTTTCGACTGCTTCAACGAAACAGAACGACAAACTGAACGAGCGAGCGACTCTCGCTCTCAGCGTGTTATCAGTGACTTCAGCTGCGATTTACCTCATGTTTGTCCTGAAGTATTTAGAGAACAAGTGCAAACACTTACTTAAAGGGGTGTGCATAAGACTAACATGACACCTTCATAATCATGACATGTTATGAATATGAAAGAAGTTTAATGCTTGTTGCTGTTTGTGACAACTGTCATTAAGTGTCATTCGCTCAATAATGACATTTTTAATGCAAATGTTACATTGTTTGAGATGTCTTTGTCATGACAACTTGACATTACTAAGACAACACAACCCGTCATAAACATGACATAGCAGATTAATGATCAAACTTAAACCACTTAGCTTTATGGGTTAACATTACATTAAACTGTCAGGTGGTTGGCTTTGACATTGGCTGTCATGAGGCCATTATAACATGGTAAAGGAGTAGTTCACTTTTCAAAAAAAAACTTTTGCGTATAATTTACTCACCCCCATGTCATCCAAGATCCAAGTCCACATCTTTCTTTCTTCAGTCGAAAAGAAATTAAGGTTTTTGATGAAAACATTCCAGTATTTTCTCCATATAATGGACTTCAATGGGGTCCAAACGGTTCAAGGTCCAAAAGACAGTTTCAGTGCAAACTGTTCAAAGGGCTTTAAACGATTCCAGGCGATGAATAAGGGTCTTATCTGACAAAACCATCAGTCATTTCAAAAATCTAAATCATTTTTGCTTTTTTGTTTTAGTCATTTCTTTCATTGAATGAACCAAATGACTTGAAAAAAGATGTGTTTTGTGCTTTTAAAATGTTATTTATTTTTGAAATGAGGGATCATTTCGCTTTGATAAGACCCTTATTCATAATCTGGAATCGTTTAAAGCCCTTTGAAGCTGCACTGAAACTCTCATTTGGACCTTAAACTCGTTTGGTTCCCATTGAAGTCCATTATATGGAGAAAATCCTGAAAGTTTTCATCAAAAACCTTAATTTCTTTGACTGAAGAAAGGAAAGATCGTGGACATTTTGAACGACATAGGGGTACGTTAACTGCTCCTTTAATGACTTTCAATTAGTACCACTGTAGTTGAGGTCAAGAAAAATAATCATGACACGGTTATAATGCCTCATGACAGCCAATGTCAAAGCCAACCACATGACAGTTTAACCTAATTTATGTCGAGTTGTCATGACAAAGACACTGACAGGTTATGATGTATTGGGTTATGTCAAGAATGCCATAACAAAGACATCTCAAACAATGTCATATTTGCATTCAAAATATCATTGTTGAGACAAAAGACACTTATGACAGTTGTCATAAACATGCATAAACCCTATTCATGTTCAGTACATATGTCATGTCTTATGCATAACCCTTCAAGTAAAGTGTTACCGAACAAGTAAAAAGCCTGTGTGCCTCAGTGCTCAGTCAGTCGACGTCTTCATCACGCAGATCATCAGGTCTCGTGTGTCAGCAGATCTGGGCCATCAGTTGACAAATACAATACAGTATACTGTCCAAAGTTTGAAAACAGTACAATTTCTAATGTTTTTGAAAAGAAGTCACTTATTCTCTTCAAGGCTGCATTTAATTTAGCCTACGTTTAGCCAAGGCTCAGTGTGATGTTTAGATGCTTTATTTGTCAATTATGGATCATTGAATGATGCTTTCACCCTCACTTTTCTTTCCATTGCCTTCCATTCAAGCAAATATGAATGCAAGAGAAAAGTAAACTCAAGCTCATGCAAAGAAGCGTTCGAAGGCTCAGTTTGATGAATCCAGACCTGTGAATGTGTATCATGTAAACACTTGTGACCAATAGAAGAGTGACGAGCTTGACCAACCTTTTTCCCAAATGCAAAGAACACAATCTTTAAAGCTGCAGCGTTGCAGGAAAGTGGAGTAGATTGAACATATCTACATTGTGGTTTTGTTATTATTTGGTATGAGTTACATTTGTTCAGTGTGACGTCATATCAGGAGAATTGCGAAGACGTTTTCCGAGCTCATAATGTGATGAGCACAAGGGTTGATGGGTCCTCTGCTTCGGTCAGATCCTGCTGATGGTCTCTTATCTCACAGATGATTGTGTTTCCAGCATTATCTGGTAGCAGATGTTTCACACTCATCAAACCTCTCCTCTGGTGTGTGTTCACTGTTCAGCATAAAACTGAAGACACGAGTGAGCTTTCTTAGCCGTGATTGGCACTTCTGTTTGACGGCTGTGTCAGATGCAGTTGTTTTGTCCATGATTACTGTCAAAGATATTTTTTTTAAGTATTTATAGTGCTTTATCACTGTACACACACACGTCTGGTTCGCTATCTGTTGTGGGGACTTTCCATAGACATAATAATTGTTATACTGTATGAACTGTATATGAAGAGTTCAGATGCAAAAGCCTCTAAATGCCATTTGAAATTTTCATCTGAAAATGACCATTTTTATCAAGCTTGTATATTTAAGTTCAGTAATTTCACTTAAATGACAATTAATTGGTAAACTTCATTGCATTTAAGTGAAATTATTGAACTTAAATATACAAGCTTGATAAAAATGATCATTTTAGAAGAAAATTTCAAATGGCAGCTTAGAGGCTTTTGCATCTGAACTCTTCAATATTCTCTCCTTCACACTAACCCTACCCATACAACACACTACACTGTAAAAATGAATATGCTTTATCTAATCAATAGAATTGTGGCAACAGATCACAAGCAATATTCTTAATTAAATTTAACAAATTAGAATTGAGTAATAATTAATCAAAATTATTCCTTAAAAGTTAAGCATTTAAAATGAGTAAAGTTAACACCAAAAAATTTAACAAAAATATCTCACTAACAGACAGACGTACAAAGATTAATTAAGAACTCTTTATTTTATATTGCCAACATTGAAGACTTTAACAAGCAGAATCACTGAAGGAGAAAACCATCATTTTAAAACAAACACCGATCACCATAATGGTGACTTACATTTATGTTTTTTTGGTTGTTGTTGTAAGTTTTACTCATTTTAAATGGTTAACTTTTAAGGAATTAATTTGATTAATTATTACTCTATTCTAATATGTTAAATTTAATTAATAATATTTTTTTATTAGATAAAGCATATTCATTTTTACAGTGTAACCCTAAACCTACACAGACACACACACTATCCCTTTACACTAACACTACCCATCCAACACACACACACACACACACACACACACACACACACACACACACACACACACACACACACACACACACACACACACACACACACACACACACACACACACACACACACACACACACACACACACACTCACACTCACACTCACACACACACACACACCTCTAACCCTACCCCTAAACCTATTCATCATAGAAAACTTTCTGCACTTTTATTTTTTTGTAAAAAAAAACTATGATTTATAAGCTTGTTTCCTCATGTGTGCATTCAGGTTATTCCCACTGGGATGGAAAAGCATAAACACACACACATGCAGAACTTTACACTCCCTTCTGCGCTTTATAGGATTGTGCTTTCACGTGAATTAGCACTGTTTATGAGCCTGGCCCTAGTGAGCAATAGTGATACTCTCTTTATCCAGCACCAACATCTTAACATGACTTTATAAACTAGGTTAACGCCGCGATTAATCGACGACTTATTAAAAAAACCTTCATCAGAAAGGCAGACAGTCCTCTTGTGCTCAAATGTAAGGTATGTCAGTAGTTTATTGTTAGTGAAATGTTGTATATGACAGTCGAAAACAAGGGTTTGGGCTGGGCTTATTAATGTTCATTGTCTTCACTTAACGAACGAGATGCGAGCCAGTTGCCAAGGATACGGCATCTCCGTCTCCACTCACTCGGTCCTTCTCTTCACAGTCCCCAAAACACTCTGTTCACTTAAAGGGACAGTACATTCCTTTTACTCTCTCATGCAGTTTGGAACAGTCATTTCCTATTTTGACTGAACTATACATTTAATTAACATTAATACAAAAAATAATTCACATGTCGTTCCAAAACCTGTAAGACTTTCATTCATCTTAGAAACCCAAATAAAGATATTTTAATGAAATCTGAGAGATTTCTGTCCCTTCATTGACAGTCTTCGCAACTACCGCTTTAGTTAGAGTTCATAAAGAATAGTAAAACTAATCCACGTGTATTGAGTGGTTTAGTGTGAATAAAAGCCTAAATTAAATCTGTTCATCATATAAAACGATCAAGACTCTTTTGAAAGTCTCTTCAAGAGCTTTTTGAAGCGTTAAAGTGGTAGTTGCGTAGACTTCATCTAAAATATCTTCATTTGTGTTTTGAAGATGAACGAAAGTCTTACAGGTTTGGATGGAGACGAACATGAGTGAGAAAATGATGACAGAAGTTGAATTTTTGGGTGAACTATCCCTTTAATCTTCTCTAATCTGTCGATTTATTCTCCGCTTTCTGTGTTTCCTCGTCCTTTGCAGAAACGCAGTACACCGTTAGAGCAAGAAGGAGAGCGAGGAGGATCGAGTCAGATGGAGATGTTATTATCTCTGTGATCGTCTGTGGTGATGAGGCCACGATGACATGAATTCACATTAGTGTGAAATATAGAGCATGCTTTCAGAGAGTTCATGCTCTCCATTTGCATTCTCCATTAAACACTTTACTACACACACACACTTAGTGTTTATGATGATGACTACATGCATTTTATTAGTCACATCTGAGTGCACATCTCTTCTGAGTTATAGTATTTCACATATGCTGTAACTCTTCTGGATTTATATCCATGCAGGACAGGGACGCTCGTCCAGCTGGGCTGAAAGTTGAATAACCCTTAATGTCTGAAGGTTATTTGCCTGTGAATGTGGGGCGGTTGGAACATAGATTACTAGTTTTAATGATTTCGGCTTGCAAGGGTGTCCTCTGGTTGATATGATGCTAAGTGGTTGCCAGAGAGTTCAAGGGTGTGTTTCACACACAACTATGTAACTCGCTGAATTAACTACCATACGATGCATCATTGAGAAATTAACCAGCTAGCCCAAACTGTAGTTGCACTTCTGTCGCTGTAAACCTTATTGGTTCAACATTACAGGACTGGCGTTAATGACATCAGCGCACAGGAGGAGTAATAACGTCTGCTGACGAGTCTATCCAAGTATCACCGAGAATGTTGCGGTCACTGTAGTAATCACTACTTCACTGTTTCTGTTCCATGTCATTTTGTTTTATTGGATGATTTTTTTTTTCATTTTACATACATGCACACTCTTCAAAAACTTCAGCAGATTGTTGTCATGCTGAAATGTATAGATAAAAATGTGTCTATATATAAAGAAAAAGGGGTACAGTAGGAGTCAATTTTTGCCCCCCAAGGTACAATCTACACTAATGTACCCCATAGGGCTTATTATTGGACCTTAAGGTACATATATGTACCTTTTTGAGGGTCAAAAAAGGTGTATATATGTTCCCAAGTATTAAAAGGTACAAATATGCACCATTTCTTTTAAAGGTTATGGTACAACGCAAATACAACGCAAGTGATTCATTGCGTGATGATTGACCATTATTGAAGACACCTGATGTTAACAAGCAGAATCAATGAGGGAGAAAATTATTCTTTAAGACACCATTATGGTGATCGGTGTTTGCTTTAGTTGGGCTCTTGACTCTTAAAACTGTCAACATTAGATTTTGTTTGGCTATTGTATCCGAGTTATACCTGCCAGATGAACAAAGAGAAAAGTTGATCAGATGGTCTTAGTTATGTTTTAGCATAATCATAATTTGATCTGAATCAAAAATCTCATTTAAAAATAATTATGTCTACCTTGTTGACTACAACAGACTGTGATTCTACAGTAAATGGTTTTCAACGTTTTTAATATAATCTAAAATATTTCTTAAAAGTTGTTCCAATCAGAAGACTTCGAAACTGTATTTTATTTAGACACACTGACATCAATAATCAGCCTGTAAATCTCAACAATGGTGACAATAATTAAGCATGTTGCAGTGCATCCGGGTGCCACCAATCAAAACTCATGGCTCCCATCATGCATTGTGGTATGAATAAATTATTATCTGAATTGTCTTCCATAGTGGCATATTTTTGTCACCATTGTTGAGATTCATACACTGACTATTGATGTCTGTGTGTGCCTAAAATAAGGATTTTGTTTGATCTGAAAAACCATTGTACCCCTAAAGGTACAATTATGTACTTTATTATCTGAGAGTGTAGCTTAGCACAGGGAAACACACCCATGCTGAAGTTAGACGAACTGAAATCAAACCATGCCGATCTCTACAGGTGTGGTGAAGGGTGTGTGATGATCTGGGGCTAATTTAATACCAAAGGCCAGAGAAACTTCTACTGTCCTGGATCCATGAAATAACTGGCCTTTAAATTGAAAAATCTGCCCCTTTATGGGACTTTAACATCAGGGATGTCCAGACGTATGCACCCTTTATTGTAGCCCTCAAACCATATTCACTTTATAGCCCTTAATCCTGTAATTGTGGACAAATGTGGGCACAGAGGACTCAGTTGTGATCCTAATTTTTATTTATTATAAATGTTATATCACGGTCTTCGATAAAGTTTTGTCTATCCATTTATGGTGGTGTTTTTTTTATTTTGCGGGTATTTTTTGAATTTATTTACTTCAAAAAGTACCATATTTTCTATGTAAATTATTTCTATGTAAATTAATTACTATGTAGTTTTATTTTTTATTTTTTTAACTACATTAAAATATCATTCCAATAAGTTCTTAAGAGCTAAAACCTAAAGATGAAGTGACTTTGCTGTCACCTGGTGTCTTATTTTGGCTTATTTTAGAATGCTCTACATTACAGTTTTTCCATTCATTTTCTATGGGTGCCCAATTTATGACCCAAATACCAAGATTAAGGAGTTTTTTTCCACCCACTTAACATTGTAAAATTTAGTTTAAAAAAATTGTTCGTGTTCAGGAGGCAAACTTAGGAAAAGTAGCCGAGATCTTGTACCGCTCAGATAAAGGGAAGTATTTTTTAAAAATAAATCAAAACTATTTTGCCCACTTTTGTCCAGAATACGGTTTAAGGGTTAAGGAAGAACATTTATTTATTTATGATACATTATTCATTCACAAATTGGAGTTTTCCTATTTTTTTTAAAATTAAGGCATTAAAATTAATTTCCAAAACATTACATTAAAAATTATAATATTCTGGAAAGGATTTCATAAGCTGTAATCGATAATCATCAAGATTATAACAAAAAAAGACTTGAAATATCTCACTTTGCATGTAATGAGTCTATATAAAATATTAGTTTCACCTTTTAAGTTGAATTACTGAAATAAATGAACTTTTCAACGATATTAAAATTTTCGGGTTTCACCTTGTGTCTATATATTTTCAACTAAAATGAAATGTACAGAATGTTAGCTTGCTTATTGTGCCCAAGAGACCTATTAAAGTCCATGCGTCATTTAACAAGAAACTAATGCTTCTAATTACAGGTTGAGAGTGTTTTTGCGAATGTTTGTTGTAACTATGGCGATGTGTTTATGCCGACATGTAATAAAAAACGTTTGTCTTTTATTGAATTGGCTCGTGCATTTGGTTTCGGGCTTCAGAAGTGTGGTGTAATTTCCAGTAAGGGTGCAAAGAGAGCATTGATGCTCCCTGGTTCTTGCATTGTGGGTTTTTTTAGGGAGCGTGTGCACTACTGAACTAGGGAGCTGATTGAGTCGCACCCTACGAGAACAAAGGCAAACAGGAAATGCTAAAACAAGTGAAACAGAAAATACACTACCAAACAAAAGTCAAAGAAACAGAAAACCCCTCAACCCGTAACACCAGCCATAAGTTCATACTTTTAAACTGGATAAATTGAAGGAAAATATACACTCACCGGCCACTTTATTAGGTACCCCATGCTAGTAACGGGTTGGAACCCCTTTTGCCTTCAGAACTGCCTCAATTCTTCATGGCATAGATTCAACAAGGTGCTGGAAGCATTCCTAGGGAGTTTGGTCCATATTGACATGATGGCATCACACAGTTGCCGCAGATTTGTCGGCTGCACATCCATGATGCGATCTCCCGTTCCACCACATCCCAAAGATGCTCTATTGGATTGAGATCTGGTGACTGTGGAGGCCATTTGAGTACAGCGAACTCATTGTCATGTTCAAGAAACCAGTCTGAGATGATTCCAGCTTTATGACATGGCGCATTATCCTGCTGAAAGTAGCCATCAGAAGTTGGGTACATTGTGGTCATAAAGGGATGGACATGGTCAGCAACAATACTCAGGTAGGCTGTGGCGTTGCAACGATGCTCAATTGGTACCAAGGGGCCCAAAGAGTGCCAAGAAAATATTCCCCACACCATGACACCACCACCACCAGCCTGAACCGTTGATACAAGGCAGGATGGATCCATGCTTTCATGTTGTAGACGCCAAATTCTGACCCTCCCATCCGAATGTCGCAGCAGAAATGAGACTCAGTGCAGACCAGGCAACGTTTTTCCAATCTTCTATTGTCCAATTTCGATGAGCTTGTGCAAATTGTAGCCTCAGTTTCCTGTTCTTAGCTGAAAGGAGTGGCACCCGGTGTGGTCTTCTGCTGCTGTAGCCCATCTGCCTCAAAGTTCGACGTACTGTGCGTTCAGGAGATGCTCTTCTGCCCACCTTGGTTGTAAGCGGGTGGTTATTTGAGTCACTGTTGCCCTTCTATCAGCTCGAACCAGTCTGGCCATTCTCCTCTGACCTCTGGCATCAACAAGGCATTTCCGCCCACAGAACTGCCGCTCACTGGATGTTTTTTCTTTTCGGACCATTCTCTGTAAACCCTAGAGATGGTTGTGCATGGAAAATCCCAGTAGATCAGCAGTTTCTGAAATACTCAGACCAGCCCTTCTGGCACCAACAATCATGCCACGTTCAAAGTCACTCAAATCACCTTTCTTCCCCATACTGATGCTCGGTTTGAACTGCAGGAGATTGTCTTGACCATGTCTACATGCCTAAATGCACTGAGTTGCCGCCATGTGATTGGCTGCTTAGAAATTAAGTGTTAACGAGCAGTTGGACAGGTGTACCTAATAAAGTGGCCGGTGAGTGTTAAGTATGTAAATAAAATGTAAATAAAAACAATGCTATGATATTTTTTGAGTGCAGAAATCTTACCGTTTCATTCATGTATGCCTGACAAATATGCATCATTAAGTTTATTAGTTTGTTTGGGTTAAAACTGTGTAAACAAATGGATAGCAAGTTTAAATGCAATATGCAATGCTTAAATTCAGGCCTACATTTTCTGTGTATTATTATTATTGTAATTATTGCTATTATTGTTGTTGTTAGCATCAGACATCTTGCTCTTTAGAGTTCTGCCCTATAAACTCAGTGTATGGGTAATATTTCTGCTGTGGACTGCGGCTGATGGCGAACGCAGAGCGAGAGGTTTGACGTTGAGCAGCTCTGGTGTTGTGTATCTTGCAGGTGTTGAACCCCATGGGCTGGGACGCGTTCGGATCTGCCGGCTGAGAACGCTGCCATCGAGCGGGACCTGGACCCAGAGGCGTGGACCAAAAGGTGCCGTTTCTCCACTGGATTAGTCACAGCCCTCAGTGATGTTCAACTACACACACACCATCCGTCACACGGGCTCCTCAACAACTCTTATTGTGTCTTCCAGTAACGTGGAGTCCATGAGGAAGCAGCTGGACAGCCTGGGGCTCTGCTTTAATTGGGAGCGGGTGAGTGAGCGGAGGTGGACCAACACACACACTCAACAGATGTGGGATCTCACCTGTGTTAACTTTGCTGGCTTACATCATTGCATCAGTTCACATCAGGAGTTTTTCCTTAGACACACATGCTGTATGATGGGCGCGAAGGGCATTGTTATTCATCTTGTGTATCACAGCTGTATTTATTATTTTCTTATAATAGTGACATCATCACCGTTCTGAATCCGAAATGTGATTTTCTCAGCCTTTTGCTCAAAATGTTGCTTTTTTAAATGAAAAATACCCAAATTTAAGTGTTCATAAAAAAAAGAATGAAAGAAGCTATAGAGTAAAATGTTTTTTAGTATAAAAGCAGAGGATCTGTTCTGTCTTTTGATGTATTGCATGTTATGGGGCAAAGAACACTTTGTAAAATGATCAAAAACACTGGCGGGGAAAGAGTTAAAGGTGCATGTGCAACATTTCATGTTAAAAATAGCCTTTTTTCTAACCCATACATGCTTAAACAATTACCTGATGGGCTGAACGAGCCCTTCTCTGATCACTGCGATCGCCTCTATAATCCTGTACAGTAAATAAATAAGAGGGATTCGGGACGGATTTTGAGGGCATGACGTTCATGCCCTCATCAGCGAAGACAACTTGAGAACGACAAAACTTTAGTCAACTTTCCACAAAAGTAGAAGATGGATTCAAAGAGACCGGCTTGTAGTTCATTCCAAACCCTAACGTAAACTTCACGTAAGACTAAGAAAAGAAAACTTGTGTCTAGTGCCAGGCGTCAGAATAAGACGAGAGTCAACATCAGGAAGATTTCAACACATGAAAGAGATCTCCGGTCGGCTCTACAGGCTGAGAACGGGTCATGTACAAAGTAATAACTTATATTGTTCATCAACGTATTTCCATGATAATACAATCATAAGTGGATGCAGTAAGCACATAAAGTAAGCGGTGTGTGTGTGGTCCATGACCGTGCACACCTCTGGTTGCAGTTTCGCTTGTCGCCAGAGGGCGTAAGTTCTGCAGAAACTCAGAGATTTGTGCAATGCACCTTTAAAGGGATACTCCACTTTCTTTGGAAATAAGCTCATTTTACAACTCCCCCAGAGTTTAACAGTTGAGTTTTACCATTTTTCGAACCCATTTAGCCGATTTTCAGCTATTTAGAAGAATATCAGTAACCAGACAGTTTCTGGTCTCATTGACTTCCATAGTAGGAAAAAATATATACTATGGAAGTCAATAGAGACCAAACTGTCTGGTTACTGATATTCTTCTAAATATCAGATAAATCGGCTGAATGGGTTCGAAATCAGGTCGCTGAGTTCATGGTCGATTCAACTCTCCGCGTTTGGCCATTATTGTAGTTTTGATAAGAGATACAATTACTATAGATATAAAATATTTCTTCTTAATTACTATAAAATAAGAACATTTTTATTCACACGTTAACAAAATGTCAACAACGGAAGACTTGTCCATCAAGCCTTACATATTCGGAGCCAGAGCTAGCGATTTGAAAAGATGATGATGACGAACCGTCTTCATATGGAGGCAGGTATGTAAGTTAACTATGTTGTGTTATTAGTGAAAGTCGACTATTTCTCTTGTTAAAACAAGCACACTGACAAGATAAATGACTGGGGTTTGATCTTACCACTAAAAATCTGTATTGATAATAAAATGATAACTTACGTTATCAGGAAGCACAGCAGCTAAATGATAGAAGTCGATCGGCAAACCCTTCTGTATACTGGCTGAGGTTGTTGAAGTGTGAGATCCTTGAAGTGCTTCAGGTCACTACATCCAACAACCGAACATTTTGACTAGCCCTCTCGTAACTTCTGCATCATTGAGCTTGAACTACAATATGGAGCGAGAGATAATAAAGGCGGATGCTGGAAGTGTTGACACAATCAGCTCGATGTCCTTATTTGTAAGTTTCTGCTGCAAATACGAGTGACGTACTTGATCAAAAAACGTCATAGACAACAGAAAAATCTGAACAGGTTGAAAAATATGACCAAAACAGAATATAAAGATATAAACGAAGCACCTGAAGAGAATAATTTCATCTTTTCTGTACTTATAAACACTCCAAATATACAACAAAATGCATTTAAGGGCTAAAAAAGTGGATTTTGCATGATATGTCCCCTTTAAGTTACTACACTGTAAAAATGAATATGCTTTATCTAATCAATAGAATTGTAGCAACAGATTACAAGCAATATTATTAATTAAATTTAACAGATTAGAATTGAGTATTAATAAATCAAATTATTCCTTAAAAGTTAAACATTTAAAATGAGTAAAGTTTACACCAAAAAATGTAACAAAAATATCTCACTAACAGACAGACGTCAAAGATTAATTAAGAACTCTTTATTTTATATTGCCAACATTGAAGACACCTGATGTTAACAAGCAGAATCACTGAAGGAGAAAACCATCATTTTAAAACAAACACCAATCACCATAATGGAGACTTACATTTATGTTTTTTTGGTTGTTGTTGTAAGTTTTACTCATTTGAAATGGTTAACTTTTAAGGAATTAATTTGATTAATTATTACTCAATTCTAATTTGTTAAGTTTAATTAATAATATTGCTTGTTGCCACATTTTTTTGATTAGATAAAGCATATTAATTTTTACAGTGTACAACAGTCATTTAAAATAAACAATAATTCAATTACAACTACAAAATGTTATAGAATAATGTAATGAATAATGTGCCAAAAGGGTTCTTTCCTTTCATTATAGAACCTTTTTTAGCATACAAGTGTTTTTGGTTGTTGAGTAAAGAACCCTATGCTTCATATATAGAACCCTTTTTTATTAAGAAAAATTCTTTAATGACTAAATAAAAGCCATAAATAGTTTAAGCCGTAAAGAAATCTCTTCTGTACATCAGGGTTTAAACCCAGAGCGTTTTAGCCGGTGGTTCTTCACAGCAGGATTGAGCTGGAGTGTGTCTATAGTGAAGGAGATCTGATTGGCAGAGACGTGACACTCAGAGTTCAGCTCTACCTAATCGGATTAGAGGATGTTTAGTCGTCTTAATGCTTTTAGAGTTTGTTAAGTGATGCAGAACTCTGGCTGCTGAAAGCTCGAAGACTGCTTAGGTTTGATTACCACAGAGACCCAGACCGATAAGAGGTTAAAGTGGACATTGGGTTCACAAATACTCTAAACTGCAGTCTTTATGGTTTCAGATTGCTTTCCCAGTTTTGTAATATTTTGGGACACTACACAGAAAACTGTTTTACCGGTGTTTGTGTCCTGATCTATAAACGCTAATTTACCGGTAAACGCATAACAACTGAATTTGGTTGTGTCTGCTACCTTGGTGTTGGCTCTTGCTCCAAAACGTATTGAAGCTCTCTGTTTTTATCCCACTTGAACATTTTAAACAATTATTGTTCCAGACTTTGAACAATGCACATGTTTTCAATGACTGCTTTAAGTCACTCTTTTGTTGTGTTTGTGTATGTGATCTGTGTAACTTGTGTAATTGTTGCCCTTGTAAAAGAGATTTGGATATCTCAATGGGACATCACCTGGTGAAATAAAGGACAAATAAAAGAGTCTGTATGAGTGAAAGGGGCTCAGTGAAATAACTCAGGTTAGGAAGTATAGGAGTTATGTAGTGGCAAGTGTTAAACAACCCAAAACTCCTTTATTTTTAGCTCTGCTCCATCTGGACTTTCTAAATTAATGAAAAGAGATTTAGAAATACACATTTGTATGCAGCCTATTGTAAAGTATTGGTATAAATTAAAATAAACTATAAGACATATTTTAAGCTTTTAACCCTGTAAGTCCAAAAGGTATTCATAGTTTATTCAGACTTTTTACTAGTATTGAATCTCGATGGCTCGATCTGACGAGATATTTTCAGATTTGTACTTGATCCACTACATTTATCACTACCCTTAAACAAAACGATACATTTCACTTGTAGAAATATATCTTTTTTTAGGGCTGTGCAAAAATTAAGTGCGATTAATTGCATCCAAAATAAAAGTCTGTGTTTACATAATGTATTTGTGTGTGCTGTATATAATTATTTTTTATATATAAATACACACACATGCATGTATATATTTAAGAAAATGTGTTATTTATATATAAAATATATAATATAGATTATGTATTAATTTATATATATATATATATATATATATATATATATATATATATATATATATATATATATATATATATATATATATATATATATATATATATATACACACACACACTACCAGTCAAAAGTTTAAGATCGGTAAGATTTTTTATGTTTTTAAAAGAAGTCTCTTCTGCTCACCAAGGCTGCATTTTATAAAAAAATACACAAAGACCACAGTAATATTGTGAAATATTATGACAATTTAAAATGACTTTTTTATGTTAATATATATTAAAATGTAATTTATTCATCTGAAAAAAAGCTGAATTTTCAGCATCATTACTCCAGTCTTCAGTGTCACATGATCCTTCACAAATCACTCTAATATGATGATTTTATGCTCCAAAAACATGTATGATTATTATCCATGTTGAAAACAGTTTTTTACATTTTTATTTCAGGATTCTTTGATGAATAGAAAGTTCAAAGAACAGCATTTATTTAATTAGAATCTTTTCTAACATTATAAATGTCTTTACTGTAACTTTTGATCAATGTAACTCATCCTTGATGAATAGAAGTATTGATTTCTTATTTATTTCCCCCAAAATAAAATACAAATTCTTACTGACCCCAAACTTTTTAAAGGGTCGTGTTTAATGTAACAAAAGCTTTCCATTTCAGATAAAAGCTGTTCTTTTGAACTTTCTATTCATCAAAGAATCCTGAAATAAAAATGTAAAAAACTGTTTTCAACATGGATAATAATCATACATGTTTTTGGAGCATAAAATCATCATATTAGAGTGATTTGTGAAGGATCATGTGACACTGAAGACTGGAGTAATGATGCTGAAAATTCAGCTTTTTCTCAGAGGAATAAATTACATTTTAATATATATTAACATAAAAAAGTCATTTTAAATTGTCATAATATTTCACAATATTACTGTGTTTTTTGTGTATTTTTTATAAAAAAATTGCAGCCTTGGTGAGCAGAAGAGACTTCTTTTAAAAACATAAAAAATCTTACCGACCCTAAACTTTTGACCGGTAGTGTATGTGTGTGTGTATATATATATATATATATAGTATATATATATATATATATACACACAGAATTTAGGCACAAATAATTCTTAAATATATACATGCATGCATAGGTATTTATATATAGAAAATAATTCTATATATAGAAAATAATTATCTAAGCACAGACTTTTATTTTGAATGCGATTAATCGCAATTAACTTTTGCACAGCCCTACTTTTTTGTGTTAATTTGCTCTGTATATTGTCTTATATTTTTGCTTTCCCTTCCGTCTATGGGTTGGATTTTGTTTGTATATATTTTAAGTCAAGTCACATTTATTTATATAGCGCTTTTCACAATACAGATTGCATTAAAGCAGCTTCATAGTGATAACATGAAAGTATAAGTAACACGATATTTGTGTTTTATGTTGAAATGACTTCTTTCTTTGAGTGTGGTTTTGTCTAATCTTTTGACAGGAGATCACAACCTGTCTGCCTGATTATTATAAGTGGACGCAGTATCTGTTCCTCAGCTGTTCGAGGCTGGACTGGCCTATCAGAAAGAGGTGAGTTGGTTTTTCATCTACGGTTGTGAAACACACACTTGTCTATGTCTGTTGTGGTGAACTGCACCATTCATGTTTCTATTGTTCTCACTCGACAAACCTTTCACACTTCTGCTGGGCTTCATTCTCCATTTGTTTTTATTCAGCCATTATTAGCCTTTATTCTGACATCACATGGTTTGTCCATCTACACCACTCATGATCCCACTATACAGTAATAGACCTGTTATCTGAAGTCTTTCTAGAAAACAAAAAAGCATTTTCTTAGGATGTTATGTGATTAACGCATTACGTAAATCAATTAGATTATGAAATAAAAAATGTAGGGCGCATTAAAGCTACAATTAGCATCAAGCTACATTACACAATTTAAAGGATTAATATTACGCTTTTACACAAAACTCACTTTAAACAACCATTGAGTGTTTGTAAAACTGTCATGGACCCGAGTTTTATCATAAAAAATGGTCAAATATCAAAGCTGGAGTGTGTAATCGGTCTAATGATGCTCAGTTTGTCCAGATCAGGTAAGAGTGTGATGTTTTAATGTGCAGTGAATGTCGAACAACAATAATCTGGGGCCGTCTGCGATGCATATACACTACCGGTCAAAAGTTTAGGATCGGATAAGTTTTTTCGGATTCTTTGATGAATAGAAAGTTCAAAAGAACAGCTTTTATCTGAAATGGAAAGCTTTTGTTACATTAAACACTACCCTTTAAAAAGTTTGGGGTCAGTAAGAATTTGTATTTTATTTTTGGGGGAAATAAATAAGAAATCAATACTTCTATTCATCAGAGGATGAGTTACATTGATCAAAAGTTACAGTAAAGACATTTATAATGTTAGAAAAGATTCTAATTAAATAAATGCTGTTCTTTGAACTTTCTTTCATCAAAGAATCCTGAAATAAAAATGTAAAAAACTGTTTTCAACATGAATAATAATCATACATGTTTTTGGAGCATAAAATCATCATATTAGAGTGATTTGTGAAGGATCATGTGACACTGAAGACTGGAGTAATGATGCTGAAAATACAGCTTTTTTTCAGAGGAATAAATTACATTTTAATATATATTAACATAAAAAAGTCATTTTAAATTGTCATAATATTTCACAATATTACTGTGTTTTTTATAAAAAAAATTACATTCTACCTTGGTGAGCAGAAGAGACTTCTTTTAAAAACATAAAAAATCTTACTGACCTTAAACTTTTGACCGGTTGTGTGTGTGTGTGTGTGTGTGCGTGTGTGTGTGTGTGTGTGTGTATATATATATATATATATATATATATATATATATATAAATTTTTTTAATGAGGTTAATCATCAGTAAGCAATGTTTAATGTAAGTAGTATTTAAAAACAATATTTTATTATTATAGTTGTATTGATAAATGATAAAACGATACGCTTCTGTTCAAAAGTTTGGGATCACTATGATATTTTTATATAAAGAAACACACTTTTATTCAGCAAGGATGCATTATGTTAAAGTGTTACTGTACTAATGTCAAAGAAATGCTGTACTTTTGAAATATTACACACAAAATATGAAGCAGCACAACTGTTTTCAACACTGATAATGATCATACATGTTTCTTGAGCAGCAAATCATCATGTGACACTGAAGACTGGAGTAATGATGAAAATTAATGCGGAATAAAATGCATTTGACCATTTTAAGGTGTAGTAATATTTCGCAATATTACAGTTTTATTATTTTTATTATTTTTTTAAATAAAGGCAGCCTTGGTGAGCAGAAGAGACTTTTGATCCCTGTGGTTCCTGCGATAGGACACCTGTGTGAACTTGAGGAGAAATTACTTCATACATCCGCTAAAAATCACACGACACCAGCTAATTAAAACTCATTGTGCCAAATGATGAATAAAAGTCCTTAGAATGGAATGGAAAAGATCTCGCAGCATTGATTTACAGACTCCTCTTGGTTTAATATTAGCATCTCGAGAAGGGGTTCTCAAAGTGTGTGTCGCCGTCATTAAACCACGGAGATGTTAACACCTCAGAAAACACGATCTGCCTGTTTACAGGAGTTACATTGACACATATCTAAATTATTTCAACATATGATTGAGGCCCTGAAACAGATATACGAATAAATATCCGAATACATACGTTTGTTCCCTGTTTACACGGTCATCTGTGTCACATGAGCAAAACATCTGAATCTGGGTCTCGTTTCACAGACAGTGTAAACAAGGTTTTCATGTTAACACAATCAATGCTAAAAGTGAGCAGTTAAAAGTGAGTTATGTCCAAAGGGAGGTCTTTGAAAACCCCTGTTTGAGAGAAATGACATAATATTTGTTCATCTGCTTGTCCCGTGTGTGCAGGCGCTGGTGAACTGGGACCCCGTGGATCAGACGGTTCTGGCAGACGAACAGGTGGACGAGAGCGGGCGCTCGTGGAGGTCTGGAGCTCCTGTGGAACAGAAGCTTCTAAAGCAGTGGTTCATCAAAACCACAAACTATGCCAAGGTACGACAGTCTGAACAGTCTGACCCTGGAAACACACTCTACATGAAGTGCTTCTGTTTTTAGTGTGTGATGTTGCCGTTTGAGCATGAAGAAGCTCTGAAAACACACAAAGATCTTCTCTATATCAGTGTTTCTGAACTCCTGAAATGCCTCCACTGTAGTTTTGAGTTTCTTCCGGGAATGAACTCGTCACAATATTCCTCATTTACATAATTGATACGCAGAATAAAGGGGCGGGGCCTGGTTGAGTTAGTTGTGTGTTAAACTGGCGGTTATGGAAAGGGGCGGGACATTTCCCAAACACTCGAAGCGCTCGACCAATCACAACACACTGCTCCAGCTGACCAATCAGAGCACAGTGTGCTTTCAGAAGGAGGGGCTTCATAGAGACAGGAAGTAAACAGAGCATTACTGACAGACTGAGAGGAGAGGATCCGCAACAATGAAGAATATGAGGAAAATAATCAACATTCAAATAATAAAACCTGTTCTAGTAGAGCCCAAAACCAAAAAAGGGCATACTAGGCCCCATTCAAGAAGTTTTGATGGAAAATTAAAAAAGTTTTGTAAATTTAATAATTTATTTATTTGTCAGGGACAATGCAAACAAACATAGTGTCAAGACCAAGCATGTCACTGAAGTGTTGCATATAAAGTTTATAGCTATTGCTAATTTTCAACTCTTGTCCCTGGAAGGGCTTTTATACACAATAAAAATGTACATGATTAGCTACTTCAATAAAATAAAAATAAAAAATAAAATAAAAACAACAACAATAATAATAATACTAATATAAACATACCGACATATCATATACAACACTAGTAATTAAATGTAGTTAAAAATGAGTACAGTTTTGGTTTATTTTTAACCAATTTTTCAGCCTGGAAATGAACATCTTAAAGTCCGACACAGTCTTAATTTCAAATGGTAAAGAGTTCCAGAGTTTATAACTCTTCACAGAAAAGGTCGTCTGTCCAAAACTGGTCCTGCAGTTTGATATTTTACAGTCAAGATTGGTGGAGCTCCTAGTGACTCGGATGTTGTCCTGTCTCACAATAAATGTACTTAGTGGCTCAGGTGCTAGATGGTTAATGCACTTATATATTAGTTTAAGAAAGGAACATTTCATAAAACTATCAAAATTCATTAGATTATATTTCTTAAAGATGCTGCAATGATGATAACATAATGTTTTTTTATCCAAAAGTTTTTTGCACGATTATATAAAGAATTTATGCGTTTGATTGCAGTGGGAGCAGCTTGTGCCCATGTTGTTATACAATATGATATGTGAGAAAAGATCATAGCATGTATGTACATTAGGGCTGCCTGGCTTGGAATGTAGCTTCTAATTAATTTAAGACAATTGAGATTACTTTGTAATGTTTTCTGGATTTTCTTTATATGTTTTTCAAATTTAAGTTGAGGATCTAAAACTAATCCTAAATATTTAAATTCTGTTACTGGATGAATTTCTTTATTTTGTAACTTAATATTAAAATACATTTTATTTCTGTAAATTGAACATAATGATTCGCAAATGAAACATGAAGCCAGTTTGAGTTTTCTTTGTGGTGAATTGGTCAGACCAATTTATAAATTAGTCAGAATTGTTTGATAAATTAGTTTGAATTTGAATATTTTCATTTATTTTAAACTCGACTTTGATTCAGTGTCTGTGGGAGAGTCACTGGGCAAAAAGGTTAAACAACAAAAGGGAAATTGCAATCTAAAAGATTTTTTTAAGGTACCATCATAATAGTTCAGAACAGCATGTATTCTAATGAGATATTTAGATTTGGACAATCAAATAATCTCAATTACAACAAAGTACTTTAGTACGAAATCCAAATGAACATGTCGAGCATTTATTACTGTACAGGATCTGCTGTAGGGAAGCTGGCTAGAGTGCTCTCGATCTTAATTATACTTCCTCTATTAATTTTTTTTATAAATCCACCCACACAATAACTGGTTAAAAGTCCTTTGAGTCTAAATCAGTGTAAGCACTCGAGCTCTCACGGAGGAGGCCTGTCTGTGCCGTCGATCTGAAAGCTTATGAAACACTCGAGTCCAAACGTTCGTGTTTACAAGATGACCGTACATGAACGCCACTGCGATGTGGTGATCGCCAGTTAAAGAAGCATGTTGGAAGCAATATGAAATTGGTCATAAATACGTTTAAATTGTGAATGTAGGCTGTGAAATTTAGTTTTGTGTTCTGCTAATGAAGAATAGCGATAAAGCTTGCCAGTAAACATTACTCATTTAGCCAGTTCATACAACAGACCCAGGTGATTGGATTTCCCATTATTCTCTGTGGCATGGCTAAATAGATACATGACATAATGCTGCGCTCGCACATCATTTGCTGTTCATTTTCTTGCAGTAACACTATAAAGCTTCCAGTATTTGTGAGTAAGTGCAAAAAGGAAACAAGGAATGCGTCCATATTTTTGGACCAAAGGTCAGCGTTAGTTAATGTTAGTCCCGCATGAAACGTCTATAGTGTAAGACAAGTCTGAAATTTGCTCATAGAGTAGACTCATGCAAGTTAGACTGTTTCACAAAAATAAAGACTGACTTAATTTAGACCTAAAAAATTAGACACCTTATGCTACGTTCACACCGACGCGGTTAGCCACTTTGGCGCGTTCTGACGCTTGACCACTGTGTGATTCGCATCGTCGAGCGAAACTGACGTGTGTAAAATCAAAAGTTTGAAGCGAAATTTACGCGTCAAAATCGACCATCTTTCAGCCATCATCATTGTCGTCGTATTTGTGTCCACCGGACCCTTCAGAGGCAAACCGTTTGACGAGTTCACCATTTGCTCGCTCCAGGAGTTGTGCTGGATGGCGGCCGCTGTCAGCGGTACTTCCGCCTGTCCCGTGTCCAGTTTGATGACCTGTTGTCCCGTATCAGAGCGAAGATCACCCTCGCCCTCATCCATCTAATCTGTCATTTGTTTTGATGATAAATAGAGCCAGCCTACAAAAGTTATTAACCTGTCCTGTGATTTTTTTCTCTCTCACGTCCAGACACGAACTTATGCACATGTATGTTGGTTGTCTTTACATCATAATAATATTTCATATAATCTAGATATGGAATTAATAACATTCAGTACAAAATGAACATGTCTCGTATATAGAAATAAAGTTTTAAGTGATAACAACATATTTGCTTTGTTGTGCATAATCCCACCAGGCATTTAGTCATATTACAAAATAATTTATTGAAGCGTCCAGATCCTTCACCACGTGAGCAAGCAGCAGGCTCCTGATTGGTTAACGCAGCGCGAATTGACGCCAAAGTTTAGTTTTTTCAATTCGTGTCTAAACGAAGAATGCACAAATAGCACAAACTAAATAATTTGTGCGCAGCACGCCTAACGCGCCAGACACTCAATTCGCACCATTCACACGAACTTGACGTGCGAATGAGGTGTATTCACGTGTTCTGCGCCACGCTCTACGCCTCATTCACGCCGCAGGAATTTTTACGCACGCAACACATCTTTGTATTGACTTAACATTGAAATCATTCGCGCCTGACATGCTATTCGCGTTCGGTGTGAATGCACCATTAGGCAACCAGCAGTAACAATCAGTTACATTACAAACAGCCGAAAGAAAACACAGGCGACTGTCCACCATAGAGCTGGTAAGTCCACGCCCCTTCAGCTAACCCCGCTTGGACCTCTAGGTTGAAAAACCGTCAGTGCAAGTGAATGAGAGAAAATAATTATTTTCTAATCCCGTTTGAATTTTGCAATGAATGTAACATATGTTATCTGTGAATTTTTTATATAATGTTTCGTGTAAAGAATGCTACAATTTAGCTTGTAGAAATTTTCATACGGTTACGACTTTTGTGTGAGAGCACTTTGTGGACTACAACTCTCGAACGTGTTTGATATACATCACCCCCACTAACACACGGATCCCGCTAAACATGCCTGTGACTTTGGTGCACTTCACCGCCTTCTTTCAGGGAGAGGACTAACTAATTAAGCGTGGTGAAAACCGTGATTTGTGGAGGGAAAATGTGTTAAGCGGCGACGTCACAAATGGGACGTGCAGTCTTTCTCGTCTATGTCTATTCCACAACTGCTAGCCAAAGAATCATACAATAAACTGTACAAACTTGTTACATGAGAAATTATATGAAAACATTCACAGACAACATATGTTACATTCATGGCACAATTCGAACGGGATAAGAAAATAATTATTTTCTCTCATTCACTTGCATTGACGCTTTTTCAACCTAGAGGTCCACTTGGAGTTTTACGGATGGGCGGGACTTACCAGCTCTATATTCATCACCATTTCAGTGTCTTTAAGTGTCTCTTGGGGTCCTCCTCCACCGTTTTTGGATATTTCCTCTTAAAGGTCCAGTATAGAGAGCCTAAGTCCCGCCCCTCCGCTTCCGGTTCATGGGACCTTATCTCGGAAAAATAATGCATGGTAGTCAATGGCGAGAGATAACTTATCTTTTTATTCCGTCTGAACTGTGTCCTGGATTACACATATGATGTTTGTCAATTTAAAAGATAATTATGAAAGCCAAGAAAGTAGCAGTTCGTCATAAAACAGAAGAGTAACTTTTAGTTTTATGTGAAAAACCCTCAATGAACTACATCTCCCAGAAGTCGAAACAACGAGCGAGATCAGCTGCTGTGTGTGTGTGCAGTCTGGAACAACACACTCATGACGGTAACGTTACGATTATAACAGAAGACTATAGAAACAATGACATAGCCTCAGTAAAGTTCGCTTCATTCATTGAGAGAAAATGTGCGCCTTTGGGGTTTGTAGTCTTTGTAATTACGTATTTTCACAGTCTTATATCTCAACAGTTTTACATCAAACTGCGACTTTCTTGACTTTAAAATGTATCTTTTAAATTGACAAACATCATATGTGTAATTCAGGGATCAATTTAAACGAAATCAAAATATTTGTTATCTCTCGCCATTGACTACCATATAATATTTTTCCGAAATAAGGTCCCATGGTGGTCGACCGGAAGGGGAGGGACTTAGGCTCTCTATTATGCTAGCCTGGCTGCGCCCTCCTACGCACTTCCGCTCAATTTCATTTTCCTTCAGCACTACGTCTGGGATCGCTCCATAGCCTTAGGTTTCCAGAAATCTATTTTTTGTAGGACCAATCAGCGAATAGAGGGAGTGGCTGAGAACGATGACGTTGATGTAGCGCGCGTCAGTTTGAGTTTGGCAGCGGAGAAAGACGTGAGAAATGCTATTCGGTCCGTTGTTGGAAAAGAAACTGCCGAATATACAGAATTTAAAGCCGGATTGTTATCGTCTCACCTCTTGTTGCACTAACGGAGGATCAAGTGAAGGAGGCAGAAAGGTTGGAAGTTCGTGCTGGGCAGCGCTCGGTGTGCACGATGACCGTGACATTTTGAACGGACGCTGTAGCCTGGTGTTCGGAAGCCCTGAGTCCTGGCTGCTAAACTATTGTTGAATATGCACTCAGGAGTCATGTCAGCTCATATTCCCAACAGTAAATTTACGGATTCTTGTGATGAATAGAACACTTTGAGCCCCTTTGTCAACTCGCGCAGGAGGTTGGTGTGTCAGTTTTACATGTTGTAAATCATACAAATTGGTTGTGTTTTTAAATAATTGTCATAAATAAAAATGTGAAAACCCATACTTTGAAGATATTTGATTTTCAGTTTTAGATGGCAATGGTTAATTTGTTTTAATAAAAAAACTAAATGCCACATAAAAATGTACTAACACATACTTTGAAGACCATAATTAAGGTAATTAAGAAACAATAAGACGTAATATGAAAAATTGTTGTTTATTACACATCTGCAGATAGAGTCAGACTGATCATTCACTGTAACAGCTAGCTGCTAACTGCTACAGCATTTGCGGCAGATCAGAAAAGGACCACAGCGGCGTATTTGTAATGATTAGACACAGCTTCCACCGTTGAATGAATATATCGCTGTCCTTCGTGTCAAATATACATTTCGAATTATATTACTTGTTCCTAGATTAACAAAACCTGCAGGTCTCATTGACTGAAATCCTATTGTAAACATAATCCTCTGATATTCGGACTTGCTGTTTCCAGCCGTTTCGGCGCATGAAATACGTCACTCACGACCACACGTTAGTGATTGGCTATGGCAGATCCTGAGTGACTCTGGGCAGATCCAATAGATTTGAACTTTAACAGTGAACCCGCCTACAAGGAAGGAAACGTTTCTTAATTGAGAGGGGCCAGGTTGAACCAGGCTAGTATTATGCCCCTTTTCACAAGATGTAAGTCTCTGATGTCCCCAGAATGTGTATGTGAAGTTTCAGCTCAAAATACCTAACAGATAATTTTTTACAGCATGTTTAAATTGTCAGTTTTTGGGGCTCAGAAAACACGCTGTTTTAGTGTGTGCCCTTTAAATGCAAATAAGCTGCTGCTGCTGACACAGGGGGCGGAGCTTCACGAGCTCAGTCTCTCAGGACAGTTTAGTTACGTCCAATGTAGATTCTTTCAGATAAGGAGGCTGCTTTAGATAGCAGTTGGTGTGTGTGTGTGTGAGTGTGTTAATTCACTCTCTGTCTCTGTCGGATGTGTTGAAATTACACAGCACGTTCCTGTGATTCACAGAGACTCTCATTTTCTCAGTAGTGTGTGTGTTTTCATGACTGTTCTGTCCGTTGCATGTCAAAAAATGTAAATGTCGTGTAAACATCAAGAAACATATTTTCCTTAAACATTTCATTCAATGTGAGTGCACACATCTTTATCATTAATTTCAAAACCGTTTTAAATATATTGCTAAAATTATCATTTTAAATTCATAAATATAATTTATGTTTTGGTGAGTTGTACCACGACATTTGACAACCTGAGCTAACCTAGCCTTGTCCAAGTATCAGATTTTTCAGAAGGGTTGTCATGATAATAATGTGTGTATATATATATTGTGTTTTTTTGCATGTTGGTTGCATCACTATGGCAGACAAGAAATGACCAAATATTTGTACTATTTTAACAAAACTGCTTATATTTTTTCTAAGAACTAATGAAATAATAAAATACTAGTCAAACTTTTTAATAAGATATTTCTTATTACATAATTTTATTCTTCTAAGGATTTTTTCCCCTTTGTGTCTGGATTTCACAATGCATTTTTTTAATAAATTCGTAGATCCGACAAAAAAATGTGCTCAGTTTCATCGAGCCTGTTGCTTAAGGGTTGTTCAAAACCCAAAATATGCAATTAAACAAGCGTCCAGAACAACCTCACAGCAATGTCCCTGACATCTTCCCACAAGTCTCTGGTGAGTTGAGCTGAGGCGATCAGCACTCATACTTCCACATGCAGTTCATCACAGCGCTCTCTCAATCAGTCGTGAATCATGTATGCAAATAGTTCAGTCCGCACTAAAGCGGATCGCCCAACGCTACCTTGCATCACTGTTTAAGAGATGTGTGTGTTGCCATGGAGACTATAAATGGCTTCAGAAATGTTCTTGTTGAAGCAGGTTTTATTTGAAAACGTGGACCGGTTTGAATAGAGGCTCTTCTGCTTTGGCTCTTTGAGCGTTGTGTTTGCCTCTGACACCTCGCTCGTGTCCAAGTCAGATCTGAGCGTGTTTGCAGACTGAATGCTGGCAGGCCTGTTTGGCTGATACAGTCCTCTCCTGCAATGCATGCTGTGAGAAACCAAAGCACAAATTACATGGGCATCTTTGGTGGGCATTTTTTGGGTCCTTGTATCTGTCATGTGTTATCTTGTAGTTCTTGTTATAACTTGTCTTGTGAGATCTTCCTAGAAATATTAACACACTAGTTTGCTAGTGGCTGGCTGACTTGGTGTGGTCACATTGCTTTTGCATTGCATTTTGCTTTTATTATTTTAAAATGTTCATCAGAGGTCGCCTAAAATGTTAATAGTTTTTCGCACAAAAACATACATTTACAAAAAATCTTCCGTCTGAAATGATCTGTTTTTTTTTCTAAGTGGCGGCTCCTTTAAAGGAGTAGTTCACTTTTAAAAAAACTTTTGCTGATAATTTACTCACCCCCATGTCATCTAAGATGTCCATGTCTTTCTTTCTTCAGTCGAAAAGAAATTAAGGTTTTTGATGAAAACATTCCAGGATTTTCTCCATATAATGGACTTCAATGGGAACCAAACGGTTCAAGGTCCAAAAGACTCTTTCAGTGCAAACTGCAAACTGTCAAAGTTTTATACTGGCCAAATATTTTTCTGAGTCAATTCGTTCATTTCTTTTGTTGAATTAACCAAACGACTCGGAAAAAGATTCGTTCATGTTGATGAACGAGTTCGAACAGGAGAGTCACGAACGCGCATCACAGAACAGAGCAAGGCGAGCATTTGAGCTTATAAAATTTAAACTTTGTTATTTATTTATTATCAAATGAGCGATCGTTTTCTTGATAAGACCCTTATTCATCGTCTGGTGTCGTTTAAAGCCCTTTGAAGCTGCACTGAAACTGTCTTTTGGACCTTGAATCGTTTGGTTCCCATTGAAGTCCATTATATGGAGAAAATCCTCGAATGTTTTCATCAAAAACCTTAATTTCTTTTCGACTGAAGAAAGAAAGACATGGACATCTTGGATGACATGGGGGTGAGTAAATTTTTAGCAAAATTTTTTTAAAAGTGAACTACTCCTTTAAGACTTTAAGTCAGTAAACGTCAGTATCTATATTGCTTAAATTATCATGAATTTTAAATGAATAAATATCATTTATGTCTTGTCGAGTTGTACCACGATATTTGACAACCTGAGCTAACCATAGCATTGTCAAATTATCAGATTTTTCAAGATATTTGTCGGCCTTGACCACTGATCTGTTTATGACGTCATGACGGCTATCCAGTCATTCTATATAGATCAGTGGCCTTGACACACATTTAGGAGGAGTTGTCATGATATTTAAATATATATATACTGTATATATTTGACATGTTGGTTGCATCACATGGCAGACAATAAATACCAAATATTTATACCATTTTAAAGTGCTTATATTTTATTTCTAAAAAACTAATAATAAAAGACTAGCCAAACTTATTAATAAGATTTTTTTCTAATAAAGAAAAATATGATTGGCTAATGTCATTGCATGGGAAACTGTATCAACGCTCACTCGCTGTTGCATGTGACTAAGGGTGCGTTTACACGACAACGATTTGCTTAAAACGGAGACGTTTTCCCGAGTTTTCAAAGACGAGTTTTCTGTGTACAGACGAGGCCATTGTCAAAACTTTCCCACTCACACGGATCCGCTAAACGCCTAAAAACGCTGTATTCTGCCGCCAGGCCAGTAGATGGCGATGAAACACTATAGACTGAACACGTAATCCGCATGTGCATAACCTCATCGTCTTCAATGATTCTCGTTTCTTTTTACACAGAGACCATTTTCAAAAATGTCCAATTTGAAACCCGTTTTTAAACGTTTGCGTTTCCAAAATACTCTTTTTGTGTAAATGAACAACCAAAACGCATAAAAAGTTTTGTTTTTAGTTGTAGTATAAAAAGCCCCAGTCATTTAAAAACATTATCCATATTATAAAAAAAGCCATAGCATAATGAAACCATTTACCATTTGTGCTGTTTTTTACATTTTACTAAACAATCTGCCGTCAAATGCTCCGAACAAACATACAGTTCTCTGACGCAATCCGGGACGCTGTTAAATATAAAAATTGTTCGTTCGATTTTTGTTTGTTTGTTCCCTGATGCTGGGGTCCTTCTGAAGTCTGTCTAAACAAGCCTTTTACTCTTCGGTCTTGCTCTACTCGTGACGTGACGCTCGTGTCAGCTGTTGAGTGACTGAATGCCAGTGGGCGGGGCCTGTGTTGCAATGATGTTAAAGGATTCGTTGATGTCTTACTCCAGAGGCAGTCTTATGCAAATATTTGTATGTTTATAATAGTGTGGTAGTACTCCAGACCGGACTTGATCATGTGACTATTATTTGAAGGTCTCGGTCTCTTGTATTTTATACAAATGTTCAATAAACAATAAGTTACTGTTAAAGTCCCCCTGTAGTCAATAATCGTATCCCTTAAAACTCATCTTAGATCACCAAAATGACATTGAAAAGTTTTTTTCCTTGAAAGAAAATTCTTCATACCTTAAAATAGCTTAAATGTAACTCGACACTCTCGCCTCATTTAGTATACGCAGTTCTATGAATATGCAAATGAGCCCCGCCTCCACTCAGAGATCCACTGGTTGACGATCACACGTTGATCTGATTGGAAACAAGGTCGTTTGTGACGTCAGAAACACCTGCGATTTCAAACCGTGAAAATACTCAGCAATGCTGTCGATTTATGAATTTACACTTGACTTGGTTTGACTTAAAGCACATTAAAAACAGCACATAGACACCTAAACAACATTAAAAGCTGGATTTTCACCACAGGGCGACTCAAGTTTTTGCTTTATTTCACCAACGAAAATAGTTTCAAACAAATCCATAGCAGACATGTTTAATGCCTGGTTTAGATAACACGTTTTTAGCCCGATTTTGGCACGATCCGTTTGACGTCAGGTGTCGTGGGATTCGTAAACGACAACGGGCGTCGGGACGCAAGATTCGATCGTATCATCTCGTATAGTGCGTCATAGTGGGAGACAACCTACGTCGTGTCTGCGATGCTTCATGACATCACGACACAAAGACTAGCATGTTTAATTTGTGTAATGGTCGTTCACGACGCTTCCATCACATGTATGAGGTTGACCAATAGGAGCACATCTTTCTGTACACAACTTTTAAAAATGACGAAACGAAGAGAGACTATGGTGTTAACGTTAAAACTAAAAGTACAAATATATAAGAAAACAATAGTTTACCTCAAGTTCTCTTTGGAGGATTGACAGCCCATACTGTCCTCTTCGAGCAGGGTTAAGTCTCACGCAATGGCCGTGAGACATACGCAATTCAACCAGACCACACGCTCACACGCCACACCGTGTATTTCTCACGCTGAAAAGGCAATGCCGAGACAATCCAGGAACGTGTCAATTGTCGGGTTTTTTTTTTTTTTTTTTTTTTTAAATTTTCTGAACACAGGACAGCCAATACAACACTCACCGCTTCATCCATTGTTTGTTTACGTTCATTTCCGGAAGTCACTCGCTAGTTTCGCTTTCTCGATGACATCACGTGCCGTTAAAGACGGCATGCGATGACTGGTCAGGAAGAAACGTGTAGTCTGACATTGTGAATTGTCCATGACACGACAAGATTTTAGTATTCAATATCGCGTAATCTGACACAGTGACTATTGCAACAGACAAAAAAAACGTGTAATCTGAACCAGGCAAAAGACATTCCCGAGCAACACACTCGTTACTCGTAGTTTCGTTACTGTTTCGTAATTGGTTGAATCTCATTTGGTGATTTGCAGCCACCTACTGGCAGTTTTAGTTTCATATTAAAAAGTATCATTTTATTCATATTCATCATATTTCTATATTCAAAATGTTTCCTTTGAAATGTTTCCAATTTATCTTCTGCACCTCCTCTCCAGTGCAACGAATGTTGTTGTTCGCGCTTTCATTTGATTAGTAACAGCTCTGTATGTGTCTAATTGTATTCATTAATTAAATACAAGACATTTTACAGGCAGTAAATGGTTTTGATAAATTCTAGGAGGTTCTGGTCTTGGTCTCTGTTTAGGTGGTCTTTACTGCATTACTAGTTTATGACGAGGAGGATCTTTTAAGCTACAAAAATGCAGTGTTTACACACATAAAGAAGTCAATCTACTGGCTATTGTTCTCCCTCCACATCAAACCGAAGAAACGATGACCTTTAAGCATTTCAAAAAGTGCTCAAATTGTCTAGTTCAGAACTCATTTGGTAACTCGCTCTGCGCAAATGAGTTGAGGATTTGAACACCCTGATTAGAGCGCTCTGAAACGAGACGGCTACACCGCTACCCTCTTCCGCCTCCTTCGCGCGAGTGTGAAACGTCCTTCCTGCGAGTGCGTCGAGTCGCTAATGAGTGAAGTGCTGAGGAAACCACAACATTTGGGCCCCTTCAATTATTCCTATTGGTTTTGCACTCAGGAAGCGAAGCCTCTTGTGAGTGAGACCGCTAATGGCTAGTGACGGAGAGGAGCGAGATCTCACAACCCAACTGTTGGCTTTTCATATCACATCCTTTCAGTTCTCGGCAGCCCAGCTGAGCCTTTTGGCCTGAATCTTCGTTATTATGCATAGCTTCCTCTTTTCCATCATCTGCCTCGTCCTTTCTGCCTCACCCCTAAGAGTTTCTTTTTTTCAGTCTGAGTCTGTATGCGTGCGTGCTTTCTTCCAGCCTCGTTCTTCACTCCAAATGTGAGGGGCAGACGCTCATTTTCTGCCAGAACAGCTGAGGCTGTGTGACATCATCTTGGAGAGATTAAGGAAGTTGATAATACTTGAATAGAGTTGGCCATTAGCATTCCTATTGCTCTAAATAGTGCTAGCTCAGTTCGCACAGGATCCCCCGAAAGTATGCAACCCGCGTACTATTGCCTACTGAATGATGCAGTTTCGGGATCCACCAGCAGAGATTATCTTTCCCATGATTAACCCTGAGCCTTTAATAATAGGATTGCAAACAGCAACCAAAATAGAGGTCCTGAACACTTTTCTGATTCATAAAGTAATGACAATCATTGAATCATTCACTCAACCAATTTATTAAAAAACATTGATTCATTCAGTGATTTCAATGTTAAGTCAATGTAAAGATGTGGTTACACACGTATAGAGGTCCTGCGGCACGAATAAGGCGTTTAGCACGACGTGTTAAATGCGAATTTACCTCATTTCGCGAATACCTCAGTTCTGGACGTAACGCGTGAATTGCGCCAGACACTCAATTTGCGCGTTACGCGTGAATAATTTTATGTGGTGCATTCACGCATTTGACCCAATTCGCGAATTCAGGCCTGACTCCCGAGTTGAAAAATCTGAACTTTGGTGTCAGTTCACGACTTCGCGCTGCGTTAACCAATCAGGAGCCTGCTTGCTGCTGATGTGTTTTATGAATGATTGTGTGGGTGCTAGCACACAAACCTAAAATTCTCGGGACAACAGCTTTTGTCCAAATTTAAATCTTAACCGTTCTATTTCATCAGAAACTATCTTAAAACAGGGCTTTAACTGTAAAATACCGAACTAACCAAGACCAAATACAGTGTTTATCACTCCAAGTGTCATGTTTGTTTCATACTTTATATTCAAGTATGCATTCCTAACAACCCTGTTCAATGCACCTCAGTATTAGATATTTATTTTATTATTTTGTTTTAAGAATGTTTGCAACTTTGCAGTTTGCACAAGTTAAAGATAGACAGGGTTGTATAATGTTTGTGTTTACAAATAATATGCATCTTATTGTTGCATACTACGTTGTTCATTGCACTTTAGCAATTTCTCAAATAAAGCCACAATTGCCAAAGTAAGAATGTTTTTATTCCTGGCTTTTTTGGAGTAAAACAGTGATTCAAGTGTTACCACTTTATCTGTGTGTAATGTTCTAGTAGCTCAAAGTTTTTGCTGTTTAAACTTTAAACCATTCACTTTATTACTGTGATAACTGGTGAAAATAGCTTTTAATATTCAGGGGTAAAACTTTAACTTGGAATATGGGGATAAAAGGTTTCTGCCCAATGTGACAATGAAGTACAGCTTGGCAATGGCAGCACTGCATCTCCATCAATGAGAAAGTCTAGTTTATTATGCAAAGGTTTTAAGGTTAGCTTGTTTTATGAATTGCAACACTTGCTAAACCTGTCAAACCTAAGCCCATTTCCAGTACTTTTTAACCTAAATTAATTTGTTAAAGAGTACTATTTTTTCTTTTACTAAAATTGACTAAATTTGACTAAAACCTTTTGGTGTTTTCGTCGACTAAAACTTAACTAAAACCTTTTGTGTTTTCGTTAACTAAAACTTGACTAAAACTATTAATTTTGTAAGTGACTAAAATGTGACTAAAACTTAAAAGCATTTTCGTCCAAAAGACGAAGACTAAAACTAAAACTAAAAAGGCTGCCAAAAACAACACTGGGACAGGCATGCTTTTCAGTTTATAATGTTATTTTATATGTTTGGCCTCAATAAATGATTTTCCCAGCAGTTTTAATGTACAACAAAGCAAATATTTTATCGCTTAAAACTTGATTTAAAAATAATGAAACATATTAATTTTGTATTGAACTTTATTTATTCCATAGCTAATCTAGATTGTATGAAACATTATCTATTCTAATGCTGACGTTCACACCGGACGTGAGATAGCAATTAGGCGCGAATGATTAAATATTAAGTCAATGCAAAAGCGTGTTACACGCGGTAAAATGTTTTTAATTGTCGCGCCAGATGAGGCGTCGAGCGCGGCGCAGTAAACGCAGATACGCCTCATTCAGTGGTAGTTCGCAAATGCCGCAGATTACTGCAGTGCCAGGCGCGTTACGTGCTCACTGAATTTATTTAGTGCTATTTGTGCATTCATGCGTTTGACGCGAATTCGCGCCTGCCGCCCGAGTTGAAAAATCTGAACTTTGGCGTCAATTCGCGCCGCGTTAACCAATCAGGAGCCTGCTGCTTGCTCACGTGGTGAAGGATCTGGATGCTTCAATAAATGATTTTGTAATATGACTAAATGCCTGGTGTGGTTCTAATGCACAACAAAGCAAATATTATTATCACTTTAAACTTTATTTCAATATACGAGACATGTTCATTTTGTACTGAATGTTATTTATTCCATATCTAGATTATATGAAATATTATTATGATGTAAAGACAACCAACATACATGTGCATAAGTTCGTGTCTGGACGTGAGAGAAAAAAAATCACAGGACAGGTTAATAACTTTTGGAGGCTGGCTCTATTTATCATTAAAACAAATGACAGATTAGATGGATGAGGGCGAGGGTGATCCTCGCTCCGATGCGGGACAACAGGTCATCAAACTGGGCGCGGGACAGGCAGCAAGTACCGCTGACAGCGGCCGTCATACAGCGCAGCTCCTGGAGCGAGCAAATGGTGAAGCTCCGCCGAAACGGCTTCGCCTCCGAAGGGTCCGGTGGACACAAATACGGCGACGATGATCCCACACGCCGCTGTTTTGCTCTCCAGAGTAAATAGACGATGAATGCTCCGATCAGACATAAGGAAAGATGAGCCAGAATTCGACAGGTTCCCGATTTCTGACGCGCTGGAAAAACATTTTGAAAACAGATTCATCAGGAATCGAAACCCCGTTGGCGGCCATCCATCTTTTTATGTTGATCGAGCATTCATGAGGGTATTTTCGATTCGGCAGACCAGAAATGAGTAATGCGTTTGCAGTATGAGTTTGGGGTCAGGAGAGAAGTTAAATTAAAACCCGTAATATTAGGGATTGCATTGAGATTGCTGTACTTGACAATTAGTTACGTTTACAGATGATTTATTTTCTGGAGGAACCCCAAACCTTGTTTAACAGTAGTCTATATTTTTAGATAAATCAATTATATTAACATATGATGTGTAACCCCTGTCTCGGCAGCCTCTCCTGGACGCTTCTGCCGATACCTGAAATGGTATGGGGTCAAAGGCATGCAGCGAACTGGATCGGAGACTGTTCCGGCTGCTTTTGCGGCCACAGTACTGAAGGTATTCTGAATGCTTCATCTGTGGATTTCCCTCTCTTGCGCAGCCAGAACTGATTTGTCTTATATTCAGGGGTGTACTGATGCTAACTGCTCACACATGGCGATCACTGTGTGAACTTATGTTGATTTCCATGCTGGCATATGTGGCGGGTGTGTTACATCAGGGCTTGATTCAGGAGTTTGGCTGTGTGTATGCACGTACAGCTTTGTTCCCTCAAATCTGTTGTTGTTTCTGTTGTGGGAGGATATCGTGGAACTTATGAAAAAGTCCTGTATTGATTTCCAGTCTCAGAGAGTGTGCTGTTTTGCCTGATATCTGTTTTTATCTACTGCATGTCTCTCAGGCGGATGGTCATGACACAGGGGAGGATGTTGTCTGCATACACCTGTTCTCCAGAGGCCGTGGTTCGGAGCTGCGTGCAGTCTCAGTCCTGCCCTCACACCGGCTGCTGCACGGGTCAGTGCCCTCAAACCAGCTCCTACTCCGAGCTCTGAGACCTGGGAGAGGTGACACACACACACACACACACACACACACAAACACACACACCCCTCCACACCAGCTGCTGCTCGGCTGTCGCCGCCCTCAAACCAGCTTGAGAACTGTAATGTAATGTTGCTGTTTGAGCATGAAAAAGCTCTAGCAAAGTCTTCTCGATGTCAGTGTTTTTCGCCCTCCATTGTAGTCTTGAGTTTCTTCTGGGAACGAACACGTCACAATATTCCTCATTTATAATTCATATGCAGAGTAAGGGGGCGGGGCCTGATTGGAGTTAGTTATAATGGTGCGCTACACCAAACGCGTAACAGAGCGTCTGAAATGAGTGATTACAATGTTAAGTCGATGTAAAGCGCGGTTACACACGTCTAAAGGTGCGGCGCTGTAAATGCGATGCGAGAGTCTGGCGCGTTACGCGTGAGTGATTTTATGTGGTGCATTCATGCATTTGCCGCAAATTCGTGAATTCATGTTTGACTACCGAAGTTAAAAATTTAACTTTGGCATCAGTTCGCGACTTCACGCTGTGTTAACCAATCAGGGGCCTGCTGCTGCTTCACTTGGTGGAATGACGAGATAAACGGGGACTGGGGCAACGCTTTTTTTGTTTTTTTTCGTTTATAATGTTAATTTATATGTTTGGCCTCAATAACTTATTTTGTAATATGATTAAAATCCTGGTGTGGTTTTAATGCACGGCAGAAGCAAATTTTTTATTCGCATAGAAACTTCGTGTAGAGATGCAAATTTAACGCTCTATGCCGTTGGTGTGAGTGCAGCATAAGTGTGTTGAATCTGGCAGTTATGGTAAGGATGGGACGTTCCTCAAACACACTGGAAGTGGTTGACCAATCACAACACATTGATCCAGTCGACCAATCAGAGCACAGTGGGATTTTCAGAAGGAGGGGCTTGCATAGAGATAGGAACTAAACAGAGCGTTACTGACAGACTGGGAAGAGGAGCTGCAACAATGGAGAGATATCAGGAAATAATCAACATTCAAATAATAAAACCTGTTATCAGTAGAATCACGAAAACAACATCTAGTCTATAACAGGGCGCAGTATTGGCCGCTGTAATATCTCTTCTCTTCTGATGATGTGTTTACTGGCTCGTGGGCGGGCAACCTGTCATTTACATGAGATCGAACAATAACAAACCACAACCATCTAATCAATTCCTATAGACAAAATCAAGCTCCGCCCTACATATGTTCTTGTTCCAGAAGCCAGAAAAGACTATAGAAGAAAAGACTATCACAACTTCCATTTTATGCGAACTTACATTTTTATTTCAGTTAGTTGCAAGATTACATTTCTCATTTTAATTTAGCTTAGCTTGATGTACTAGAATAAGTCAAACTAAAAAAGAAATAAAACTATAAATATATTTTTACTACTACTAAAAATAACAAAAACAACAAAATAGCGGAAGCTGGAATACAATAAAAATGAAATGATAAAATTGAAGTGAATTCCAAAATATGAATAAAACAATAAAAATATCTCGATACTAAAGTAACACTGCTCAGGAACATCGTTTATAGAGACTGATGGAGTTCAGTCGGGTAAAGTAGTGAGACGGATTCCATAAGCAGTGTTAAAGGTTTTATTATAAAGTTTCTTTTGTGAAGAAATGAAAATGGAAGTAAATAAAAACCATATTAATTATTATTATTATTTTTTTTTTTTTGTGTAGGTGTGTGTTGACCCTTGTACAGGTTGCTAGTTGTTGATCTTGTGGCGTTGCAACAACACATGAAATAACTGTAAATCCCAAAGGCTTCTGTAAGAGGAGAGCTTTCTGCTAATGAGATCTCACATCAGCCTTTGGTATGAGATCAGTGCTAGGTTTGTTTTGACCTTTGACCTTTGTATGTGCAGACAGGCCTGAACTGAAGTCACCGCCCTCAAGAAACGATGTTCACAGGCCGTGAGGTTCCCAGTGGTCAGTCTCTGCCAGAGATGGGGTTGGGGGACATCTGGACACTGTGATCCAGGTGGTGTGTGTGTGTGTGTGTGTGTGTGTGTGTGAACGGGGGCGTGTATGCTCTTATTAAATGCACTTTAGAATCTGTTTGTTAATGTGTAATATTCTGAGAAGGCATCTGAATGACATGTCGTGTATGTCCAAAGTGTGTGAATTCCCTCAAGAGAATCTACAGTACACATCAGGAATGTGTGTACTGTGTGTTGCTGCACGTGTGCCATAAACACCTCATTAAACCATTTCCCAGCATGCTGTGCTCCAGCACTCAAGGATTTCTCTTAGAGCTTTTCAGCCACTTCTGTACATTTGTCATTGCATGTGCAGTTGACCCAACAAAAGATATTTAGAGACACTTACACTCACCGGCCACTTTATTAGGTACACCTGTCCAACTGCTCGTTAACACTTAATTTCTAAGCCGCCAATCACATGGCGGCAACTCAGTGCATTTAGGCATGTAGACATGGTCAAGACAATCTCCTGCAGTTCAAACCAAGCATCAGTATGGGGAAAGAAGGTGATTTGAGTGACTTTGAACGTGGCATGATTGTTGGTGCCAGAAGGGCTGGTCTGAGTATTTCAGAAACTGCTAATCTACTGGGATTTTCACGCACAAACCATCTCTAGGGTTTACAGAGAATGGTCAGAAAAAGAAAAAACATCCAGTGAGCGGCAGTTCTGTGGGCGGAAAATGCCTTGTTGATGCCAGAGGTCAAGAGGAGAATGGCCAGACTGGTTGGAGCTGATAGAAGGGCAACAGTGACTCAAATAACCACCTGTTACAACCAAGGTGGGCAGAAGAGCATCTCTGACGCACAGTACGGTCGAACTTTGAGGCAGATGGGCTACAGCAGCAGAAGAGCCTCACCGGGTGCCACTCCCTTTCAGCTAAGAACAGGAAACTGAGGCTACAATTTGCACAAGCTTCATCGAAATTGGACAATAGAAGATTGGAAAAACGTTGCCTGGTCTGATGAGTCTCCGATTTCTGCTGCGACATTCGGATGGTAGGGTCAGAATTTGGCGTCTACAACATGAAAGCATGGATCCATCCTGCCTTGTATCAACGGTTCAGGCTGGTGGTGGTGGTGTCATGGTGTGGGGAATATTTCTTGGCACTCTTTGGGCCCCTTGGTACCAATTGAGCATCGATTGCAACGCCACAGCCTACCTGACTATTGTTGTCTGACCATGTCCATCCCTTTATGACCACAATGTACCCAACTTCTGATGGCTACTTTCAGCAGGATAATGTGCCATGTCATAAAGCTGGAATCATCTCAGACTGGTTTCTTGAACATGACAATGAGTTCAGCTGTACTCAAATGGCCTCCACAGTCACCAGATCTCAATCCAATAGAGCATCTTTGGGAATGTGGTGGGACGGGAGATTCGCATCATGGATGTGCAGCCGACAAATCTGCGGCAACTGTGTGATGCCATCATGTCAATATGGACCAAACTCCCTGAGGAATGCTTCCAGCACCTTGTTGAATCTATGCCACGAAGAATTGAGGCAGATCTGAAGGCAAAAGGGGTCGAACCCGTTACTAGCATGGGGTACCTAATAAAGTGGCCGGTGAGTGTATGTCACACTTGAAACTTTTAATTTCTGAATTAGTGAAAATATCAAAGGAGGTTTAACCAACCTGAAATTTAAATGAAAATATAGTAACTACATGTAACATAATTTAAATGAAAATTCATGTGCAGTTAACATAGATATAGATGCTTTCAGCAGTGACAACATAAACAAACGGTACTGCGCATGTGCATTAAACTGGCCCAAACTTAACTTCCGGCAAACTTGCGCAGACAATCCATAACACAGTAAATAACCATACGTAGCTGGTATTTCTTGCCAGTCAAAGAAAATAAATGTTACCTGGCCAAACTGAAATGTGACACTACCAGACCTGTTGAACAAAAATTGGAGACAAGATGTTTTCTACGGACATGTCTGATTTACCGCAGTGTTAAAAAACTGGTGGCGAGCGCCGGCGGCGGGGTTTTATAAGGTGAACATACCTCTCCTTATTAGCTAGGCTTCTTACATGCTTGCTAACCTTTTTTTAAGGTGGGTCTCCACATGACAGCATTGGATGGATCTGTGCACCGCTGTTTATGATACTAACCATTCAATACACTGATTGCTCCGCTGTCGATGTGTTTGCGAGAGAGAGGGGGGAGTGTGTGAATATGCGCTGCACGCAACTCTGCAGTCAAATACAACTTTTCCCATCTTAAATTGTAAAAAACACGGAAATCAATGCGCTGATAATGTGGTGGGCTGCCACTAATAAATGTCTGAACTGTATGAACGGCGTTCGGGGATCGAACTTATCAAGACTATATTCTAAGATGGCTCCTGCCTGTATACACGAAGTGGACTGTCTTTATAACGTATCTTCTTATTAAACGGTCTGTACATTTACAGAAGTTCTCAATGCTTCGTTTTGCATGTATGGACACTCATTACCCTCATACTTTGTTAGTGTGGGGCTATTTTGAGCCTTGTTAGTGGTATAAACTAGCGATTTCTTTTTACTTAGTAAATGCCCCCAGGAAATAACCGGCGTGTTGAGGCCAAACTGGGGAGTGGTGCTTTTATATTGTAAAATATGTGAAACATAATGTGTCTTTCAGTGTTTTGAACAATCAAGCATGAAATCATATTCTAGTACACCCCAAAAACAAAATCAAGACTTCTTAAAAGGGCATAAAAAGACCCCTTTAAAAATAAATGCAACTCTTTTATACTCTATATAACAGGCATCCCAGATAGCAGTGAGGAGGACGAGAGGTTGGCTCAGTCTCTGGGTTTGAGCTGGAACTCAGTTCTGAAGACAGAAGAAGACGGATCACAGACTCTCATGAACTCAGAGGAGGTAAACTCAACATCACTGTTGAACAGACACTTCCGGTTAAACGCTCACAACGTAATCTCTTCTGCTGTAGTTCACAGGGCAAAGCCGGGATGAAGCTTTTACCTCGGTTACCCATAAAGCTCGGGGAGAAGAACGTTGGCGGATACCTCACTAGTACAAAGTTACGTGATTGGCTAATCTCAAGGCAGCGCTACTGGGGCACACCCATTCCCATAGTGCACTGCAGCTCCTGCGGGCCCGTGGCAGTTCCAGCGGAGGACCTGCCGGTCGTGCTGCCTAAAGTGCCCTCCCTCACAGGGAAAGGGGTGTCGCCCTTAAAGACGGCACAGGATTGGCTGAGGTGCCAGTGTCCGAGGTAAGTGGATGACTCGATGGATTGAGTTAAAAACATCTTTCTCTAATGGCGGTCTTTCAAAAGTAGCAGTCGGAGGCAGATCGAGCCTGAAGTGGTGTCGAAAAGGATCGAATCCTCACGTTAAAAATACGGATCCAAATGTGTGTTTTTTAAACAGTTTTATTAAGTTTATATAAGCTTCTAAGAAGAAAAATAAGCGAATTAATCTAGGGCTGTCAGCGTAATCACGATTAATCGCATCCAAAATAAAACGTTTGTGTTTACATAGTATATGTGGGTGCACTGTGTATAGTTATTTTATATATATACAAATACACACACATGCTTGTATATATTTAAGAAATATTTTCATGTGTATTCTTTATATAGATTTATATATAATTTATATTATATATAAATATAAATATTTTTTATATAAATAATATATTTTTTAAATATACATGCATGTGTTTGTATTGATATATATTCAAAATAACTACACACAGTGCACCCACATATATATTATGTAAACACAAACGTTTATTTTGGATGCGATTAATCGTTGATCGGCCCTTTCTCCTAATCAACTGAATTCTAGATACACAATGCTTAGATGACGGAGAAATAATTGGTAGTTATTTCACAATAAACAAACTTAAAGTGTACATAACGGTTCAAAATGTTGACGTCAGTAAGATTTTTTAATGAAATAATAGTTTTATTTAGTTTATTTATAGAATTATTTCTGAAGGATCATGAAGACTGGTGTAATGATGCTTAAAATTCAATCTTTAATCACAGGAATAAATTACAGTTTACTTATGCTGTACCCATATCCTCCACCCTTAGCTGTAAGTGTTTGCAAATATTTATGTAATATTTATTTATATTATATTATAAAGAAATATTATTACATCATTACATCAACTGAGCCACTGCCATGAAGATTGTATAATGCATAATATCATATTTTTTTATAATATTGTTTTGTTATAATATAATATTTATATTATAAAGAAAAATATTATTACATTCACATATTATATAAAGTTGCACACCTGCTGAGTCAATGCCATGGGGGTTTTGTTTTTATTTAAAAAAAAAAAAAATTTCCTTTGTTTTTTGTTTTGTTTGCTTACATTATTATTACATTTATACAAATATTTTTTTTTAGATATTATAAAAAAAAGCTAATATATGTTTTCCACAGACTTACACTCTATTTGTGGTGGCACTAATTTTGGGATTTTGATTTTATTTTTCAATTTGTTTCATTTTATAATATAATATTTAAACAATATTTTATTATAAACAAATATTATTATATTCACATATAGTAGATTTTGTTTTGTTTTTATTTTATTATTTTGTTTTGTTTCATTATAATATTATTATTTACATATATGTTTGACCCTGGACCACAAAAGCAGTCTTATGTGTCCATCTTTTAAAATTGAGATTTATACATCATCTAAAAGCTGAATAAAAAGCTTTCCATTGATATGGTTTGTTAGGATAGGACAATATTTGGCCGAGAATTAGAATCTGATGGTGCAAATAAATCTAAATATTGAGAAAATTACCTTTAAAGGTGCTGCATCCACCTACAAAAATATATTTTTTAAATATTTAAGGTAGAAATTTTAATGATTTTTGGCATAAAAGAAAATTGATAATTTTGACCCATGCAGTGTTTTTTTGTTTTGTTTGGGCTATTGCCACAGTTGGTGTGACAGATGCGACTTAAGACTGGTTTTGTTGTCCAGAGTCACATATAATAAAGAATTATAGGACGTGTGCTAGCTGAGTCACTGCCATGGGGGTTTGTTTTCTCTTCATTTCATTGTGTTATTTTTTGTTTTGTTTTGCTTTGATTTATTGCCATTTGATTTGATAGAGACAGAAAGGTCAGTGAAGTCAACCTTGAGCACTAATTACTTGGATTTGTCTCAGAGGAAATTTCTTCTCGCATTTCGAGGTCAGACAGTTTGATGTCTTTGAGAGTATAAATTGAACTTCTAGAAAATGGAAAATAAAAAGTGTTTGATAAGAGATTCATCTGGTGGCATTGTAATATAAGTGGAATCATTTTCTTCCATTATCTGAATCTTTGTACTCCCACTCTGTCATGTGAAATAACGGCAGATTGGAGCAGAACTCATTGTCTCAGATATAATCAAAACAGAGCCGAGTTCAGACTCAGCCAGACTGAAGTGTCTTGTTTCTGGGCGCTCTCGTCCCCTGGAGGCTACAGGGATCATTACCACTGAGTCATGGAGGTGTTGAAGATGTGCGCTCAGATAGCACCTCCTCAGTGTGAAGGGTATTAATAGACCCTCTCTGGCCATGAGTAGGTAATGCCGGCAGAGCTGCCGAAAGCTGATGACATTTATACAAAAACCCTTTGTCAGACAGTCACATGAATGGAGAGACAAACAGGTTTTAGCTGCCTCAGTTGATGCATTTGTAAAATATATACACACAGAAATGTGGTTCAGAAGAGGTCGACTATTATTCTTTTTGTGGCCGATGCCAATATTCAGAAAGCAGGGTTGTAGATTAAATATTTGGATTTTTGTAATTATTGTTTTAAAAATAGGGGCAACAGAGGCATTTCGCACTTTGCTCATGCAGTCAGCTGGTGATACGGTGTTTACCACGACTCAGAGCGGCTCAGCTCACAGGGAATGAATGCACTGAACTTTGCATGTGCTGAGAGTTTAGTGTGCATTTGGGGACATGACAAGCACCAGTTATGCCCCAGTTATGCCCCAGTAATGCCCCAGTAATGCACCAGTTATGCCCCAGTGATGCCCCATTTATGCACCAGTTATACTCCAGTAATGCACCAGTTATGCCCCAATTATGCCCCATTTATGCCTGTTGTGCAACAGTTATGCCCCAATTATGCCCGTTTTGCCCCAGTTATGCCCCAGTTATGCACCATTTATGCACCAGTTATACCCCGGTTATGCACCAGTTATGCCCCATTTATGCACCAGTTATATTCCAGTAATGCACCAGTTATGCCCCAATTATGCCTGTTGTGCCCCAGTTATGCCTGTTGTGCCCCAGTTATGCCCCGAATTATGCCCCAATTATGCCCCGAATTATGCCCCGTTATGCCCCAGTTATGCCCCAGTTATGTCCGTTGGTGCCCCAGTTTACGCCCCAGTTACGCCCTGAAGTTACACACCAGTTATGCACCATTTATGCCTGTTGTGCTCCGAGTTATGCCCCAGTTATGCCCCAGTTATGCCCCAGTTATGCCCCAGTTATGCCCCAGTTATGCACCAGTTATGCACCAGTTATGCCCCAATCATTCACCAGTTAAGCACCAGTTATACCCCAGTTATGCCCCAGTTATGGCCCATTTATGCACCAGTTATACTCCAGTAATGTACCAGTTATGCCCGTTGTGCCCCAGTTATGCCCCAATTATGCCCCAATTATGCCCGGTTATGCACCGGTTATGCCCGTTGTGCCCCAGTTATGCCCCAGTTATGTCTGTTGTGCCCAGTTAGCCCAGTTACGCCCCAGTTACACACCAGTTATGCACCATTTATGCCCGTTGTGCTCCAGTTATGCCCAGTTATGCACCAGTTATGCCCCAGTTATGCCCCAGTTATGCCCCAGTTATGCACCAGTTATGCACCAGTTATGCACCAGTTATGCTCCAGTTATGCTCCAGTTATGCCCCAGTTATGCCCGTTGTGCACCAGTTATGCTCCAGTTATGCCCCAATTATGCCCCAGTTATGCACCAGTAATGCACCAGTTATGCCTTATTCCACTGTGCAGGAATTCCGTTTTTGTCAAACAGCGCCCCCTAGAGTCGCTGTGGAGTACTTGTATTTAATTTTACTGTCGTAAATACCACTCACACAGAGCATCTCTGCACTCACAGCCTGATACCCATTTGAAACTGTTATAGTAAGGTACAAATCTTGAATAGTGTGCATTTATTGCATTAATTAAGAGATCTAGCGCTAACATGTGTTTTTGAACTCAAGCGGAGCGTTCGTGTCCGCTGCTATCAGTGTCATGGATACATAGTGTTTCTAGTGATAACGGTGCGCACACAGTCTTCACTCGGATGCGCTCTTCAATCTATCGCAGTTGCAGAGACTCATTCACTCTGGTGAAATCACAAATTAAAATGCACAAAAACGTGTCCCTGCTTGATATAGACTGGAACCACTGATGAACATATTCAGTTTTGATGAGAGAGAAAAACTTAGAACCTGTAACCTCCGACACCCTGAGCAAAAGATCTCCCACTAGACCATTAAAGAACTAAATCAAAGCTTGCGGATCGATGCATGTATTTACGGGTTGAGCAGAGGCTAGTATCTTCCTTTTCCTAGTATCTTCCGATCGCGTTTTCTTTGCTTTTTCCCTCGTTAAGTATCACGTCTGAAATGCGCGCAAGTGTCTTCCTGCTTCATGTTGTGATTGATGTGTGTGACGTCGCTGCTGTAAAGCATGTTGTTATTCTCGCGAGATTTGTCGGGGCGCTCCTCTCAAACTTGCATTGCTGGTTTTTCCAGCGGCGTCCCCCAAAGCCTTACTACCAGGATGATTCGCCCTACTATGAGTTTGTTCACCATCCGAAATGACTTTGAAGCTGTTATATGAAGGTACAATTCTTGCATAGTGTGCCTTTAATATTATTTTAACTGTGGTGTCACTGATGCATATCTGTTCGGAGAAGTTGAAGATAAATTTCCACTAAGGTGGACAGTAAAGTCTAATGGAATAGATGTATGGTATATTTTATTTGTACTCCTTGTTAGCTTTGTATGTCATGTGCGGTTTTCCGGGAGGACATCGTAGCAGAATCAAGGGTCTGAGTTCTGATGAATTATGGACCAAGCGTCTGTGTGAGGGATGTTCTGTTCTTCTCTGTGGCCTAGGTTACCTTCAGAAATTCAAAGAGGTGATTGAAATTCATTCATGAACAGCTTGAAATAAAAGGAACAATAGTTGAAGTCACACGCTGTGTCCCAGCCACTGTTGAAATACTGCAACAGCTGTAGAAATTAGGGCAGGAGTTGCAGTGTGTAAGATAAAGTTGTGGACATGAATCTGTAATTTTAGCAACCATTATTTTTATTTAAAAGCTTAAAGGGATACTTCAGGATTTTGCATTACGCTTTGCATTAGTAGAAAACCTGTAGTATTTTCCAATTACCGTGCTTTCCACCCTCATATCCCCCTGAGATGAGAGATTTATGTTTTTTTTTGTCTGGAAAAAATCCTCAAATGATGCAAAAATCGTCATTTTGCCTCATCGGAAGATTTGTCCAGAGACTAAAGACTACAGTCAGTAGTAGGGTCTGTCCCGTATGTTCTCAACCCGCCCATAGAGAACTATTTTTTAACAACAGGGGATTGTTAATAACACAATAGTTAACAAAAAAAAAACATCGCACACCTGCAGATAATAGGTGAAAACTAACAAAAAAGATCGGTCTACAATCTGCAAACGAGGAATTGTGGAAAAAAATGTGGAAACAAATTTCCTCTATTGAGGACAATAAAGAATGAATATGAATTCCCGCAAACTATCAGAACTTGCATTTTGTAAAAAAATGTTTTTATAACATTAGCAATTGTTTCTAATGCATTTTTTTTAGATGGTAGTTCTGATAGTGTGCAGGAGTTCCTCGTTTGCAAATAACACAATATTAAAAGTCAATGACTGGAGACGTGGGTATTTTATTGAAAATCTGTTATGTAAATTTAAAAAACAGATTAAAGGTTCATTTTACTCTGTGGCGGTTCTAGTGTGATAGAGCGTGATGTATTTTAAGGCGATATAAGATCAGTTAAATACACAGGAGCTAAACCATTTAGGGCCTTATAGGTCAGTAGCAATACTTTGTAATTGATACGGAACCAGTGTAGAGATAATAAAATTGGTGTTATATGATCATATTTTCTGTATGAGCCGCATTTTGCACTAACTGTAGCTTGTTTGAGCATGCAGGACAACCAGCTAGTACTGCATTACAGTAATCCAGTCTATTGGTCATGAATGCATGAACTAACTTTTCTGCATCAGAAACTAATAGCATGTTCCATAGCTTAGTAGGCTGAAGTAGGCTGTTTTTTTTTTGTATGAAAAAACATATGAAACATATGAAATATGATTTTCAAAAGACAAGTTACTGTCTAATATAACACCCTGGTCTTTTACTTTTATCTTATTTGAATTTAATAGATAAATGATTTGGTCATCAGGGCCGGCCGATTGCTATAGCGCGAACTCGGCGGTTGCCTCAGGCGACAAATGTGTTGGGGCGCCGCGGGCGCGCGCTCTAACGTCGCCCTTGACCTACTTCACATTCTCTGCTACTTCCCATTAATCGAGAAATCACAGAGTTAGAATGAAAAAAAAAGAAAAATGTTTATTAAACATGGTCATCCTAAGGCGCCCCTCAGTCACACGTTTAATTACTTAATTACTGATTATTAGATTGAATTGATGATTATTGTCGATCTTTTCCGGGGGGTTGTGTTACGTTGGGCAAGTGCTCAGCTGTTGTCACGTTAATCGGAAATTAAGCGGTATAAATAAACCCTCTGATCCACAGGGACGAACACAGAGAAAGCAACAAAATAAAAAGAAAGTCCAGTATAAAGGTAAGCCTTTCTCATCTCAGCCATTAAAGTGTCAAACGCAATAAATGTATTTGGTGTAGCAGCCTACTTGAGATTCTCGGTGACCGACGTGCTTTTTGGGCTGAGACATCTCATAGCCTACTTTTATTTATTTATTTTTTGTCTTAACGGCCCATAAAACTCGTACATCGGCAGCCCATTCATTTTGTTTTGCTTAATTGCCGGCGTTGAGTTGCTTCCAAGTCTATAGCTTACTTACAAGTATAGAAATTTGTACAAAACTAATTATAAAAGTTTCTTTTATTTTTCATTGCATTTGTTTTACAATATAGCCTATTATGTTGAAGTGTAATGTAGACTGACACTGTAACTAAAAGAGGTTTGAATTTTTCTTTGTTCAATTTGCACACTGAATTGCACCAGATTGATTAATTTAACATTTAAATTTGATTTAAAAATGAATTAAACATTAAAATGCACAACATTTGGGACTCCAAAACCCCCTTAGTTGTAGCAGCCAGGTGATAATTGTAATTTATCTACAACAAGTTTCATTACATTACACAGATAAAACAATGCAGCTATGTAGGATGATAGAAAAATCCTTGAACATTATTTGTAGCATTTGTATGAACAATTAATTACAGATCCTTCAACTTGTTGTTCAACTTGTTGAAGTTTTGGAGTGATTATAAGAGCATTTTTGAGTTAGTAACTGAATTAAATCATTATAAAAGTTGCAATATTTGTTCAAAAAGTTGCAATAAAAAAGTAATATTTGATATTGCATAGACCACAACTGGCCAACAAATAAGTCGGAAAAAAAAAATTATGCTTTAATGTACCAAAAATAAAAGAATTTTTTATTGGGGGGGGGGGCTCTAAAATCGAATCTTGCCTAGGGCAACCAACGGGATAGAACCGGCCCTGTTGGTCATCCAATATTTTATTTCTCACACTCTGCCAACTTGAAGAATTTAGGATCAGGTCATGATTGAAATCTATAACTGAGTATCATTAGCCTGACTACGTCAGACTTCCTACTTCCGCTAATTTCATTTCGCTCCTGTAGTCAGTCTGAGATAGCTGCCTATCTTTCAGTTTTCCACTGGTCTGAAAACCGAAACGATCGCAGAAATGGGAAACAAGACACAGGATGCAATTCACCCTGTTATTTAGAACATTCTGGGGTTTTCAAACTGAAGCAAAAGTCGTTTACAGCAATGTTCACTCTGGTATTTCGCTCGCATCATCAAGTGTTTACAGCCAGGACCGGCGCATGCACTTCTGCCGCTCTCAGGCAAAAAACTATTTTGCCGCCCCTCTATGTGCAACGTATACCAGCAACAAACAGCATGTTTGGCCATTATGTAGCTTGCACAACGCGCATACACTTTGATTCTCTCATCAACACAGATGCAGCCGTTTTTATTTTTGCAAATCATACATTATAACAAGGAAAAATATTAACACTTCAAGCTTACACATTTAGGCTACCCAATTTTTCAGGCTAATTTTAGTAATGAGGGATCAGACCTGTTTGGCCATAACTATATGCATAACTATAAAGACATAACTTACCCCCATTCAACGTCCTCGCTTGTGAACGCTCCTGGCGCGCTCTTATTATCATATTATCATAAAAATAACAACAATCCACCATATTTCGTTTCGACTTCCTGCTGCATTAGTCCCAGATATGTGATTCATGAACGATCTGTTCACTGCGTATGTCACATGACAAATGAACGTAAGATTCGGAAGGTAAAGTGATTATTTATGTTCCCTGTAAATAATTTTTTACTGCATTATGATTTCTTAATTCAGAATATGATCAACATTGCGTAGGTGGATGTGATCGGGAATTTGGCTGTTAAAATTACAACATTTAAAGCCAATTAAATAAACGAAATGACTCAGAGAGTCAGTAAAATGAACTTCCCAGTCATGACTCGTGAGAGCAGGGCACACCGAACGCTGTGGGCGGCCGCAGCTCAGTAAATCATATAAATATCCTAGTTTGTGAATTGTTCATTCCCGGGTGGCTCACATTTGGCAGCCCTTACAAAAGTGCCGCTCCCTGTTTACAGTGAAGTTCGATCATAAGATTTGAGTTCGAATGCATAATGTCTTTGGTTCGATGCGGCTGTGTCGGCGCAGAACATACGTCATAGATAAACTTATCCTGATTGGCTTGACGGGTAACCAATGATTTTAAACTTCAGATAAGCGCCCCCTCAGCGAGAGAAAAACACGTCTCTATTATGCCATTCCAGACTGTAGCAGAGTCTGGTATTACCAGGCTAGAGTATCATTGGCATAACAGTAGAAACTAAGTCTATATATATATATATATATATATATATATATATACTATGTATATATATATGTATATATATATATATATATATATACTGTATATATATATATATATATATATATATACTTGAGTTGAATACTTGCTAGATTTTAAAACATTCTAAGATCTTCTCACTGGCATTAGTCTAGTCTTTTCAAACTTCATTAAATTTGTCTGAAATCTCTTTGTGTCCATTCTGCACATGTATTTATAGTAACTAATTACAGTATTTGATTCAGACGGTTTAAGTTTTTGTCAGTGAGCACTGCTGACTGAGGAGACGGATCATCTCTTTATCTGTCGAGACCTCGATGAAAATCACCTCAGTTATTTAAACGATCACCTTCATTCAGTGAAGCGGCTGCAGAGAGACAGAACGAGACGGAAACAAGATAAAGAGAGAGATGGTGCTTATCTGCCTCGTCCTTGAGGAAAACAGAAGTCATTTCCTGAGCTGTGATATTGTCTCTGGCTTCGTTGTTAGAAGTTTAATTGAAATCTGAGGATAAAAAACAGAGTAAGCTCTCACAGCCGGATTTTGGTGCTGATTAAATGTTTGAGTGATCGTTGTGGGTCACACAAAAAAAGCCATGTCTACAAAGCCACGCCTCCTTCAAAACACATGAACGCTCACAGCATAAGTTAAATGACCTCATGTCTCCAAGCCCATAACATTACATTAATAATGTGAACAGCTTACAGAGCTCTTGAACCACCTGACTGCTGCAGATTCATTTCTGCATTGATTTTGTTGACATAGAAACGCATAAATCCGCGTCTGAAGACTTGAATATTTTCTGGTAGAACATCACGGCATGTGGCAACCATCTCTTAATTATGATAGTTGAACCTGCCGTGAAAGCAGAGTAGACCAATCAGAACAGACTGGACCATCTGACTAATCCAGAGCAGAGTAGACCAGTCATAACAGACTAGGTCATCTGACCAATCAGAGCAGAGTAGAGTAGACCAATCACAACAGACTGGATCATCTGACCAATAGTAAGCAACGGGACCATCTGACTAATCAGAGCAGAGTAGACCAGTCATAACAGACTAGGTCATCTGACCAATCAGAGCAGAGCAGAGTAGACCAATCACAACAGACTGGGTCATCTGACCAATCATAACAGACTGGGCCATCTGACTAATCAGAGCAGATAAGTAGACCAATCACAACAGACTGGATCATCTGACCAATCAGAGCAGAGTAGACCAGTCATAACAGACTAGGTCATCTGACCAATCAGAGCAGAGCAGAGTAGACCAATCACAACAGACTGGGTCATCTGACCAATCAGAGCAGAGTAGACCAGTCATAACAGACTAGGTCATCTGACCAATCAGAGTAGAGTAGACCAATCACAACAGACTGGGTCATCTGACCAATCAGAGCAGAGCAGAGTAGACCAATCACAACAGACTGGGTCATCTGACCAATCAGAGCAGAGTAGACCAATCATAACAGTCATAACTGGGGTGAAATTTGGTAAATGTATATTATGAGAAAATGAAAGTGTTTTTTGGCCTTGGATGCATGTGAATCTATTGTAGGAGACTCCAAAACACATTTAGGAACCTTTAAAATAACATTCTGGGGCGTTTTACTTTCCACAACTTGCATTTAGAAAACCGATAGAGTGCATTGACATTTATTTCATGCCAACTTTAAGGTTTCCTGACTGTCACTGCCGAGGTTTCAGACCCTGTCAGTGTGCATCTAATGTCTTCTGTGTTCAGTCTGTCATCAGTCCGGCACAACACACACACACACACACACACACACACACACACACACTCCCACCATTTGAGTGGGAAAAACAAACCCAAAACAAAACTGTTACGCTTTAAAAAAAGGATAAATCAATAAAGCCCTGATTTCCCAGTGTAGATCAGCGTTAAACACACTCGTCGTTACGGCTCATATGTGGGACGCTCGTCTCTCAGGTGGCACCTGGCTTTCAAAGAATTAACCTGTACACCTTCGCCCTGTTGCTTGGCAACCGTGTGGCGCTCGGCTCCCGTTGCCGGCGCAATAATAGGCAGGATTGTCTGAACGATCCTCTGATTATCAGAGACGAGGCGGATCTCTCCGACTGGAGTGGAGGGAGGGAGGGATGGACACACACTTTGGGATTGACATTAGCAGGGCTGGAATCTGCTCTTGTTTGGTCGTTAATTAGTTTGGTTAGAAGCTGAAGATTAGCCGAGTGAAGTCTGCCGAGAGCCGCTGGAGTAAGTGTGACACTCTGTGAGTGTTTGCTTTGGGTGTTCAGGAGCTCGGGGACTTCAGACACACTGATATAGAGAAGAACTGGAGCTTTTCATGCTCAAACAGCAACATCACACACATGTAAAAAACCTAATAGATCATCTTTATATACAATAAGACGACTAATTTATGTCTAATTAATATGGTCACAGCCTCAGTTCTTAATATTTCTCATTAGTGAATCTGAGACCCCTGATCCTACAGTATTTCAAATCTGTCGCTGTAAGTGTGGAAATCATATACACACAATTTTTTTATATATTTTTTTAATTATTTTTTTTAATTATTTTTTTATAATTTTGAAGCCTCATATTGCATTTATTTGATCAAAAAGACAGTAAATACAGTCAATATTGTGAAATGTTATTATAAAGTTAAACTAAGTGTTTTCTATTTGTGTATATTTTAAGATGTAATTTATTCCTGTGAGAATTTTCAGCATTACTCCAGTCTTCAGTGTCACATGATCCTTCAGAAATCACGATTTGATGCTCAAGAAACATTTATAATTATTAACGATGTTGAAAACTGTTTTGCTGCTTAATCATTTTTTGAAAACCATGATGCAATTTTTTATTTATTTCAGGATTCTTTAAAAAAATTAAAAGTTCAAAAGGAACAGCGTTTATTTTAAACTGAAATCTTGTGTAACATTATAAATGTCTGTGCAGTCACTTGTCAATTTAATATACACTTGATGATAAAAGTATTTATTTATTTATTTTTTAAATCTTATGGACCTCAAACGTTTGAACTAGTGTAGAATAGGTCGTAATTTGAATAAACTGAAGTATCGCCTGGTTTTAGTCTGTCTTGTTATAGTAAATCACATGTTTCATGTAACAAATGAAACATTTGATTTTGTTCACAAGATTTATGGGATGAAAGAATTTAAATGAACCAGAAATGAAATGAAATGAATCATAAAACAAGATGATTTACTAAGGTTTGACTAAATGTAAATGGTTTGCGCTCGTCAGTTTACTGGTATTTGCATCATTTACCTCCCAAAAACACATCTTCAACCAGACGCTAGTATTGATCTGCTCTTGGTGGATTGTGTTGGTCATTATGTAAATGACTCGGCTGCGTCAGCTCATCATCTGTAAATCACTTGCTGGGCTTTCAGCTCCCATCGGTGCTTTTATGGGATTGCACTATTACACTAATTTGCCCTGTTTAGTAAATCTGGCCTTATGTTAGCATATGCGAAAGTATTTTAGCTTTAAAAGGCATGCACATCATCTTTAAATAAATCTAAAACTATGGCCAAGTTAAGGATTGTGTTAATTATACATGTCATGGAGGAACAAATGGTGTTGTTTCTTGAGAAGGAACGGTTTCTACTAGTCCAGCACTTCTAATAATATTCCTTCTGCTGATGTCAGGTGTAAAGGGCCGGCGAAGAGAGAAACCGACACCATGGACACCTTTGTGGATTCGTCCTGGTACTATTTTAGATACACTGACCCTCACAACACGCTGAGGTAAGCGCCGCATCCGGATGCTCACTGTGTCCCACCAGGTGTTTGTGCAGACACTCCTAATTCTGGGACGCTGAAGAGCAAAACTCACAGCGGAAGACCATCTGTCTCTGCCATTTCAGATCCTCATAATGATGATATAATATACACTACCGGTCAAAAGTTTAAGATCGGTAAGATTTTTAATGTTTTTAAAAGAAGTCTCTTCTGCTCACCAAGGCTGCAATTTTTTGATAAAAAATACACAAAAAACACAGTAATATTGTGAAATATTATGACAATTTAAAATGATGTTTTTTATGTTAATATATATTAAAATGTAATTTATTCCTCTGAAAAAAGCTGAATTTTCAGCATCATTACTCCAGTCTTCAGTGTCACATGATCCTTCACAAATCACTCTAATATGATGATTTTATGCTCCAAAAACATGTATGATTATTATCCATGTTGAAAACAGTTTTTTACATTTTTATTTCAGGATTCTTTGATGAATAGAAAGTTCAAAGAACAGCATTTATTTAATTAGAATGTTTCTAACATTATAAATGTCTTTACTGTAACTTTTGATCAATGTAACTCATCCTTGATGAATAGAAGTATTGATTTCTTATTTATTTCCCCAAAAATAAAATACAAATTCTTACTGACCCCAAACTTTTTAAAGGGTAGTGTTTAATGTAACAAAAGCTTTCCATTTCAGATAAAAGCTGTTCTTTTGAACTTTCTATTCATCAAAGAATCCTGAAATAAAAATGTAAAAAACTGTTTTCAACATGGATAATAATCATACATGTTTTTGGAGCATAAAATCATCATATTAGAGTGATTTGTGAAGGATAATGTGACACTGAAGACTGGAGTAATGATGCTGAAAATTCAGCTTTTTTTCAGAGGAATAAATTACATTTTAATATATATTAACATAAAAAGTCATTTTAAATTGTCATAATATTTCACAATATTACTGTGTTTTTTGTGTATATTTTTATCAGAAAAATTGCAGACTTGGTGAGCAGAAGAGACTTCTTTTAAAAACATAAAAAAATCTTACCAACCCTAAACTTTTGACCAATGATATATATATATATATCTATATATAAAAGTAGGCCCAGGAGTTTAAAATAAATGAAATAATTCAAATTCAGACTAATTTATCAATAAACAATTCTGACTAATTTATGATCTGGTTTGACCAATTCACCAAAGAAAGCTCAAAACTGGTTTTAAACCATAGTCATGTTTCATTTGCGAATCATTATTTTAATTTACAGAAATAAATTAAGTGAAATATAAAATTTGAGATTTACAAAACTTTTTAATTTCCCATCAAAGCTTCTTGAATGGGGCCAAGTATGCCCTTTTTTGGTTTTGGGCTCTACCAGAACAGGTTTTATTATTTGAATGTTGATTATTTTCCTCATAATCTTCATTATTGCAGCTCCTCTCCTCCCAGTCTGTCAGTAACGCTCTGTTTACTTCCTGTCTCTATGAAGCCCCTCCTTCTTGAAAGCACACTGTGCTCTGATTGGTCAACTGGATCAGTGTGTTGTGATTGGTCGAAGCGCTTCGAGTGTGTTTGGGAAATGTCCCGCCCTTACCATAACCACCAGTTTAACACACAACTAACTAACTCTATCAGGCCCCGCCCCTTTATTCTGCATATTAATTATGTAAATGAGGAATATTGTGACGTGTTCGTTCCCAGAAGAAACTCAAGACTACAGTGGAGAGCGTTTCAGGAGTTCAGAAACACTGACACTGATATAGAGAAGGACTGTGTGTGTTTGCAGAGCTTCTTCATGTTCGGCAACATCACACACATCCTCCTCTTTCATTAGTTAATACATGAACTAACAATTAACAGTACAATTTTGCAGTCTTTATTAACCTTTGTACATGTTAGTTCATATTAAGTAATGAAGATAACTATTGTGAATATACTATAAAGTGTTACCACAATATTTTCATAAGCCCACTGTTTTGATGGGTAACAGCTTTGCATATGAAATAAGGATTATATGTGGAACAGTTTTTGTAAACTTAAGTTCTTATCATATTACAGCCATCAAGATGAACTAATTTCCCTCGTTACTGTTCGCTCATTTATAAATCAAACTCAAAAAAACGAATTCATTGTACGGTGGAATTGTATCATCATCGAAGCTTTTTCTTCATCACGGGTGAAAGTTGTTTCATAATTCAAAAATTTTACAATTAATCATATTAATTAAAATTACAAAAATGTAAACCCAGTATGCACTTCTGTAATAACTAATGATATCAATTACAGGTATTTTTTTAAATTATTATATCTGTATGATATTTATTAGTGTATTATAGATTTGCATTTGCAGTGTTTTTGATGCACTTTTACACTTTTTTCTTGTATAGATGAAGTAGTTCTACATAATTTAACTCTATTGAGTGTGATCTACACAATTTATAAATGACACAATAGCCTTTTATTCACTGTTCTTTCCTTAATTTAGGACCGAATGCATTTACCTATGACATTTTTTGGATTAATCATGATTAAATACACATAGGCATATCCCTAATTAAAATATGTTCATGTTTAAGAGTGGATTATTTAATAATGTGATTTTCTTTCAGAGTGCCTGTAAAAGCTGTTTTCTAGTCACTTTTGGTCCTTTTGTTCGTAACACAACTTGCACTGTCACAGTTACTGTAACTCATTTTGAATGAAAGTAAATGCATGTGAATTCCTTGTATCGTCCCGTACTGTATGTGTATCTGTTGTGTTAAATGTACGGTTAGTTCACAAATACAGTGTTTGTTTATCACAGTTTATTTACCGTACGTGTGCTTATTGCTGTGTTTTACCTCACATTCTCTCCTGTTGAATGTGTTATCGGAGTGTCTTAAATGTGACGTCTGTGTAAAGCAGTGTTTCAGTGAGTTTGTGTGTGTGTGTGGATGTCTGTGTGTCAGTGACTCCTAGTGGCCGCTCAGTGTCGTTCCTCTGGTCCCGCAGGCCTTTCAAGCGTTCCCGAGCGGATCACTGGATGCCTGTGGATGTGTACATCGGAGGGAAGGAGCACGCCGTCATGCACCTGTTCTGCGCACGCTTCCTCAGCCACTTCTGCAGAGACCAGGGCATGGTTTCACACAGGTGCAACACACACACACACACACGTAATGGCCGGTCTTGGAAAATGTACATCTTCACCCTTTATTCAAATATGAATGTTAAAAATTGTTGTAAGCATATTGTGTAGTTGTGCTTGGAGTCGATTGTTTATTTGTGATAACATCTATTTATAGAGCACATATAGATTGATCCAAAGTACTAAGCAGATCTACACAATAAAAACAGACAATTACAGGTTTTCAAAAGCTAAAGAATAAAATTTTAGATTGAAAAGTGGATTTAAAAGCACAATCGATTTGTAGCTACACCGTTTCACAGTTAAGAGCGAAGTGATTCGATGATTTAACAGGACAGTATGGCACAAGAAGATCACTATATACATTGTTGCACAGCCAGACAACGCTTATATACTCTACAAACATAAGGATTTAAACAGGGAAGCCATTGGTCCCTCTTTTAAGAGCCAGTCGAAAGTCTCAAGGCCACATTTGAACAATATCTATAATCAGTGATAATGAAGATTGAGGTAGACCAGTATAAAGAGAGTAATGATGAATCGGTAAAGCTTTACAGTGAGGCTTCATTAGTTAACTACATTAGTTAACTAACTTATTAGACATGAACTAAGAATGAACAATCCTACTACAGCATTTATTCATCTTAGTTCATATTAGAGCTAGAGCAAATATATCGGCAGGCCAATATTATTCGGCCGATATTAGGCATTTTCCAAACTATCGGTATCTGGCAGTTATAATGGCCGATAAATGAATATTTCAAAAATAAAATAAAAATAGAAGACAATACGCTTGAACCATGTCATGAGTGTTGGAGTTGTACAGTTTGTCCACCAGAGGCGCTCTACACCGTCCCTGTTGGCAACACTCGTTGAGTTGGTCACGAATACTTACATTGCTTGAATAACAATTAAAAGAACATCTCCATCAGTTCTCTTAACTCAAATAAGCATGACAACATTTGTGACTATCATGTCCAGTTTTGCCGCTGTTAAATAAGCCGAGAGTGAAGCGGAATTAGCTAGTAATAGTTACGTTACGTTGTTACAGTGTAGTTGACTGACTGTCCTTTTAACTTTTGACAATGTGACTGAAGTATTTCTTTAATAGCGTGTGACAGTTACAGCAATGAGACGTATCATCTCTCCTTGGCCTGTTATATTGAAAATTTATGTTTTACAATGTGCAGTATGACGTAATCCATTGCTAAATTATGGCTCATCATAGACTAGCGAACCACAAAGCTAGCTAATGCCACTATCATCAGCTCTGTCTCTGTTGTGACAATAAAAAAACGATTTTCTTTTAAAATGCATTATCATATTATTTTAGTTAAAACTCATAAATAACTACAAATAACTAATGTTAGGGAAATCTGTTAATGTTTTGTTGCGCATTTCATGAAGGAAAAAAGAAAAGAAAAAACATCGGCCGATATATCGAAATTGGATTTTAAAACCTACAAAATATTTGTATCGGTATCAGCCTTCAAAATCCTTTATCGGTTGGTCTCTTGTTCATATTAATTTCCGTATTTACTAATAAGTTTTTAAAATCACAGGTTATATTTGTTAACATTAGTTAATGCACTGTGAACCAACATGAACATACAATAAACAGCTGTGTTTTTATTAACTAACATTAACAAAGGTAATTAGATACTGTAACACATGTATTGCTCATTGTTAGTTCATGTTAATAAATACATTAACAAATGTAAACTAATTGAACCTTATTGTAAAGTGTTTTGTGAACCTTAGTGTGTAACACTTTACTTGAAGGGGTGTGCATAAGACTGACATGACACCTACATAATCATGACATGACATGTCTTAAATATGAAGTAGGGTTTATGCATGTTTATGACAACGGTCATTAAGTGTTTTTAAGTGTTTTTAATGCAAATATGACATTGTTTGAGATGTCTTTGTCATGACAACTTGAAATTACCAAGACAAAATAAATTGTCATAAATATCATAAACATGACAAAGCAGATTAATTATCAAACTTAAGAAAGCACTTAGCTTTATGGGTTAACAATAACATTACATTAAACTGTCATGTGGTTGGCTTTGACATTGGCTGTCATGAGGCCATTATAACTATGAATATTTTTCGTGACCTTAACTACAGTGGTACTAATTGAATTTGTCATTAAAAAGTTATAATGCCTCATGACAGCCAATGTCAAAACCACCTGACAGTTTAATGTAATGTTAACCAATAAAGCTAAGTGCTTTCTTATGTTTGATCATTAATCTGCTATGTCATGTTTATGACAGGTTGTGTTGTCTTAGTAATGTCAAGTTGTCATGACAAAGACACTGACAGGTTATGATGTATTGGTTCATGTTATGATTATATAGGTGTCATGTCAGTCTTATGCACACCCCTTCATGTAAAGTGTTACCGAAGATTTTTCAACTTTGCAATAGATCTTAAATGGACAAAGCTTCCTCTAATAACAGCACTAAATTATTTGTCAAAAAAAGCGAAAAGTCAAAGATTACTTTCTTGGTTTTTGGCTTATTTGCGGACACTGGTTGAAAACAGGACCCAACTGGGTTTCCAGAGCGGGGAGGAGTTTACAGCACAAAATACTATTAAAACCTCTGTTTTATCCTCAATTAGCTGCAGAAAATAATTTGTCATCCTCCTTCACCTCTTGATATCATTACGCATTTCAATAACACATCGAAATGAAACAGTGGTGTCTAAGGCTTAAGGCCATTGCACACTGAGTACGAAAATTTTCGGATGCGATTTTTTCGTGTTCGTCAGCCTAAAATTCGTCACGCAGAGAAACCTTGCACACCGAGTCCGATGCGTATTTATTAAACCGTTGCGGGAAAAAGCGCAAAAATACAAAAAGAATTCGTCAGGCAGTGAGAATGATTTTGTTGCCCTCTCTCTTATTGAAAAGAGAAGAAAGAGAAAATATTGCGTTTGCGTCCATCCAATCCTGAAATTGCGCCAAGAGGAAGCACCTCCTTATCAAGGAGCTGTGATTCAAAATTTACTTCAGAACGTCAGTGGAAAAGTTTGATGAAAGCCACATTTTAAAGCCACTGGAGCCACATTTTAAAAACAAGATCATTAATTTCCGTGAACCAATCGATTCTGAAACAGAGACTGGCAGCATGTTTAAGGTATGGAGACACACACGCGCGTGCGGCCCGGTGGAAGCGCTGGGCAGACAGAACAGCTGAATATTTTAAGCTGTTATATAGCCTATTGTACCCAAATAATACATTAGTTATCGAATTGGCTGCTCAATCACACCTTTTAATTCGATTCGAACATTTCAATCTGATTGAAAGGGAGGTTAATCCTTTCATAATCCAATCGAGAGAAGAGACAATCAAAATTAAAACTGAAAGCACTGCGCATGCAAAGATGTGCGGAACGAGCTCCAGTCGGCCCTGAATTCTCAAAAAAACCCTCTCAAAATGCAGGCTCTGTGTGTGAAAAACGCAGAAATTCGAACCTTATTCAGAATTTTTTTATGACGGACGAAAGTTTCAGAGGCGGTGTGCAAGCGTGTATTGACATAATGTGAGGTCGAATTTTTTCCTTAACGTGCTAAAATTTCGGATGCGAATTTCGGACTCGGTGTGCAATGGCCTTTACTGAAAGGTAAAACTGAGAATCTTCTGCATAACAGTTAAAATATAATGCTGTATTTCTGAAAAATGTGGGCCAAGTGATGCATATAAAGGGAAAACCTCAAAGGTCCCAAAACGGAGCCCTGGCGCACACCACACAATTTCCTGAATTTACAGAAAATGTCTTAATTTTAGAAGCAAATCATTGTAATACAGGGCATTTGACACCTATACCACACATTCTAGCTGTTCAAGATGAGTGTTACGGTATCAAATGCAGCACTTCAGGTCCAACAAACCAGCCCGACACAAGAGCCTGAATCCAGAGCAAACAACATGTCAGAGCTGAACCAGTTCTATGTAATGATGTAAAACCAGATTGAAACATGTCCAAAATATTAAAAGAATCCAAATAAGACTGAAACTGTGAAAATACTACTTTCTCCAAAAGCTCATTGATGAAAGGCCGTTTAGAGATTAGTCGATAGTTACTGCACATTTCCGAAGTCAGGACTCGGACGAGCCGGGATACTATATCTAACTTCAAACCAGAAGACTTCATAGTAGATATTATATCAGCTAACTGACTTGAAGAAAGTTAGACCGACAACTCACAGGGGAAGGCAGTCGCAAATCACATGGTTCAGAGGAAACAGTGGAGCTTCTAATACCACTGATTTTTTGTGAAATGTTTTAAAAAATCTTCACAAAGGTCTGAAGAGGCCTCAGATAAAATATTTATAGTCTGGGTTTAGAAGAGAGTCAGTCGTATCTAACAGGACGTTTGGTCTCTTGCGTTGTCAGTAATTAATCGAGAAAAGAGACAGGCTCGATTTTAAAAAGTCAAATGAGACCTGTCTGATCTTTTTTCCACTTTTGCTCTGCTTTCGAGACACGGGTGACATCATTTAACCACGGCTGGCCAGCGACCTTCATCTTTTTAGGCTTAAGCTCTTTTTTTACGAAGCATATAGAGGATGCTTTGTAGAATTCCTCAACCATGCAGGGTGGTGATGGCGCAGTGGATAAGACACATGCCTTTGGTGTGAGAGACCCGGGTTCGAATCCACTGTGAGACACCAATGTGTCCCTGAGCAAGACACTTAACCCCTAGTTGCTCCGTAGACATATATAGCAATTGTTAGTCGCTTTGGATAAAAGCGTCAGCTAAATGAGAGAGAGAGAAAGCACTCATATACAAACAAAACTGGATTATGGTCAGACACACGATCCAATGTGTGACCCAGATTGTGAGTTGGACCACATACAGATTGTACAATGTTCAGAGACTATAAAATAGTTACAAATTCTTTGACCAATGGCTTCGAAGGGCAGCAGAGATGAAAGTTAAAGGAATAGTCCCCAAGGGTCAATAGACTATCAGCCTGAGTCACCAGATTAGAGAGAAAATCAGGAAATGTATGTATAAAATCCTTTTAGTGGGTCTGTAGCAAAGGGACTTTAAATCAACCTTCAATAACTGGACTTCAGATCTTTAAAAGGTGTGTCCATAGACACAATCTTGCATTTCCACTCCTGTCCAGAGGAGAAAGCACAGTCTCCTTCTCCACAAGAGGTGTTCAGTCACCCTGCTTTAACCAGGTCTAAAGGCCCTTGCACAGCGAGTCCGAGAATATGCGTTTTTCGTATTCGTGATTCGGTGGCTCTGACTTGTCAAAACATCATTCAAATTGTTTGCTCCAAATTAAAAAACGTGCGAAAATTCGAATTTCTTATTTTAATGATCTGAAACAAGTATCAAATATTAAGCGCAAGTAACTTTGGCCTCGTTTACACTGCAGGTCTTAATGTCCGATTCTGATTAGTTGCCTATATCCGATTTTTTTAGCGGTCTGTTTACACGTTCTTTAAATTGTGACCCATATCCGATTCATGTGTTTACACTAGCCATATAGGCTACTGTTGGAAACATATCGCGCATGCTTAAAGGTTAAATTATCTTGCACAGATGGACGAATACGAAATATACTTCATGCTCTGCGATATGTGAAGTTGCAAAACACCACTTTTGAATAAGAAACAATGTCTATCAAACTCGTTAAAACTCCACGAATCACACGCGTATCGGTGAGAACACTCGTTAAAACAGCGCACACACCCGAACTTGACTGCACATTACATGTTTGACATTAGTCCTCAGTACGTTTTAAACAGCCCACTTAAAGTGTTTATTACAAATAAATTACTAAATGCTTAAAATAAATGTAAATGAACAATTTTCGTCACATTTACAATCCTGTGAAAACACCTCCCGTGCCCCTGTCCACATTCCTCTCCTATGACACAACGTTTCGTCGGCCATCCGTCCCTTTGCAGAAGCGCGTCGGGGGTTTCTCTCGCCATTAAACGGCGGAGACGTCGCCTAATACCTCAGTAAATCTGATCTGCCTGTTTACATGACAGTCGCATTGGCACATATCCAATTTATTTCCACATATAAATGAGGCCTGAAACCGATCTGAAAATATCCGAATGCATGCGTTTTGTTCCTGTTTACACTGTCATAGAACACATCCGATCTGTGTCACATATGAGCAAAACATTGGAATTGGGTCACATTTCAACACATTGAAATGTAAATGAGGCCTTTGTGGGCGGGTCTTGTGCACTGTTGCTATTTAACTGGCGGGATAAATGACTCTTGCACCCGACGCAAGTTTAAAAGGGGTTGGTCTAGAAATAGCTTCATTATTCATAGGTGTGGTTTGGACGTAGCGTGAAACAAACCAATCAGAGCGTCATCCAACATACCCTTTAAGAGCAGGTGCGCATGTTGCATGACGGATTGTTATTATTATGGCGGATTTACCAGGCACATTCACAGCCGAGGAGACCGACGTTCTTGTCAGGGCAGTGAAAGACAGAGAAGTGACGTTGTATGGGGATGGGGGAAACACACCCAAATCAGCGTCGGTTAAACATTATGTACATATGTGTATCACCACTATTGGGCAAATAGGTCTGATCCGTCATTACTACAATTAGCCTGAAAAATTTGGGTAAATATGTAAGCTAGATTTAGGCCAACATTTTTTTACATTGTAAAATTACATTGAACATTCACTGGCCAATAAATGAATAATCTTGTTATTTTTTTTCTTGTGGAACATGAAAAGTAGACAGGTCATATAGTGACCAAAGCTATAAAAAAAACTTTAAATTCAATAAAAACTCATTCAGAGTAGTCCAAGTCTTCAGGAGGGCATTCAGGAGGTTTCCGTGACTTGTTCACATGTTGAATGGGATATGTTCTTAATATGATACTTTTATGGTGTTTCTTTCCTTCATGAGGTTTTGACCGATTATTAGAAATTTTATTAGAAATACTTTACCCGAAAAGGTAAGATTTTGAGTAAAACATTCCAGGATGTTTCTCCATCTATATGAATGATCGACATAGATCACTTTTGACTGTCCAGAATCCATATTTAAGGTGCTTCGTCTCCACTAAAGACCTTTAGGGGTCGGCTGGGGTCATGTGAAGCTGCAGAAACATGGGATTCTGGACCATCAGAAATGGTCTATCTATGTTGATCATCATTCACCATTCTTAGACGGAGGAACATCCTGGAAATTTTTCCTCAACAATCTCATGCTCAGTGATTGATTAGTTCGTCTGGGAGATTGGGTGCCAATGAATGTCCATTCTCTTCCTTCTTTCAGGGAGCCCTTCAGAAAACTGCTGGTTCAGGGTCTCATAAAGGGCCAGACGTTCAGCGTGGCAGAGACCGGCCAGTACCTGCAGAGAGAAGACATCGATTTCACAGGTGTGTGTATGTGTGTGTGAGAGAGTATAAATTAAGTATTGCCATCCCTGCTGGTGTTTGGTTCTTGAAATCTGCTGTTGGAGTTTATTTTGGCTCATAATTGGAGGAAACTGCAGATGAATCTGATAATAAAGAAGAATATATGTGACCCGTGCTGGCAGAAAGCGTGAATGAAACTAGCTTTCACAAAAATGAGTGCATTAAGCCCTCGTGTAGCGATCCCAATGCTCCAAATAGCAATTAAACATCTAAAAGTATCTTTGTTTGTAAGTTTTCTAAGAGGAGTCCCTTTCCTTTGTTAAAGGGTACATATCATGCTTTTAAATCATTCATTTTTACTTATAAATCATACATTTGTGGTCTATATAAAGCATAACTGCAATGCTTGGGTCTGAATTCCTCATTATTATAGCTCCACAGGCCCCTTTTCTACCCCTTTTCTGATGTGCTTCTGTGAGCAAGTCGTTTCAATGCGGCCCCTTTAAATAAAAAGGCGTACCGTCTTACCCCGCCCGCTTCCAGGTCGCTGAGTTCACGGTGAGTTCAACTTCTGCTGTCTCGGCCATTATTGTAGTTTGATAAGAGATACGATTACTATAGCTTCAAAGAACATTTTTATTCACACTGTTAACAAAATGTCAACAACGGAAGACTTGTCCACCAAGCCTTACATATTCGAGCCAGAGCGAGCGATTTGAAAAAGATGATGACGACGAACCGTCTTCATATGGAGGCAGGTATGTAAGTTAACTATGTTGTGTTATTAGTGAAAGTCGACTGTTTCTCTTGTTAAAACAAACACACTGACAAGATAAATGACTGCAGTCTGATCTTACCACTAAAAATCTGTATTGATAATAAAATGATAACTTACGTTAGAAAGCATCAGGAAGCACAGCAGCTAAATGATAGAAGTCGATCGGCAAACCCTTCTGTATACTGGCGGAGGTTGTTGAAGTGTGGATCCTTGAAGTGCTTCAGGTCACTACATCCAACAACCGAACATTTTGACTAGCCCTCTCGTAACTTCTGCATCATTGAGCTTGGACTACAATATTAGGAGCGAAGAAATAATAAAGGCGGATTGCTCGAAGTGTTGGATCGGTAGTCGTTGTCCTTATTTGTCAGTTCCGCTGCAAATACGGTGACGTACTTGATCAAAAAACGTCATAGACAACAGAAAAATCTGAACAGGTTGAAAAATATGACCAAAACAGAATATAAAGATATAAACGAAGCACCTGAAGAGAATAATTTCATCTTTTCTGTACTTATAAACACTCCAAATCATACAACAAAATGCATTTAAGGGCTAAAAAAGTGGATTTTGCATGATATGTCCCCTTTAATGAAAAAAGATTTACTCGCACTGACTGACAGATCAGATGCACAAAATATACACACATACTGTACACACAATTACAGTATTTCAAAATATCTATCTTGGTGAGTATTCACGCAAACATGATCTGTTATATCAAAAGTGAATGTTTAGTTAACTGGGAAAACATCTGATGTGTAACATTATATTAGATCCGTGTGGTACAGTAGGTCTTAATATATCGTCTGTCTCTTTAATATTAATCAAACAATTGTGGAAATCATGGAAAAAAAGTAGAATATATATTTTTCTTTTAGATATTTGGTTGTGACTTTGTGAGGTACTGTACAGTTGCTAGGTGATTTTTCCTTTATGTTTCCTTATTCATTTATCTCATTTTCATTTATTTAATGACTGCACATTAATTAACATTTCTGTAAATGTGCCAGTGTTTGCCAGCAGGCTCATTTTCAACTCTAGTCCATTGGCAAGATGTTATATTAGGCACATTAAATCACAATAAACGACAATAAAACATAATGCCATAGCACTGGCTCCATTAAAACATCATAAAACACATTTATATAAACATACATCTGTACACATTATACAATTTACTTCAAACAGGAGCAGCTCAGTCATCTTTTTGTCTGATTCAAACAAATCATTCACCATTTTGAAGCTTTCATTTGCAAAAAATGTGCTAATTTTGCCAGCATAAGTCATATATAGTTTTGCATAAACTATAGGAATGGAAGCCGTTCTTCCGTTAAAAGAAGGAATGGCCTTATCGTTAAAGACTCCTGAAAAACAGCAGGTCATGGACTGTGAAATACGTGCGCTCTCCGACTCCTGGAAACACAAGCTAATCAGCGTGAAGTGTAAAACTGTCAGACAGCTTGTGCCATTTCAGGGTGTAAAACGGATGCGACACTAGCGTCTCACGTTTCTCACTCTCCTGTGTGATGCTGTCTGTGGATGCTGGATCTGAAATGGTCATTTTGTTGCCAGGCAACAGGGTAAACACACTTGCACTCGCATCTAAATTGGCTCCCAAAAACGCCTGTAATTTCTGCGATCTGAGCGACGACGCTTTTATAATGTGTGTGTGTGTAAACAGTGTAGAGGAGAAGCGCTGATTACGGTAAACACAGCTGTGTCTCTTTCCGAGGGTTTAAACATGCCGGATCACACCAAAGACCCCGCGTGCAGTGTCCCATCACAGGTGCGAGCGCATCACACAGGTGGAACGGGGCTTTCAGAGCTAACGCTCGTCTCTTCTGCTCACCAAGACTGCATATATTTGATTAAAGTTACTGTCATTAGTTTCTGAATCTCCAGCATCATTACTCCAGTCTTCAGTGTCACATGATCCTTCAGAAATCACTCTTAATATGAGGATCTGATGCTCTAGAAAATGTTCTGATTATTATCAATGAAGCTACTTAGTTGTGGAAACCATGATAAAGAAATCTCTATGGTCTGTTAATTTATTTGAAACGGAAATGTTCTGTAACATTATGGGCACTTGGGCGTGCCTGAATCCCACTTTGCTAGTTTAACGATGGGAAAATGGCCGACGCTCCCGGTGCATGGTCTAAAAGAGTTGTCCCTATTCTCTTAAAGGGATAGTTCACTTTGAAATTAATTTTTGGTATGTTTTATCTTACCTCAAGGACATCCAAGATGTTAGGCGTCTTTATTTCCACATTATTTTCAATTTTGATATTTTTCGGTCAGACCGTTCTTGTCTGTCAGTCATATAATGGAGGTCTATGGTCACCACCTCAAAGAGCATGCACAGAGAAGTCCAAATTAAACATGATTTAATGACTCGTAAATGTAAGTACACATTGATGGCCTAAGACACGAAACGAGCGGTTTGTGTGAGAAAACGAACCAGTGTTTATATCGTTTTTGCCCTCAGATCAGTTGGACATGGCTGAGGTTACAAGAGGTAAAAACGATATAAATACTGTTAGTTTTTAGATGTTACTTCCAGCTGTAAACAGAGATGTTTCTCGTGGCAAACGTTAATTGCAGATGTGAACGGGTGGAGATGATCTGACACACACACACACACACACACACACTCTCTCTCTCTGTGTCAGGTTCAGAGCCCGTCCAGAAGGGCACCAGGGAGCCGACTGCGGGTCACATGGGAGAAGATGAGTAAATCCAAACACAACGGGCTGGACCCGCAGGAAGTGGTGCAGCAGTACGGCCTGGACACCACACGCCTCTACCTCCTGTACGCCGCGCCGCCCGAGCAGGACATCCTGTGGGACGTCAAGAGTGAGTCACACACTGTGGGAAATATCAGATTTTAATATAATATAATGTTAATTTCCCTAATTCCAGAATGTTCTTCAGTGTTCACACTCACAGTGAACGGCTTTTACAGTCCTTTGTGATTATGGATTTATCATTATTATTTTTTAACATTATTATTATTTCTCAGAAATTGTCATTTCTAACTGATCACATATCTTGATTAGAGCCACGAACCGATAAAGGATTTTGAAGGCCAATAACGATACAAATATTTTTTGGTTTTAAAATCCGATATTCCGATATATCGGCCGATATTTATTTTTTATTTCATAAACGCGAAACAAAACATGAACAGATTTCCCTAATATTACTTATTTGTAGTTATTTAGTAATTTATGAGTTTTAACTAAAATAATGATAATACATTTTAAAAAGAAACTTTGTTTTATTGTCACAACAGAACAGACTGATGATAGTGGCGTTAGCTAGCTTTGTGGTTCGCTAGTCTATGATGAGCAATAATTTAGCAATGGATAACGTCAAATTGTAAAATATAAATTTTCAATATAACAGGCCAAGGAGAGATGATGCGTCTCATTGCTATAACTGTCACGCGCTATTAAAGAAATACTTCAGTCACATTGTCAAAAGTTAAAAGGACAGTCAGTCAACTACACTGTAACAACGTAATGTAACTATTACTCGCTAATTCCGCTTCGCTCTCGGCTTATTTAACAGCAGCAAAACTGGACATGATAGTCACAAATGTTGTCATGCTTATTTGAGTTAAGAGAACTGATGGGGATGCTCTTTTAATTGTTATTCAAGCAACGTAAGTATCGTGACCAACTCAACGAGTGTTGCCAACAGGGACGGTGTAGAGCGCCCTCTGGTGGACAAACTGTACAACTCCAACACTCATGACATGGTTTATTTTTGAAATATTCATTTATCAGCCATTATAACTGCCGATACCGATAGATTGGAAAATGCCTAATATCGGCCTGCCGATATATCGGTCTGGCTCTAATCTTGACATAACCATAAAAATGTGTACCGGTATCTCATTAGTGAAATTCCTGTTGCTTTTTTAGGATTTCATTCATTTAACTACATATTTTTAATTATATTACATTTTTAACTGATTAAATGTTGATGTTATAATTATTATTGGCTCAATAATATATTTTAAAGCTTGGCATCAATCCAAAAATCTATAACTTTTTCTTATAATTCCTTTTAATTTTCAAATATTCATATATATTTTAATTTCCATGACACACTTTAAAAAAATCCCTTATATATATTACAGGTTTCTAAGATCTTGGAAGCCCAGAAAAAGACAGATGTTCGAATTAAAAATGAATTAAAATAAGAAATATGATGTCAGTTTATATCTTGATTTTTAGCTTTTTTTTGTTTATTTTAATGCTTGTTTTAAATCATCTCTATATTTAATTATGCTATATTGAATGTTATTGAATGTTGTGTCCTCGTCACAAGTGTTTGAGAGCCACTGTTTTTAAAACTTTAGATTTTATACATTTTATAACATTTGAGAGACTTGAGAGAAGTCCTGTGTGAACGGCCATATTTCTAATCCATCCTTTCAGAACACGGACAGCGCCATCCCAACATGCTGTTCTTCTTTAACATCAATCTGTGTGTGTGTGTGTAGCTGATGCCATCCCAGGGGTGTTGAGATGGCAGGCCCGTCTGTGGGGTTTGGTCACCAAACTGAGTCGGCACGCGAGGGTCAAGAGACGCCCGACCCGTCCGTCCTGAACAAGAGAGAGCGCTCCGAGGCCAGGAAGATCTGGGAGAACAAGAACTACGCCATCACACAGGTGAAGACCACACACACACATTCACACGCCAGCATCTCCTGGAGCCCGTCGCACACAAACACACATTTTACAAGTTACTCGCTATATATTTGAGCGTTGTACCAGTAAATGTAGTTGACACACATATAAACCTACGGAGCAATGGTTGAAATAATACATGTGTTTTCAGAGCTTTATTTTGATTTGATTTATTGCATCAGATAATCAAACGTTTTACACACACTTGCAGTCTTCATGCCTTCTTAAACACTTGGGCCAAACATGCGTCATGTAAGTGGACAAGTGGTCAAGTGCAAAGACTGCCGGAGTGTACACTACCGGTCAAAGGTTTAAGTTGGGTAAGATTTTTTATGTTTTTAAAAGAAGTCTCTTCTGCTCACCAAGGCTGCAATTTTTTGATAAAAAATACACAAAAAACACAGTAATATTGTGAAATATTATGACAATTTAAAATGACTTTTTTATGTTAATATATATGAAAATGTAATTTATTCCTCTGAAAAAAAGCTGAATTTTCAGCATCATTACTCCATCTTCAGTGTCACATGATCCTTCACAAATCACTCTAATATGATGATTTTATGCTCCAAAAACATGTATGATTATTATCCATGTTGAAAACCAGTTTTTTACATTTTTATTTTCAGGATTCTTTGATGAATAGAAAGTTCAAAGAACAGCATTTATTTAATTCGAATCTTTTCTAACATTATAAATGTCTTTACTGTAACTTTTGATCAATGTAACTCATCCTTGATGAATAGAAGTATTGATTTCTTATTTATTTCCCCAAAAATAAAATACAAATTCTTACTGACCCCAAACTTTTTAAAGGGTAGTGTTTAATGTAACAAAAGCTTTCCATTTCAGATAAAAGCTGTTCTTTTGAACTTTCTATTCATCAAAGAATCCTGAAATAAAAATGTAAAAAACTGTTTTCAACATGGATAATAATCAGTACATGTTTTTGGAGCATAAAATCATCATGTTAGAGTGATTTGTGAAGGATCATGTGACACTGAAGACTGGAGTAATGATGCTGAAAATTCAGCTTTTTTTCAGAGGAATAAATTACATTTTCATATATATTAACATAAAAAAGTAATTTTACAATTGTCATAATATTTCACAATATTACTGTGTTTTTTGTGTATTTTTAATAAAAAAATTGCAGCCTTGGTGAGCAGAAGACTTCTTTTAAAAACATAAAAAATCTACCGACCCTGACTTTTGACCAGTAGTGTATGTCCGGACAGACCTGAGTGTTTAGGAAGAGTGAGTAATGCGTTGCACACTTTGACCATTAGAGGTCACTATAGATCCTGTGTGTTTCTGCTGCATTCTGGTTAGTTTAGATATGATTGGGTTGGAACTGATTCTTAAATAAAGTACTAATATTTCATGCATTCTGTTCATTTAAATCTTCAGTGTAAAAATGGCAAAAATACTCTTTCAGGTCATCCTCATTCATATAGCGCTTTTAACAATGTATATTGTCTCAAAGCAGCTTTACAGTGAAAAACTGTAAATTGGTTTGGTTTTATAGGGGTTCTTGAATAATGTTATTTCCAGCTAAAGTTAGTTTTGATTGATTCACTTCCGAAAATGATCATTTGTTATTAAATTTGGGGCCGCTAAAAAGACACACGTTCTCTCTACACAGACTTTAAACTAAATCTGTGATAAACGCTGATGGTGTTCACATGCACATTAAAGGGATAGTTCACTTTGAAATTAATTTTCGGTATGTTTTATCTTACCTCAAGGGCATCCAAGATGTAGGTGTCTTTGTTTCACAGTATTTTCAATTTTGATATTTTTAGGTCAAACCGTTCTTGTCTGTCAGTCAGATAATGGAGGTCTATGGTCACCACCTCAAAGAGCATGCACAGAGAAGTCCAGATTAAACATGATTTAATGACTCGTAAATGTAAGTACACATTGATGGCCTAAGACCCAAAACGAGCGGTTTGTGTGGGAAAACGAACAGTGTTTATATCGTTTTTACCTCTTGTACCCACAGCCACGTCCAAGTGATATTTGCAGGCTCTTTGTGGCTGTGGTTACCAGAGGTAAAACGATATGAATACTGTTCGTTTTCTCACACAAACCGCTCGTTTCAGTGTCTTAGGCCATCAATGTGTACTTACATTTCAAGTCAGTAAATCATGTTTAATCTGGACTTCTCTGTGCATGCTCTTTGAGGTGGTGACCATAGACCTCCATTATATGACTGACAGACAAGACGGTTTGACCTAAAAATATCAAAATTGAAAATACTGTGGAAACAAAGACACCTACATCTTGGATGCCCTTGAGGTAAACTTACACCAAAAATCAAAGTGAACTATCCCTTTAAGAACTAATTCTATAGTTATGTGTGTTGTGTGTACGTGTGACAGGTTTGTAATCCCCTAAAGCCTAAACAAAATACTTGTCTTGCCTATAAATTTTGATACAGTATTTTATTTTTATCACTTTAGGGTTGGTACATGAACCGAAATTTCCAGCAACGCTTTCCTCCCCAAAGCAGGATGTAGTGTACGTAACCTCTGAACACGGTAGACTTAATAATAATAATAATAATAATAATAATTGCACCTCAGTTTAGTTGCTGCCTTTATTTTTCATGTAAAATCAAATTGGCTATTCAAGTCATTTCAACTTCTCCTTTAAAATCTTAAAAATGAATAGCAGACATTTCTTCAATTACTGTATTTTGTTTATTTAAAGTCAAGGAAAAACATTAATTTCCATGATTATTGATCAAATAATTTTTTACAGTGAAAGGAAAAGTCCTTGCAGAAATAATGAGCATTCTTCCATTGTTGATTTACTGTGTCGTTCCTAATATGACCTTGATGTGGAGCACAAAAGATGTTTTGAAGAATGTTTAAGCGGTTTCTTTCTCCATCAACGGCATGTGATGATCAACACATCTGTCACCAATCAGGACAAACTGCACCATAAACTAGTCATGGACTCACTGTAAAAAAAATATTTTCACGATTTGTAATCACAACTTTTTTATTTTTTTTTGTCAAATCAACTTAAATAATTTATGTAGTTCCGATAACATAATATTTAGAGTTTCTGGTGATTAAATCAATCTCCTTTATTGTATTAACTAATTTTTTTCCATTTCAATGAACTTAAAATTTTAAGGCAACCAGGTTACTTCATTTTCTAAGTGAAACCATCAATATTTTTTTACAGTGTATTTTTGGTCCTTTAGGAGTTTTAGGACATCGGCTAAACATTTGCTCTTGTGTTCCATGGAAGTAGAATAGGTTTACGCTTACAACAAATAGAAATTAATATTTTTTTATCCTGCAATGATGCGACATAAGGACACAATAATAGAAATGTTTCTATTTCTTTTGAACTTTCTATTCAGTCAAAGAATCACCAAACTTTAAAAAATCAGTGTATAAGGACATGGATGTGCACAAATGACAATTTTCATTTTGGAGTGAACTGTTTCTTTATCAGATGAAAGGGTTTGTCGGGTGGGAAAGAGCCGTTACGTGTGGATTGTGTAAATATAGCCGGGATAAAGAGCCTCTCCAGGACTGAGATTGATTTTGCTGCTAAGACTGCAGTATCTGATCTCAGTGTCGGGAAGAGCCGCTGTCATCAGCTCTGTCCTTCCTTCGGCTCTCTCCAGGATAGTGTTGTTCTTTCCGTTCTGATGGATCCAGAGGAAACATGACACAAGAGCAGAGGTCATGTGTTCACATCAAGCTTAAAGGGTTAGTTCACCCAAGAATGAAAATGATGTCATTAATGACCCTCTCATGTCGTTCTCAGGCCCATCAGAACCTCGTTCATCTCCAGAACACAGTTTTCAGATACTTTACATTTAGTCCAAGAGTTTCTGTCCTCCATTGAACATGTGTGTACGGTATACTGTCCTTGTCCAGAAAGGAAATAAAGACATCATCAAAATGGTCATGTGACATTACAATGTTTTGAAGCATTCGGAAATACATTTCGGTCCAGAGAAGATAACAAAAACTGTGACTTTATTCAGTATTGTATTGTCTTCCGGTTCTGTCGTGGATCCGCGTCCGTTCAGTGACGCTGCTGACGTGAGACGCGGCTGACATGTGTGTGGTGCGTACCGTGTATTCGGGTTCAAATGAATGGCTTGTTATTTTTGGACCAAAATGTATTTTTGATGCTTCAAAATATTTGTAACTAACCCACTGATGTCACATGATTACTCTGATGATGTCTTATTTCCTTTCTGGACAAGGACAGTATACCGTACACACACGTTCAATGGAGGGACAGAAATCTCTCAGACTAAATGTAAAATATCTTTAAACTGTTCTGGAGATGAACGAGGTTCTGACGGGCTGGGACGACATGAGGAGAGTCATTAATGACATCATTTTCATTTTTGGGTGAACTAACCCTTTAGGCCTCCATCCTCTTTGCCGTAAAGATGAGGAGTATTGTGACATTCACTGCAAAAAATGCTTTTCTTACTTCGTACTTTAGTCTTGTTTCCAGTCCAAAATATCAACAAATTCTTAAATCAAGATGCATGTACTATATCTTATGATATTATGTCCTGTTTTCCAGGGAAATTAATCAGGAATTGAGTGAGTTGATCCTTTAAAAAAGCTACATTTATCAGCCAATGGGGTAAGAATCTTGAATTCAAACAGAATAAAAAGAAGATTATTTTTCTTATCCCATTGGCAGATAATTTAGCTTGTTTTAAACAAAATCTCACTTTATTTTGATTAATTTCCCCAGAAAACAAGACTTAAAATTTTATGTGATTTTACAACTTAAGTAAATGCATCTTGATTTGAGAAATGTTTGATATTTGGGCTGGAAACAAGACAATAATACTTTCTCTGCTCCCTACATAAGCACATTACTGGATTAAAGGTGCATTGTGCAACATTTCATGTTAAAAATAGCCGTTTTTCTGACCCATACATGCTTAAACAATCTCCTGATGGGCTGAACGAGCCCTTCTCTGATCACTGCGATCGCCTCTATAATCCTGTACTGTAAAATAAATAAGAGGGATTCGGGACGGATTTGAGACTGGGCGTGACGTCATGCGCGTTCACGCTCGTCTGACTAATGTCTGGCAGGATTGTGTATTCGCCGCCATTCTCCGTATCAGAGAAGACAACTCCAGCGACAAAACTTTAGTCAACTTTCCACAAAAGTAGAAGATGGATTCAAAGAGACCGGCTTGTAGTTCATTCCAAACCCCAACGCAAACTCCACGTAAGACTAAGAAAATAAAACTTGTGTCTAGTGCCAGGCGTCGAAATAAGACGAGAGTCAACATCGGGAAGATTTCAACAAATGGAGAGATCTCCGGTCGGCTCTAGGGCTCAAACGGGTCCTGTACAAAGTAATAACTTATATTGTTCATGAACGTGTTTCCATAATAATAGATACAATCATAAGTGGATACAGTAAGCACATAAAACAGTTCAACATGGAGATAGATGGAAACAAAAACCAAAGTTTTCTACTACCCCGTTTTCCCCTCACACACACACATAAGTGTGTAATTTACTCAAACGCCTTTCCTTTCATATATTTAAAATGTATTTTTTTTACCTCTGAAGACATTATGACTGTAACAAAAGATGTGTGTGGCGTGATGCTCCTTTGGTTATGAACAGCTCGTGCGTGTGTGTGGTCCATGAGCGTGCACACCTCTGGTTGCAGTTTCACTTGTTGCCAGAGGGGGCGTAGTTCTGCAAAAACTCAGACACTTGCGCAATGCACCTTTAAAGTGCTCTACATAGACAGCAACACATGCCTCAACATTAGCACTCACAAGGGAATACTCAGATTTGAGTTTGGTAATCCTAAATTCAATAAAGCTGAAACTACACCACTGTTGGGGTCAGATTGAACATTTTCGAAAGGCTTTATTTGATTGAATTAAAATTCAGTAAAACAGTAATATTGTGAAATATTATTTCAATTTAAAATAACTTTTCTATTTGAATTTAATGTTAAATATGTTTATTCAGTTCACTTCATAACTAGTGAAATTAGCGACATTCACGCTGTTATTGAACTAAATCAAATCAACATTACATTAAAATTAATATTTAGTGAAATAATGACACTTGTCTTTTTAGAGCTGAAGTTGAATTTGTTTCACAGCTGAAGAACTTAGCAACATTAACCAGGGTTGTGGACTCGAGTCCATGACTCGGACTTGACTTGGACTTTGAGTCTCAAATTTGATGACTTGCGACTCAAATTGACATATTCAAAGATGACTTGGGACTCGACTTAGACTTTGACGACAATGACTCGCGACTTGACTCGGACTTGAGCCCTGTCACTTGGAAAGACTTGACCTACCTTCTAAAACCACAGATCAGAGTTGTAATAATCACTGACTGTATCACAGCACTGATTAGCGCTGCTTTCACACAGTCTGGCACTGAGCCAGAGAGCGCGTGATCCAGTGCGTTCAGCAGCGCGTGTCAGTTCGTTGTCATTTATTATCACACGTTCAGACAGTTTTTAACCAAATAATGTTTTCTTTTTTCTTTTTCAGGCATTTAAATACACAAGTACTAGCAAACCATTTATAAATTTGAGGGAAAAAAAACACTGATGTCTAAGTAAGCGGAAATAATAAACCTTTCAAATGTAATTTTAAGACATTATATTTCCCCCACAACAAACGCACATTTTAGCCTAGTACTATGTTTAACCCACCAGCTGTCATGTCTTTCAGGAGAAATGGATGGATTTACATTATGTTTTGTAAATGACAGGCACGTAGCCCCAAAAAGTGTAATATGACGCTTGATACGTCGCCATGCAAATAGGAAGGTTCTAGTACAATTACTGTCGCGTTAACAAAATAATTTAACCAGGGACTCAATATTTTAAACTTAATGTGTAGCAAATCATGATTACTTTTTCCAATGACCAGTTACTTTTATTTTTTTATTTTTAAATCTGCATTGCACTCTTTACATTCAACCAAGACAACCAACCAATCCACTAAGTTTGAATAAATATGAAAATATTATACATTATATTATATTTTAAAAGCCTTTCTAATATAATTTAGTATACATTCCATTTACTATAGGCTAGTAATTAACACTGAGACAGTAATTTGTGCAAAAAGCACTAATGACTTGTTTAAGACTCTGAAACTTAAACTCGAGGACTTGCAACTTGACTTGGACTTGTCTGTCTTACTTGAGACTTGACTTGGGAACATTAGCACTGTTATTGTTCTGTTTAAAACCATCTCTATTGTAAAAAGCGCTGTATAAATAAAGGTGGCGAGCTATAAAGCTGATCGTTCTCTGTTTGAAACTAAGTTACGGTGTTGCCAGACGTGTTAATTATCATGCTTGTGTGATACGTATTTGTCCTCTGTACGTTAAAAAAAAAAGAAATTATGTTTGGCACCACAGTGGCTAGCATCGGCACTGTATACAATGTTGTGTATGATAATCGATGATGTGCATGTCATCGCTGTATGTTTTGCAAGAAAAAAGTTAGAAAAAAATGATACATCGATGGTTTAGCAATAAAGTGATCTGCTGGTCGTGTCGAAAAGTTGTTGGTCTAGATAAATAGCTGTACGTTTGATCATTTTGGGCTTCTGGTACGATACTCGGCCACAATGCTAATCAAGATTATTCTCTTGTCAGGTCACAGGTCACTTCACTGAGGACTTCTTGTTTAACGCGGCCATCTCTCGACTCATGGGCCTGACCAACACACTCTCAGTAAGTCAACAGTCGGTCTACTTTCAGATTAATGTGCTTGTGAGTTGAGATGATTGAGTTTGAGGTTTGCGTTCTCTGACCCCAGCAAGCCTCGTCTGCAGTGGTTCTTCACAGTGTGGAGTTCGAGGAGGCTTTGGCTTCGCTCTGTGTGATGACGGCACCCATGTGTCCACACCTGGCGTCTGAACTCTGGGCAGGTACGACCTCCACATTTTACTCATCCTCGTGTTCAATAAATGTGGATGTGGATGACACTGCCGAGCTACAAAAAGCTTCAACGTGTCATAAAAGTGGTCCATAAGACTTCTTCTTAAAGGGATACTCCACTTTTTTGTGTGGAAATAGGCTCATTTTGTCAAAGTTCAACAGTTGAGTTTGACCGTTTTCAAATCCAGGTCTGGCGGTAGCACTGTTAGCATAGCTCTAGCATACATCATTGAATCTGATTAGACCGTTAGCATCTCTCTCATAAAAATGACCAGAGAGTTTCGATATTTTCCGTTTTTAACCTTGACTCTTCTGTAGTTACATTGTGTCCTAGACAACGGAAAATGAAAGTTGCGATTTTCTAGGCCGATATGGCTAGGAGCTAGTTCGTGATTATTTTTGGTCAATATTGAATTCATGATTATTTAACATGATTATTGGTGGGTGATATGACCAAAGTCATTTTAAATATCAGTGAAGTTTCACAATTACTGATACCAATCAAAACTAATACTGTGTCAACTAATAAGGTCCTCTAAATAATTACATATGACAAGTAAATAGTCGTCAATACATTATAAGACCAAACTAATTGCAAACAAAATGGACAAATAAACAAAAATTTTAAATAAACAGGGTTTCAAGTTTTACATGAAGGTGTACTTATCATGGTAATCAGATCAGTCGAAAAGAAATTAAGGTTTTTGATGAAAACATTCCAAGGATTTCCTCCATATAATGGACTTCAATGGGGTCCAAACGGTTCAAGGTCCAAATGAGAGTTTCAGTGCAGCTTCAAAGGGCTTTAAACAACACCAGACGATGAATAAGGGTCTTATCAAGCCAAGACGATCGCTCATTTACTCATTCTGTTGAATAAACCAAATGAATCGAAAAAGATTCGTTCATTTTGTATGAACGAGTTCGAACAGGAGAGTCACGACGCTCATCACAGAACAGAGCAAGGCGAGCATTTGAGCTTTATAAAAACTTAAACTTTGTTTATTTATTTTTTAATGAGCAATTATTTCGCTCTGATAAGACCCTTATTCATTCGTCTGGTGTCGTTCTAAAGCCCTTTGAAGCTGCACTGAAACTCTCATTTTGGATCTTGAACCGTTTGTCCCCATTGAAGTCCATTATATGAGAAAATCCTGGAATGTTTTCATCAAAAACCTTCATTTCTTTTCGAACTGAAGAAAGAAAGACATGGATATCTTGGATGACATGAGGGGTGAGTAAATTATCAGCAAGTTTTTTTAAAAGTGAACTACTCCTTTAAGTTGTTCAGTGAAGATCAGTGTTTGATATCATTAATGGGCAGACTGCAGCAGGTTTATTAGGCTGCTGTCACTTTAATGGCCGGGACACACTAAGGACGTATTTTGCGTGGTCGGCTTAGTTACCACCCTCGAAACATTGTTCAGATGATGTCATTTCTAGACGATTATGTCAGGTTTTGGTCATTTGAACGCTCTAGTATGTAGGACTAATTTCTCGTTAGGGTCAGGCGTAAGCCGTATTCCCCGTATTGCTTGTGTGAAATGGATTGTGTTAAAAAAATTTAAAAAAAACCTGACTCAGGATGAAAGTGAATTATTGTGCGCTGGGTGAAATGTCGTGGAAATGCTCATGGTGAGGAGAAAAGGAAACTGTTGGCCCCTGTTGTCCATTTCATCACATCCCGCTGATTGTCATACACACACACACACACACACACACACACGAAAACAGATACTTTGTGTTTTCCCCTGGGGAAAACATGTACATGCTCTGATAACTGATGCTGACCAGAAGACTCCAGATGTGTAACCGACCCGTGTGACCAAACGTTACTTGTTAAGTGTGTTCATGTGCTCATAGAATTAAAGATATTATTATTATGTAGAAGTTATTAATTAAGATTTTATGTTCTACAAAAAAAATAACAGCATGCAGGTTCGGAACAGCGTGAGGACTTCCTCCTGTACTTATAAACACACGCACACACACACACACACACACACACACACACACACGCACACACACACACACACACACACACACACACGCACACACACACACAAACAAACCAAGACACACACACAAACAAACCAAACACACACACGGACGCATGCACGCACACACACACAAACACTCACTCACACACAAACACACACACACACACACACACTAAGGACAAGCGGAAATGTACATCCTTCCTGAAGGTCATGTTAGGTCAGGCACAGGTTTCTAAATCTGTAGTCTCAACCATGAGAGGTACGTGTGTGTGTGTGTGTGTGTGTGTGTGTGCGTGTGTGCTGGTGTGTGTACTGCCATGTGTGACTGATCATTCACTGCCTTGTCACTAAACAGTAAATATCAGCATTTGCTCCAAATGTCATATTTCTGCTCCGTTTGAGCCTCTGAACAGTTTCCCCCTCAGATATAAGATGCATATTCTCTCTATATCATAATCTATGAGCCGTAAACGCCTGATGTGTCATATGATGCTCAACACAATATTATTATTATTTTTTTCATTTTGTCCAGAGGTTCAATAAACTCTTCCACAGATATTAATATGTGATTAATTTGGTTAATTATTCATTCACACTTCCTCATATAGTGAATAGTGATTTTCTTTGAATAGTGTTGAAACTGACCATTTCCTGAATCTCTGTTAGGTTTGTGTGAGGTGAGGAATCCCCTAGGAAGTGCTGGTCTGGGAAGGGAAGTGTCCTTCAGCAGCCGTGGCCGAGTGTGGACCCCGTAGTACCTGCAGACCCCCGACACACTCCAGCTGTCCATACGGGTATGACACACACACACACACACACGTGGCCACACATACGTGAATGGATACCTTATGTTGTGAGATATTTGTGTGAGTGTTTTCTGAATATTCAGCACAGGATGTTCTCTGAGAAAGTGGCAAAGGGAAAGTGTTTACGTCCAACTTAAAAGCCTGTGTTTCAGGTACAGGCGCTCTGTAATTTGTGTGTGTGTTGGGAATAGGGATTGGCCTCTGAATCTTGCATGATGAGTGAACGGTTATTACAGACTTGAATTATCTGAGGACTGAAATCTTCTGTGTGTGTGTCTATACTTGCCCTCGTGCATCTGTCAGTGTTCAGACATCTTGGTATAGATTGGTACATTGATGTTATCTCATTTCTGCCAATCGTCTCTTGCGGTTGCAGTTTTGACTTAGCTGCTGATTTAATTCTCGCAATTTCAAGTTTCAAATTCAAACAGTATCTTGTAATTATGAGTGAACATCTCACAGTTCTCTTTATTTAATCCGAATTCTGAGCTTAAATCTCTTAAATTGCCTTTCTTTTTTGTTTTTCCTCAGAAATTTAAGTTAAGTCTAGAAAAAAAGGTACAAAAGCAGTCACTGGGGCTGTACCTTTTCAAAAGGTAAACTTTTGTCCATTTTAGGTGCTAATAAGTACATTTTAGGTTCTAATAAGTACATTTTAGGTGCTAATATGTGCATTTTAGGTGCTAATATGGTAATTTTAAGTGCTAATATGTGCATTTTATATGCTAATATGTACATTTTAGGTGTTAATATGTACATTTTAGGTGTTAATATGTACATTTTAGGTGTTAATATGGTAATTTTAGGTGCTAAATGTACCTAAAATGTACACATTAGGACCTAAAATGGACATATTAGCTCCTAAAATGTACATATTAGCACCTAAAATGTATATATTAACACTTAAAATGTACATGTTAGCACCTGAAAAATAAATATCAGCACCTAAAATGGACATATTAGACTTGAAATGTACATATTAACACTTATAATGTACATATTAGCACATAAAATGCACATAATAGCACATAAAATGTACATATTAACACCTAAAATGTACATATTAACACCTAAAATGTACATATTAGCATATAAAATGCACATTTTATGTATTAGGTATTAATATGTACCACTAGGTACCAATATGCAGCCTTTGGGTACAAAAGTGTACCTTTTGAAAAGGTACAGCCCCAGTGACAGCTTTTGTACCTTTTTTTCTGAGAGTGTAATGATGACTTCAATTTATGTTTTTTTTTTGGCTGCTGTTGTAAGTTCTACTCATCCTAAATGGTCAACTTTTAAGGAATTAATTTGATTTCATTATTACTCAATTCTAATTTGTTAAATTTAATTAATAATGTTGCTTGTAATCTGTTGCCACACATTTTTTTTAATAGATAAAGCATATTAATTTTTACAGTGTGTACGTTCACACCGCCGCCGACTTGAGCTTCCAAAGCGGCCGGAAGTCGTTCATTTTCAATAGAAGCTGGCTTTTCTCAACTGCAAGGAGCGTCATTTCCATCCGCATCGCATTTTGGCCCCGTTTTGAGCGATCAGAAAGTTAAAAGAAGCTCAACTTTATGGTAATGAGCTGTGAACACGGTTCAGTGACAAAACGCCAGCAACCAATCGGATTATAGACGTCCTTCGCGCTGGATGATTCCAAAGAAACATACAATGTGAACTTTCGTTCTACCAAAACATTAGTTCTGAGATAATGGAGGAGAAGCTAATCATCGCCGTCGCTGGGGTTTCCTACAGGGTTCGTATCATTTATGACATGACGCTGTTTGCTAATTGCTTGAGCACAACTTTTATTTGAAATATGTACGAACGCTCGTTTAAAGCGGAATGCAATTCATTTGCTCACAGTGACACCAATTTGACCAATTTCATTTATAGCCTAATGTAAAATAATAATAATAAGCCAACTATTCTTTTTTCCGAACTCAAATGTGACCAAAATGGTTATAAAAATATTCATTACAAATGTTTTTTTCAATGTATCTACGCTCAAGTCCCGGCGGTGTGAACGTACAGTACGGCTTTTTTACACATTAAGCATTTTGTCTACAGCAATCTAGTCATTTATTACACAATTTCTGAATGTTGATTGCTGCAAAACACCTTTTGTGGCCAAAATCCACCCGGCATGCTAAAAAATTCCATTTTGTGAACGAAATATTCATTAAACTCAGAATTACAAGATATAAACGTCAGAATTGTGGGATAAAGAGTCAAACTGATCCATAAAAACTGTTTGTGCCGATGCTCTATTGCTACTGGCTGTCGTTATTGTCCTACGTTCTCATTGGTTGATTGGTATATGGGAGATTTGTGCACTAGAAAAGCTGTACCTGAATTACTTTTTTTCAATTGTAGAAATACGCCTTGAATGCAGTTTGTCTACTGTAAATTAAATAACAAACAGTAAACTGACTATAACTAAAGCATGTAACTGTACATTTATGTTTTTCTCAACCAAACAATATGCGAAAGTCCATGGAAAGAACATTTCACCCTTTGTGACACAGTACACACTAGTAACTGTTACGTAAAAGGATGCAAAAAATAAAGTACTACCCAGAAGGCTTTGCTGCGCCCACTCAGGCTGGTAGTATTTTAGGGAATCCCCGGCTTTATGCGGACAGCTGAACTACTTTGGCGTTCGTAATAACAGGGTTGCTTTTCTCCCATGATGCAGTCCAGCTGTATGTGTGCGTTTAATTTCACCACAGACACACTGAGGAGCAGATGCTGTGTTTCTCACAAACACACACACTAAACTAACAGCAGACGAACACTAGGTATCCACCCTCGAACGGATCCATCCCATGATACAGCAGAACACTGCAACACACAATAGTCAGCTTATAAACTAAAACTACTGCCGGTGTGGATCATTTTACCAGTATTTTGTCTCTGACGGAGCATTTGGAGAGTCTTCATTTTAATGAGTTGAGAAAATTGAGTTTCTGAAAGCAATTGTCTGAACTTTTGGAGTGTGATTTTGCAAAGTCTTGAGATTTTCCTCTTTCTTGTCTAATTTTTTCCCTCTCTCAAATGGTGAACTACAATTTTCCATTATAAATACAGACGCCTTGCTGTATAATTCATATTTACACTCTGTTAAACTGTCCTTTAACAGTATATACATATGGTAGGGTGTGTGTGTGTGTGTATGCTGTGATAAAGTCAGACATGCGTCTCTTCTGCTCTCCAAGGCTACAGTTATTTGATCAAAAAACAGTAAAAATAGCAATATCTGTTGTGATTTAAAATTCCTGTGATCAAAGCTGAATTTTCAGGGTCATTACTCCAGTCTTGTGTCACATGATCTTTCAGAAATCACTCTGATATGATGATTTACGGCTCAAGAAACATGTATGATTGTTATCAATGTTGAAAACAGTCGTGATACATTGTATTCATCAGGATTCTTTGATGAATAGGATGCTATTTATTTGATATAGAAATCTTTAGTAACATTATAAAAATGTATTTCCTGTCACTTTCTGATCATTTTAATGCATTATTATTATTCCTGTGATGGTAAATGAACAAACGAACTTCTGAAGACCAGAATATCATAGAGACTTTGAGGCCATTGAGAAAAAAACTATCAAATGGCCAAATAATTCCCTAGAGATTCCCTAGTTTTGCTCAATTCACGTACTCTTTAGAATATGTTTTTTAGCCCTGTTTCCATTAAAGAATTGCGCAAAACTTTTGCTATATTTTCTAAATGTTGATTAAAGGTTCAATATATAAGGATTTTGTAATAAAATATCCAAAAATCACTTGCACAGTGTGATATATTTCCTGCAGTTGTGTAATTACAATATCCCCAAAGTCTCCAAAGTTCTTTTATTTTCAGAGAAATTCCAATTTTAAATAAGTGGCCGTCCCGGAAAAAAATGTCGCCTGTAAATGACGCAATATCCGCGCTATCCTCGGCTACCCTCGTTATCGTTCTGCTCGTATTGCCATAGCCATGACTTAACCATGGCGACAGACGCGGACAACTGCATAGTGAGTAACGTTTGGCGGCACCCAGTTCTTGTTTCGTTCAATCATAGACCATGGCAAGCAGACTTTGGGACAAACAAGGAGAACTAGAATGAGGATCAATATCAGCGTGATGTTTCTGAGATGCCGAGAGCTAGCGTCCGAGACTGACTTCCACTCGACAGAGAGCTAGCGTCCGTGACTAATTTGGACTACTGACAGAACTTCACGAGTCACGACTTTACAGCTTTATTAGACAGGTGAGCAAAAGTATATAAAACAAATCAATGTTATAACGTTAGCTTGACATGATGAAATGTTAGAATATGGTCAGTATGTTATTCTTATGTTGATCTAGCTGCTAGTTTCGATATCGCAAACATAAACACGTAGAATAACATTATAACTTTCACACACATTTAAATGCTGTTTAGTGTGATAGTGTAACGTTATTCCAAGTGGAACAGCGCTGCGTTTCCCTCACAAATTTAATTAATCTAATAAACTGACCTGTGTGAGTAATCCAGCACTTGCGTGTAGTTCAATAGGATGAAATTTCCTTATTCCCTTATATCCGCAGGACTCGCGTGTGATGTATCTTATTAGCAATCGCGACCTGCTTCATACCACTGTAATGTTAAAAAACATGAGTGTTTTCACTAATCCTTAAACATTATTAGATCCATCAGCTTGACAGCAAGTCCCATCATTCAGCTCGTTACTGCGTCACATACATTCGCCTTTGTTATTGTTGGAAACGGCGCCCTCTTGTGGCCACTAAAGTTACATATTGTAGCTTTAAAAACTTATTGCGAAATGACGGCTTTTCAACAAACCAATGTAATGCATCTAAAAGGACATTTTTCCTCGCGATAAGTCATTCCAAAAGTTGTGGCGAATGGATGTTGGTAGGTTTGCGTATATCCCAGCCACCCGCAGTAGCCTTTTATTAATAGACCTTATTCAGAGCAGCGCCATGACAGGTATGAAAGTGAGGCTGTGAGGGATAGACTTACCGTGTTTCCAATGGCATCCGCTGTAAAAAGCTGAATAAAGCTCCTAGATTACTTACAATTTTCCACAGCTTACATTGTTGGGAGTTTTTTGTCAACTGAAATTTCTTGGAAAGATATTTTTTAGTGTTTCATGAGCAGAACAATCCGAAAACACATTAAATAACAGTACAGCCCATTGAAGAGATGCATGTCTATCCCTCACAGCCTCGCTTTCATTCTCATTAAAAATCAAAGATGGCGCTGCCGTGAATAAGGCGTATGGCAGGAGACGTATGTGTCATCACAAGCATTAATGGCAAGGGAAGCACATTATGGGCCCTACTCCCTCACAGATCTGAAACGGCAAGTGTGGAAGCTGCAAAGCGCAATTAACTTATGGGCTGGATCCGGCGCTGTTGCCATTTCCCGGCGGGATAAATGCCTATCGCTGCCTGGCGCAAGACCCAAAGGTGATTGGTCTGGAGTAGCTTCATTATTCAGTGGCTGGTTTGGGTGGAACGGAGAAACCAATAAGAGCGTCATATCACATTCCCTTTAAGAGCGTGATGACGATGCGCTGTTCCGGCGCAATCTATTCTTAACGGCACATTTACCAGGCGCGCTTCAGCATCGGTTCACAGCCGAGTAGAACGATGTCTCGTCAGGGCCGTAAAAGAAAGAGAAGGGACACTGGGGATGGGACAAACCCACCCAAATTAGCTTCGGGTTAAACATGCATATAATAATTTGGGTAAATGTGTAAGCTTTATGCCTGTTTTTTCCCATCATCATGGACACAACAATGATTTCCCTCATGTTTATATATATTTTCCTATAATAATGTATCATTTGCAAAAAGTAAAATGCATCTGTGTTGATGAGAGAATCATCTACAGTGTATCCGCATTGTTCACACTCTGTATTATGGCCAAGCATGCACGCTTAAAATAGCATCTGAATATACGGGCAATGCGCCACTGAATTTAGACCAGGTTTTTTCTGGTCATTGGCGCAATTGTTTTCTGGAACTGCAAAATAGCACCAGGGATTGTTTTGCGGCGACACACGCCTCCTTTTGCGCCGAACTTCCGCCCAGGAAGCGCAAGTTCATTTTTAGTTTACTGACGTGCATCTGTGGAGGAAAAAAGCCTGCTTTGCGCGAGTGCAAAATCAGGAATGATAAATGCGTCAGTGTATAAAGTCATTTGCGCCGGGTGCAAGATAGAGCCCTAAACTTTACTGAGCGTGTTTTTCCCTCAGGAATCTGCTTCAAGTCATCGCATTTTTTTGTTGTTTATAACTCCAGTATTCCCGTAAAAAAATTACTTTAAAAGAAGAACTGTATCTCGTCTTTTGTCCAAACACACGCAATCTTTAAAGAATGGTTGACTTTTACGTATAGCCTACACCAGGTGACCTGTAAACGTCCTATCCGGCAATTTTACGAAATATTCCTTTTCTGAATTGCCTGAAAAAACAAGCTGGCATGCGAACGTAAAAACTTTTTTTTGCGATATATGGGATAGGCTACAATAAACCTAGTTCGTCACTTATTGGGGTCCATGGAAACATCTCTGTTGTGGTCTGTGTTTGGGGGTGTTGTGAGTGTTTGAAGCACACGTGTGTTGTGAAACCGATGAAGATATTTTCTTAATTCACGGGTGTTTTCTCTGTTTTCTTCAGTTAGCGGCGTATTGAGCTCTCTCGGCCTCCGATAGTTTAATCTCAAAACAACATGTATGAAATGCATGTATCTTCAGATGCCATCAAATGCTGTCTCTGTTTTCTCCTCAGATCAATAATAAGGCGTGCGGGAGTGTGTCTGTTCCTCGTGAAGTAGCTCAGGACGCACAGAAGGTTCAGGATCTGGTGTTGAAGATGTCCTCTGGGTGCCCGTCTTCTCTCGGGACGAGTTCTAAGAGAGTCATCCTCTCACCCAGAACTGCACTCATCAACTTTCTGCTGGACGAATGACATGTGCCTTACTGGAGTCTGGGATCCAGACATGAAAAAGACTCGGAAATGATGCTCTGATGAAAATAGCTACTAAATAAAGAAGTTTTTAATGATTTCAGGGTTAATTGGATACATTTTTTGCACCAGCTCAGTCAGGCCAGTCGTGAGTGTTTTGTTGCGAAGCTATTTCTGAACACCCAGGTTTAGCCTGACATTACACCACCTGTGTCAGAAATGGAGACGTGGAGATCATGCTGAGCTTTCAGACAACAGTGTGATACCTGATCCTGACCGCATCAGAGAGCAAGAAAAGCTGACTGTGGAAGCCATTCTTATTGGTCAATAGGTCATTAGAGTGGGTTGCATCAACAACTTTCTTAACTTTTGTTTTCAAGAAAGTGTAGCCTTCTGCATTGATTTTCTGCATCCTTGCAAAAAAAAAATTATTACATTAAAGTCCCCATGAAATCAAATTTTTGTTTTAGCTTTTTGATGACATCACTCTGCACTTTAGCTTCTCATCAGATTTTCTGTCAAATAGAATGCTCTCTAGAATCTGAAGCTACACCCTCTACATTATAAATATACGCTGTACTGTAGCTGCGGGTGAAATCAGTCACTTCACACATTTACTGTTTCCTACATAGTGGATGGCACATAGTGCACGATTCAGACAGTGTACATATGCTTTCTGTTGAGGCGAATTAAGTCTGGTTTTACATTAGTTTCACTTTTTTTTTTTTTTTCAGAAAATCAGTGGCAAAAGTTCAATTTTCATGCAAACAAAAGTTAAGAAAATTCTTGATGCAAACCACTCTAATGAGGAATCTATTGACAAATAAGAATTACTTTGTGGAAATCGCAGAAAACAACTTCTCACTTTAGCACACGAATGCGTGTGTACTTTATTAATAGAAAGCAGAAAAACAACATCACAAAATGGCGCTGACATGCGTACCACGTGAACACACGTTCTGAGCATTTAAAGGGACCGCGATCCCTGAACAGTGAAGAACAGAGTGCTGTGTTTACAACCCACAGTGTATAGAACTACAATTAACAAAGGTGAATTATGCATCTAACATTCACCACACACGTCCCCCCAGAATTCACCGTATCAGAAAAAGAACCAAACAGTCAACGGGGGGGTGGGCGTATCAGCCGGCCACAACGGCTGCGCTGTGCCGGAGGTCGAGGAGAACCTACTGCAACTTGCGTCCCGTTATGACATGGGTGTGGGGCATGGAGTGTGGGAGGTAGGGGAGCAAGGGGTGGGGGCAGAGCAGGAGGCCGTCCGCGTCGTGGGGGCTGAGCGAGGTCAATAGGCCTAGCTATGTCCAAGTGAGCTGGTTTAAGGCGATCAATGGAGAGTCGCTCCGGTTTGCCGCCCCTGTCCACCACAAAATGTTTGTCCCCCGTCTCCAGAACCCGGAATGGGCCCTCGTAGGGTGGGCGTAGTGGTCCCCTGTGGGCATCGTGGCGAATGAAAACATAGTCAGCCGTCTGAAGACCAGTAGGAATGTGCGACTGAGGGAGGCTGTGACAGGAAGTTGGGACAGGTGCGAAAAGCCTCGCATTGTCCAATAGAGTAGACCGCTGAAGAGTAGCAGACCAGGGAACTGTGGTGTTAGGGACGAAATCCCCTGGCACCCGCAGCGGCTGTCCATAAACAAGCTCCGCGGATGAGGACTGAAGGTCCTCCTTTGGTGCAGTCCTGATGCCCAACATCACCCATGGGAGCTTGTCGACCCAGTTGCTGTCTTTGAGGCTGGCACGCAGGGCAGCCTTCATCACCCTATGAAAACGTTCACAGAGTCCGTTAGCCTGCGGATGATATGCGGTCGTGCCGGTGTAGTTTTACTCCAAGACTCTGTGCGACAGCGCCCCATAGCTCAGACGTGAACTGCGCGCCTCGGTCAGAGGATATGTCCGAAGGGGTGCCAAAACGGGCAACCCAGGTGCTAATAAATGCCCGTGTCATCTCGATGGACGCCACTGACGTCAGTGGCACAACCTCAGGCCAGCGGGTGGTCCTGTCAACCATAGTTAACAGATACGTGAAACCGTGAGAGGAGGGCAGAGGACCGACCAGGTCCACGTTTACATGGTCAAAACGCCTCTCAGGAACCTGGAAAGTCTCTAACGGGGCTTTAGTGTGGCGGTGTACTTTGGCACGTTGGCACTCAACACAGGTGTTAGCCCAGTCCCTAACATCCTTCTTGAGACCGTGCCAAACAAACTTTGCTGCAACCAGTCTCTGTGACGCTTTTGAACCTGGGTGGGAGAGACCATGGATGGCATCAAAAACTCGTCGTCTCCATCCTGAGGGAACGATTGGCCGAGGACTACCTGAGGAGATGTCACAGAGGAGCGTAGTGCCGGCATCACCAAAAACTACGTCTTCGATCTGCAGCCCTGTATTTGAGGTCTTCAGGAGTTGCACATCCGGGTCTGTGGACTGAGTCGCCGCCATGCGTTCGTAATCCAAACCAAGATGGACTGCCCCTGCCACAGCACGTGATAGGCAGTCCGCCACGCAGTTGTTCTTACCCGCAACGTGCTGCAAGTCCGTGGTGAACTCTGAAATGTAGGACAGTTGACGTTGCTGGCGGGCGGACCACGGCTCAGCCACCTTGGCCATGGCAAAAGTAAGTGGCTTGTGGTCCACAAAAGCGGTGAAATGTCGGCCTTCCAGCATTGAGCGAAAGTGTCTGATGGCTAGGTAGAGACCCAGCAACTCCCGATCGAAAGTGCTGTATTTCCGCTCACAGGGGCGCAGCTGACGGCTAAAGAAAGCCAGTGGCTGCCAGGCACCGCCTACCCACTGTTCATAGACAGCACCGACGGCGTAGTCTGAGGCGTCCGAGGTGATGGCGATGGGGGCTGTAGGAGAAGGATGTGCCAGCATGGTGGCGTTCGCTAGGGCGGCCTTAGTGGCAGCAAAAGCCTTGTCCCTGTCATCAGTCCAGGTCACATCTTGCTTGGGTTTACCTTTCAAGGCCTCATGCAAGGGCCGCATGAGCTGAGCAGCTTGAGGAATGAAGCGGTGGTAAAAATTCACCATCCCAAGGAACTCCTGCAGGGATTTGACAGTGAGCGGACGTGGGAACTGTGTGACTGCCTCCACCTTTGATGGGAGAGGGACTGCCCCTTCCTTAGTGACTCTGTGTCCGAGGAAGTCGATGGTGGAGAGACCGAACTGGCACTTGGCAGGATTGACAATTAATCCATGTTGGCTAAGCCGCTCGGAAAGGGTTCGGAGGTGTGCCAGGTGCTGAGACTTGGACGTGCTCGCCACCAGGATGTCATCCAAGTACACAAAAAGGAAAGGCAGGTCCCGCAAGACAGAGTCCATAAGGCGCTGAAAAGATTGAGCAGCATTTTTAAGGCCGAATGGCATGCGCAGGAACTCAAAAAGCCCAAATGGCGTGATCACAGCCGTTTTGGGAATGTCCAGTGGGTGTACTGGCACCTGATGGTATCCCCGGATGAGGTCCACTTTGGAAAAAATCACCTTGCCAGCCAGGTGTGCAGAAAAATCCTGTATGTTCGGGACAGGGTATCGGTCAGGTGTCGTTATTTCAGTTAAGCCGCGGTAGTCGCCACACGGTCGCCAGCCACCGCCCAGTTTGGGGACGATGTGGAGGGGTGACGCCCAAGGGCTGTCGGATTGGCGGACTATGCCCAGGCGTTCCATGTTCGCAAACTCAGCCTTTGCAATGGCAAGCTTGGTCGGGTCAAGACGCGAGCACGGGCGTAGACGGGTGGGCCAGAAGTGGCGAGATGGTGCTCCACACCATGCTTGACGGCAGATGCAGAGAAAGTGGGCTGAGTGAGGGCTGGGAAACTGGCAAGTAGACGGTGGAAATCATCGGAAGCTGAGAGCATGCTAGACAGTCGTATGGAGTCGGCATTGCTGAGCGTGCACATATATGAACAGAATGTAACAGCATCAATCAGTCGATGGTTCTTAACATCCACCAACAATCCATGTGCACACAAAAAATCAGCACCGAGGAGGGGGATGGCAACTTTTGCTGTAACAAAATCCCAGCCGAACTGCTGTCCTTCAAAACACAATTCGACGTACCTCGTTCCATATGTGCGGATGGGGCTACCATTGGCAGCTTCCAGTGGGGGCCGTGGCTGTCGGCCACCATGTCCAAACGGGATGCAGGCAGGATGCTCCTCTGTGCTCCCGTGTCACACAGAAAACGGCTGAAAAGATTGAGCAGCATTTTTAAGGCCGAATGGCATGCGCAGGAACTCAAAAAGCCCAAATGGCGTGATCACAGCCGTTTTGGGAATGTCCAGTGGGTGTACTGGCACCTGATGGTATCCCCGGATGAGGTCCACTTTGGAAAAAATCACCTTGCCAGCCAGGTGTGCAGAAAAATCCTGTATGTTCGGGACAGGGTATCGGTCAGGTGTCGTTATTTCATTAAGCCGCCGGTAGTCGCCACACGGTCGCCAGCCACCGCCCAGTTTGGGGACGATGTGGAGGGGTGACGCCCAAGGGCTGTCGGATTGGCGGACTTTGCCCAGGCGTTCCATGTTCGCAAACTCAGCCTTTGCAATGGCAAGCTTGGTCGGGTCAAGACGCCGAGCACGGGCGTAGACGGGTGGGCCAGAAGTGGCGAGATGGTGCTCCACACCATGCTTGACGGCAGATGCAGAGAAAGTGGGCTGAGTGAGGGCTGGGAAACTGGCAAGTAGACGGTGGAAATCATCGGAAGCTGAGAGCATGCTAGACAGTCGTATGGAGTCGGCATTGCTGAGCGTGCACATATATGAACAGAATGTAACAGCATCAATCAGTCGATGGTTCTTAACATCCACCAACAATCCATGTGCACACAAAAAATCAGCACCGAGGAGGGGGATGGCAACTTTTGCTGTAACAAAATCCCAGCCGAACTGCTGTCCTTCAAAACACAATTCGACGTACCTCGTTCCATATGTGCGGATGGGGCTACCATTGGCAGCTTCCATAGGGGGGCCGTGGCTGTCGGCCACCATGTCCAAACGGGATGCAGGCAGGATGCTCCTCTGTGCTCCCGTGTCACACAGAAAACGGCGTCCGGAGATGCTGTCACGGATGAAAAGCAGCCTGTCTAAGCGGCCGACACTCATGGCCACTACTGAGCGCCGGCCCTGGCGTTTCCCGAACCACCGAAACTGCAGGGTGAACGGCATTTGGTAGCCTTGCTTCCAAACTTTGCATGATAGAAACAAAAGCCTGAAAGCTGTTGGGGACCAGAAAACTGCTGCCGACGAGAAGTGGTCGCACCGATGATTGTGGAATCGTCCCTCGTCACCGTAGCGACGTGCGCGGGAATAACGCGGCCGCACAATGTCCTTGACTCGCCAGAAAAAATTTGTCAGCCTCTTCAGCCAGTCTCCGACAGTCAGTGATAGTGGTGTTAGCTAATGCAGCTCTCACTTGGGTAGGTAGCTGACGCAGGAATAACTGTATGAACAAAAAATCGGGTCTGTGCTCACCTAAAAGATCCAGCATACGGTCCATGAGCTCAGACGGTTTGCTGTCACCCAATCCTTGAAGTGAGAAAAGCCTGTTGGCTCTCTCAGTGTCCGTCAGTTCAAACGTTTTCAATAGGTGGGCTTTGAGTGCTGCATATTTCTCATTTTCGGGAGGATTTGTAAGAAGGCTCACCACTCTGGATGCTGTTGAATTTCCGAGAGCCGACACAACATAGTAGTATTTCGTTGTATCCGCGGTGATCTCACGTGACGCAAACTGCGCTTCAGTCTGAGCGAACCATGCAGATGCTGACGATTCCCAGAATTCTGGGAGTTTAAGCGTGACAGCGTTCGCGGTCATGGTCGTGTCGTGTCTCTGGATACGTCCAGCAGACTAATGTCGGGGTCACCAGTGTGGAAATCGCAGAAAACAACTTCTCACTTTAGCACACGAATGCGTGTGTACTTTATTAATAGAAAGCAGAAAACAACATCACAAAATGGCGCTGACATGCGTACCACGTGAACACACGTTCTGAGCATTTAAAGGGACCGCGATCCCTGAACAGTGAAGAACAGAGTGCTGTGTTTACAACCCACAGTGTATAGAACTACAATTAACAAAGGTGAATTATGCATCTAACATTCACCACAACTTTCACAATTTGCTTTTCTTGCTCTAACCACACTCCCAAAACATACAAAACACATACTTCTGGGGGAAGCAGCCAGTTTATCCTTTGGTTATGTCAAGCAAGTTTGTTCTTTAATGTTTATGAATTCTAAATTTAGGTCAAAAACTTTTTCTTTCAGTTAAACATAAAATAGTAGATTTTAAGAAAATGTCTCTAACCAAAACTGTTATCTAAATGATTTTCCATTTAAATTTTTCAAAACCTGAATGAGAATTATGCTTATAAACACACACAAAATGTATATGTATATATATATATATATATATATATATATATATATATATATATATATATATATATATATATATATATATAGACATTAGGATATTACAGGAGAAAACCATATTTGACGGAACCACAAAAATAAACAAATATAACCTACATATACATACAAATACATACCTATATACACGTATGCACACAAACATGCATGCATGCATACATTCATACACATGTACACATACATGCACATATGCTTCCAGTATACAAGAAAGAAATAATAAGAAAACACAATACAATAAATTGAGTGAAAAATATATTATGCATTGCTATTATGTAACTAGACAAATAACGAAATGTACACTAAAAAGCCTAACCCCACCCCTAATCCTACCCATCTCCACCCCCTGATCCCTAACCCCCACCCCTAATCCTACCCATCTCCGCCCCTGACCCTAACCCCAGCCCTAATCCTACCCATCTCCACCCCTGACCCTAACCCCAGCCCTAATCCTACCCATCTCCACCCTCTGATCCCTAACCCCACCCCTAATCCTACCCATCTCTGCCCCCTAAGCCCAACCCCACCCCTAATCCTACCCATCTCCACCCCCTGACCCTAACCCTACCCCTAATCCTACCATCTCCTCCCCTGAGCCTAACCCCACCCCTAATCCTACCCATCTCCACCCCTGAGCCTAACCCCACCCTAATCCTACCCATCTCCACCCCTGAGCCTAACCCCACCCTAATCCTACCCATCTCCACCCTGACCCTAACCCCCACCCCTAATCCTACCCATCTCCACCCCTGAGCCTAACCCCCACCCTAATCCTACCCATCTCCACCCCTGAGCCTAACCCCACCCCTAATCCTATCCATCTCCTCCCCTGAGCCTAACCCCACCCCTAATCCTACCCATCTCCACCCCTGAGCCTAACCCCACCCCTAATCCTACCCATCTCCACCCCTGAGCCTAACCCCACCCTAATCCTACCCATCTCCACCCCTGAGCCCTAACCCCACCCCTAATCCTACCCATCTCCACCCCTGAGCCTAACCCCACCCTAATCCTACCCATCTCCGCCCCCTGACCCTAACCCCACCCCTAATCCTACTCATCTCCTCCCCTGAGCCTAACCCCACCCCTAATCCTACCCATCTCCACCCCCTGAGCCTAACCCCACCCCTAATCCTACCCATCTCCTCCCCTGAGCCTAACCCCACCCCTAATATTACCCATCTCCACCCCTGAGCCTTAACACCCACCCTAATCCTACCCATCTCCGCCCCTTATATCTGGATTCAGACTCTGCCCCCTGGATCAATACGTGTACTGCAATGACGTGGTACTGGAAAATATGTGCACACAATAGACAAGATACCAGAATGTTTGTGTCATCTATGTTCGATAGAATCGTATCATAAATTTGGGGTGAACTATCTTTTAATTTTAAGTTAGGGAGCCTGACAGATCACGTTTCCATTCTTCAGTAGAATAGTTGGGACACTGTTTCCACAGAACAATAATCTGAAGGTACTAAAAAGATGATGACTATGATGAGGTCCTCATGTCAGACTGCTTAGCAATGCCCGTCATTCCCTTTGGAAATGCGAGCGAAGAGACTTGAGTCATCACATTTCAACACTGGAGTAATTTGGCCCCATTTTCTCAGTCTCGGCAGCCCAACCCAATGACACGACGTACACTGACACCACACGGGTTTCCACAGGGTTCATTTGTATGTTGACCTTCTCCAAATGCATCAGAGAATATATGTCTCAGTACTTGAGTGGGAACTGGCATAAAGGAAGTTTTTCACATCACATGAAGTGTTTTTCCCTCAGGGTATTGACGTCCTGGGACACTCACTGACAGTACCTCTGTTGTTCGTCATGTTAGGCAGGAGACACACATAATGCAGTCTGAAACTGATCCCCACTGCTGTCCCTTATGGCCTTATCTAAGTGACTCACTAATAAAACCTAAAAAAAAAATTCCCAGAAGTCCCACATTTCTCAAATGTGCTGACTTTAAAAGGAGGAAGGTTTTTTTTTTGTCCCAGTTGATGTGACATGTGAACTTGATATTTTTAGTGTATTCATTTCCTGTGTATTGTGTCTTTTGTATTGTGTTACTTACTGTATTCATATTAGTGGTCTCTTATATGTTTTTAGGGGCCAAGCACCGAGGGTGTATCTGTTAGTGTTCTTATTCTTCCTTCTTCCGACTTGGAGTCTATGGCAGCCCATAGAACTGCTTTCGGGAAAGTTATGAAATTTGGTACACTGATAGAGGACAGTCTGAGAAGTCTTCATATTTGGAGTCTCCAACTCAATCCCTCTAGCGCCACCAACTGTTCAAAGTTTCACTCATGTTTATGCTAATAGCTTTTGAACCATAATGGCTAGAATCACAATGCCTTTGTCCTCTTATTCCTTGGCTCAATCCGATTCGATTGCACCCTATGACGTCATTTCCGTCATAATTTGTCCACCTCACTCGTCCCGCTCGCCACAGTAAACATGACTCGCGGCGTTCTCCCCGCGGCCCTCACTCGTCCTGCTCGCCACAGTAAACATGACTCGCGCCGATTCTCCGCGGCCCTCACTCATCCCGCTCGCCACAGTAGACATGACTCGGGCCGTTCTCCTGCGGCCCTCACTCGTCCCCGCTCGCCACAGTGAGACATGACTCGGCGCCGTTCTCCCGTGGCCCTCACTACGTCCCGCTCGCCACAGTAAACATGACTCGCGCGTTCTCCCGCGGCCCTCACTCGTCCCGCTCGCCACAGTAAACATGACTCACGCGTTCTCCGCGGCCCTCGCTCATCCCGCTCGCCACAGTGAGAACATGACTCGCGCCGTTCTCCCGCGGCCCTCACTCGTGCCCGCTCGCCACAGTAAACATGACTCGCGCCGTTCTCCCGCGGCCCTCACTCATCCCCGCTCGCCACAGTAAACATGACTCGGCCGTTCTCCCGCGGCCCTCACTCGTCCCGCTCGCCACAGTAGACATGACTCGCGCCGTTCTCCCGCGGCCCTCACTCGTCCCGCTCGCCACAGTAAACATGACTCGCGCCGTTCTCCCGCGGCCCTCACTCGTCCTGCTCGCCACAGTGAGAACATGACTCGCGCCGTCTCCCGCAGCCCTAACTCGTCCCGCTCGCCACAGTAGACATGACTCGGGCCGTTCCCCAGCGGCCCTCACTCGTCCCGCTCGCCACAGTAAACATGACTCACGCCGTTCTCCCGCGGCCCTCACTCGTCCCGCTCGCCACAGTGAACATGACTCACGCCGTTCTCCCAGCGGCCCTCACTCGTCCCGCTCGCCACAGGTAAACATGACTAGCGCCGTTCTCCCGCGGCCCTCACTCGGAGTAGTATGAAGCTGCAGACTCGGAGACCTGCATCTACAGTCCCCCTGCACCCAGAGTCCCACATTCTCAGACCCCTCGTTTTCCGAGACAGCGCCTCCTATCAAACTGTATCGGATAAACATGTGAAGAACATGTGAAGAACTTAAGCCAAAACGTGAGTAGGCTATCTTCAATTTTATTTCAGCGAATCGTAGTAGCCTACTCGTTTGATTTACTTTTTAATAAAACTAATTTAGCTCAACGATACAACATATGAATAGTCCGTTTAATATTTGTAAAGATAGTTTGTAACAAGATTTGAGCCGTGTTTTTTTGCCCTCTTCCCCTGAAAATATTTTGATAGCTATAGCTGTAGGCTATTCCAGGGTAGCCTACACCATACATTGATGGAGTTGCCCCTACCGAACCCAGCAACATATCATTTTATGATTATGCAAAGCGACTTATAAATGAGTTTATAAATGCAACTGAAGACGAAAAGTAAAGTCACGAACAATTTTTTTCTTTAGGCCTACAGCAAGATGATGTTTAGGTGATCATTAAATAAAGTACAGAATTGTTTTATTATTGGAGTTTTGTCTATTCTGATTTGTTTTGCTTCACATTCAAAATATCAAAAAACAGATTTTGTAATGTTAGCATGGTAATGTTAATTAGACCATTATAGGTTGAAATGAAAGAAAAATTGGAATTTGAATTAAAAAAACAAACATTGTAGCAATCTAATATCACATACTATTTTTCAGAAGATAGTTCAATCTGTAATTGTATCCCTTCCATCAGTAACAATGAGTTTTTTTGGCACATGCATTAAGCAGAGAACGCAAATATTTATTGGATCATTTATTTGGAGACTGTAATATTGCATATTGTTTTTAATTGCATTTGGATAAGCGTGCGCTGTACTCTGTGTGCGGGTGTTATACGATCTTTCGAACAGCAGGAGGCGCTGTGTTCGAAAAACGAGGGGTCTGAGAATGCGGGACTCTCGGTGGGGGACTGTAGATGCAGGCTCCGAGTCTGCAGCTTCATAATATTGCTCACTCGTCCCGCTCGCCACGCATGAACATGACTCAGCGCCGTTCTCCAGCGGCCCTCACTCGTCCCGCTCGCCACAGTAAACATGACTCACGCCGTTCTCCCGCGGCCCTCACTCGTCCCGCTCGCCACAGTAAACATGACTCGGGCCGTTCCCCGCGGCCCTCACTCGTGCCCGCTCGCCGCAGTAAACATGACTCGCGCCGTTCTCCCGCGACCCTCACTTCGTCCTGCTCGCCACAGTAAACATGACTCGCGCCGTCTCCCGTGGGCCCTCACTCGTCCCGCTCGCCACAGTAAACATGACTCTGGCCGTTCCCCGCGGCCCTCACTCGTCCCGCTCGCCACAGTAAACATGACTCGCGCCGTTCTCCCGCGGCCCTCACTCGTCCAGCTCGCCACATCAAACACGATGAATGGCGACTGTAAAACGCAAAAGCCGAATCCCAGACATTTTCAGGCAGACTCGTCACAAGAGACTCACTAGTAGCCTAAACTTGTTGTTTAACTACTGCGCTCTGTTACCGGTAGGCGTGGCCTCCTGCAGGCAGCGAAGCAAGTGCATTCTGGGAGTTGTTGTCTTTCATTCACTTAAAAATACATTTTCTGTCTTTTCACAGTCTAGAAAACTCCAAATTCAAAAATGTCTTTTACATAAATGACCCATTTTAAATACACATTCATCTTTCCAGAGGTGGAGTATCCCTTTAACTTAATTTTCCAGTGGCTCAGTTGCATTTAAAACAGTGTAGCTTTTTCAGTAGAACTACTTTTTCCAGCAAGTAGCGCAAAAAAACCGCTACATTCCACTTTGAAGCGTTGTTGCCTAATTAGATGGCTAAAATTGTGCATTATTGAAATTTTTTGTTTCAGCATCTTGCTGTTTCTAAAGTGTGGCTTGACTGTATCTTAACAAATTTAATTTATGAGTAAATCGCTTCCCCAACAATGCAAAGACATTCAGACTTTTAAAGTGTCAGTGTATGTTATGGGACGTGTGTGTGCTAATAGGGGCTGCAGATAATGTTGCTTCAGGAATGTTTGGCTTGTGGATCACATGAGTGCCGTTATCTATCACTTCACTTCCCTCTTCACACCATCATAGTTTGTTCTGGAGCTTTGGCTACTTTGTCTTACGATGAGGTCATGACGATGTGTCCTCCAAGTGAACTACCATACACATGTGAATTGTGTGTATTTGAGCACTTTTACATTTTGAGGCATGTGATGTGAATCTAATGTTGTGAACGAGAAAAAAACAACAGCAGCAATGTTACAAAAGTTTAAATTGTCCAACTTTTGAATAAAATCTTTTTTTTTTTTTAAATTGAGCTGTTATATTAAATAATTGGTTGATTAACTTCAAAATGGAAATGGCTATTGCTCATTTCCATAAGTGGATGAGTAAAATTTCAGAGTAAAGTAAAACATTCAGAGGGCCAGACATTAACGCTCGTCCGTGACAGGTGGATTATTTGAAGCGGCAAATGAACAAGAATTTTAGTAATCAACTGAAGTATCCTGATTAAAATATAATAACTAGGGTATCACCTAAAGCCTATGATACAGTTAACCAACAACACGTTTTGAACGAATCGGTTGAGTCAAAGATTCAATGATAACCATCACTGCCATTTGAACGAATCGTTTGAATAAATGACTCAATGACTCATAAACACGGTCACCTGACCCCACCACTAGCTTAGTTTCATGAAAACATATCATTCTATCCAACATTTCTTATTTGTATAAAAAATATTGCCTAAAATAAAACAATCTCATAACATTGTTTACCGCAGTTGTAGTTTTTCAGTGTAGGCTAAATGATTTAATTTGATTGGTACAGCCCTATCTTAATTATTTCTAACTGAATTTATTGTTCAAATTTAATATACACTTTATAAAGGTAAACAAATTGCTCTTGGGAATATAAATATTCAAATATGCAATATTGCAAAGCAGACACTGATAAGAATAGACTGCTTTAGAATACAATTATATTTAATTGTAACACACACAAAAACGTTTTTTTTTTCCGGACAAGCAACTTTTCTACTCAGAAAAGTGAATGACCAATTTACTTGTTCGAAAGACAAAGCACATGAAGGCAGCCCTGATTCATAACTTATAAATAAACATGGCTAATTCCTTTATGCACTGCTGCATAAAATGCTGGGCTGTTTCAACCCATGTTTGGGTCAAATGGGCTAACCCAACGGTTACAACGGTGGTTTGTCCATATTTGACCGTTGAAAACAACCCAGCATTTTTGTCGAGTGGACAGAGTTTTGTCGTTGTTGTTTGTCCTCATTTGGGAACGTCTCAAAATCAACGTTAGATGTCAAATTCTCTATAATGAAGTGCTGGATTATTTCCATGTGTTCTGTGGTGAGCAAATTCTCTTCAATCTAGCCTACTCTAATCATGTGAAATTACTATAACCGCACGATAGTTACACGTCTCTTTCAAGTACAAGCTTTCTAAACAGCGAAAAGCGTTTTCCAAACCCCAAAGACTGATAATGAATATTTATCATGGGGATCCGTGAGAGTCAACTCCCCGCTTCAGTGTGTTTTCCTCACCGCGCGCTCGTGAGCTGCACAGCTGGTCTCGCGCTTCTTCAGTAACATATACACTCGCGCGCGCACACACACACACTGGGCGCGAGCTAAGAGCAGCACGGAGGCGGGAGTCGCTCGATCGCTCTCTCATTGAGGAGAAGAGTTCCCAAAAGAAGCAGTTTCATCCAGCTCTCGTCCAGATTTAAGATTTTCGGTCGGGTTTCGGTAGACTTAAACCGAGAGCTGCCTCCGAAACTTAGCGCAGTTTTGCTCTTCTCCGTTGTTTTTTACTGTTAGTTCTTTAGATTTTCTGCTTTTGTCGCTGTCTTCAGTTTTTCTAACGTTAGTTTTTTTTATTCAGAGGCTGACAGATCGACACTTGAAGCTTTCCCGTCGCGATTGTTCGCTTAACGGAGTATTTGTTTTCGCGTCGGCTATTTTAGTGGATTTAATCTGTGTAAACAAACTCCTCACGTGCTTTTTTGCAGTTTGAGTGATTCTTTTTTACAGGTAGCAGCTAAATGAACAGCTGTTCCCCATCAGTTTTCCATCTTCAATGGTTTGAATAACTCGTGAACTTTTGAATAAGTCGTTTTTAAAACTTACTTTCTGAGTGTGTTTCCAGTTTCAAACATGGATAAATACGACGATTTGGGACTTGAGGCGAGTAAATTTATCGAGGACTTGAATATGTATGAAGCATCGAAGGACGGCTTATTTCGCGTGAAGAGAGATGCAGGAAACAACCCGGATTTTGAAGAAACCAGGAAAGTTTTTGCCTCGAAAATGAGCAGAATACACATGCAAAAGCAGCAAGAGGAGATATCAAGAAGCGAAAGCTTGCCAGCAGCAAGGATCAATGGAAGTCATAGAAAGTATCAGATAACACATTTTACACCAAAGACAGGCCACCCATCAATAGTTATAGACAAGCTGCTGAAGCAGCAGCCAAACCACCCATCATCTCTGGACCAATGGTTGGCACTGCCAATGTGACTTCATACATATTTCACGAAGGACAAAAACATGGTCAGCCGGCTTACTTGATGGATCCAGTATCAGGGGTTCGAGCAGCAAGGAAACTGGGAATGCAGTGAACCCAATACCAGTGCCAACCCGGGCATCACCATCAACCAGTCCTCCTGGCACATGGGTGTCAAAAAGCAGTCACCCATCTCAGATGCCATTATCTCATTTCTCCAACACTTCTAGCTCTCATGAAGCCGGCCCTAAGCCATTTCTCCTGTGTCCCAAGGCTTTCCTCAAACCTTTGCCACATCAGGAAATCGCCCACAGGAACATACAGGGATTCATATCATCAAGCCAGCGCTAGTCAACCCATAACTCCCCAGTGGTCATCCAGTGGACCAACATGCCTAACGGGGCAGGTCATAACATCGGCACCCCTTCGCTTACCCAAGTGACCCCACTTCTAGTGTCCCATGGAGGGAAGCAATGTGAGCCACTCCAACCCAAAAACACTGTGCCTAGTATCCCGACAATCCCAGCTCCCACATCAGGAGTCGAGCCTCCCAACGATGAGTCTTCCAGCCCTCCCGAACACTCAAACTCCCGTGCCAGCCCCTCCACGTACAGCCGGATCAGGGTCCGTCTGTGGCTGAAATAAAGTTAGAAGCTCTAACTGAGCGCCTGGAGAAGGAGATGGACGTCCAGCCAAAGGCTGAGTACTTTGGTAAGCACAACGTGATCACTGCCAGTGTGTTCTTCTATTTATCTTCCTCACATCTGCAATTGTATTTAGCAGCTTGTTGATTGAAAAACCCTCTGCCTGTTTCCACTTGACCTTCCCTCCATATGTGTGTGTGTGTGTGTGTGTGTGTGCGTGGTTTGCCACAATGTGCACCATACAGTCAGTCAATTGTGTGTGAGTGTGTGAAAGAGCCATGTAGATCCCTGCCTTTCCAGGCTTTTTCCTTTCCAGAAGCTACTCCTGGGACTTGCTTTCTTTCTCATCTGGTGTTCATTTATTTTATTTGATCAGTTTAATCACCAACGGCAGACTCTGCTGTTTGCGTTTTGATTGAGTTAGGTTTTGGTCTATAGGAGTATGAAGCCACCCTAAACTAACATTGCCACTCCTGTTCGCCCCATGGGCCTGAAAAACAAATCTATATTCATTCACATTCGCCTCTGCAAAAGACCTACCAAATATCTCTTGTAGGCTATAACACAAAACCAAACACGTAAGGTATTTTATTATCTTTAATGCTCAATGTTGGCATTAGTTTACATTTACTCAATAGTAAAATTATTGTTGGTCTGAAGTTAAGAGAACTGCAGGAAATATGGGATATTTGGTAAAAACCGGTAAAAATTGCTGTTGTTTATCTATCTCATATCTTTCCGAAATATGTTTAATTTGTGTTCAGGTCTCCTTTTACTGTGATGCAAAATTCACTAAGAGTACATTTCACTCTATGGGCCTCATTCATGCAACTTTGTAAATATAGACTAAATAAATACCATATGTATGTCACCCGTATGTTTCTGAAGAGCATTTTTGAAGCCCAAAGTCGGCGGAGCCGGCCGTCGCACATCTCGTCACTCCCGGATAACCGGAAATAGGCAGAGGGCGGATTAGCTGAGGTGACGTGACGCTAACAGACAAACGGCTAGTGACATCAGTGGCAATCCACCTGTCACTCAAGTGGCCACGCCCTTAATTATGCACAAATTTAAGGCTTAATATAATTTAAACGGATGGGTTATAAAATAATTCCCCCGCCTCACAGTCGTCATGAAGGGCAAAATTAGCATTAGAGACCAAAACCACTTTTTGTACCAGGTTGTAAACATGTTTTTTATTCTGATGTAACATGTTTAACATGGGGGTTTATGGGAATGACTCTCTTTTAGAGCCTGTCTCTAGTGGCCAGGGGATGAAGTGCAGTTTAAGTCACTTCCATGCAGGATTCAAGAGAGAGAACGTAAGGTTGCTGCTTGTTAAATATATGAGTACATCCAGATCTGATTCAGAACGATGATCAAAACACAGATGGATTAGATCAAGTCCATCAACTTCCCAATGGGTCGACATTTCATTCAGCAACATTAAGTCGTTTATATAAACGGTATGCTGTTTAATGTTGTTGCATCATTTTACATGCATCTGTTTACAGATGATATTATTCGCCATAGACAGTAAAAGAAATGGACACAGTGACTCCATATATTTCAACAGAGAAAGTGAAGACCCAAGCGTTTTTCGCTGAACGAATAAGCCGGAGTGAACATGCAAATTCATTCCCTGACATTAGATGGCGCCGATTTGCCATGCAATACCACTCCATAACAGTGATCTTTTATTCACAAAGACTCCATTTGTCCATTATTTTTTTGTAAAAAAAAATAGTTCCAGTTTTTGTAAAAATAGGCTCAGCGATTGCATCATAACCACGGGAATCTTTTACTGTCTATGAGGCAGTCGGGTGGACATGGAGGCATAAAGTCAAGGGAGAAGCCCATTGATAGAGAGTTCATAAAAGCAAACGGGACAAAACATTTCAACAACAGATTTGTTTCAGATTTCAATTCAGATTTGTCTTGGCACAGCTAAGTTCAGAACGGTTGCTCACATCACATCTCCGTCATCAAACTCAGCTTTAGCCGGCGCAGTCGCTCGGCTATCAGGGAAGTGAGTGCTTCTAATGGGTGTGAACACAAAAAACACGTTGAAAAATGCTGATGAATCACGCACACTGATATTCGTCCCGGTGTGTACCGGGCCTTAACAGTGAAAACAGCGGCAAGCTGGAAAATTCTGTCAATGGTGGGGAAAGAGTTAATATTACCCATTTGGGCAAACAAACTCACGAAATATTAATATGATGCATAGTATTATCAGAATTCAGTGTCGTCAGTTTGCCTGAAAGAGATTTTACCTACCACTTATGCGCGTGAATTTCGTACCAACTAACATTTTTAAAATACGAACACTGATGAATCCGCAAATTTACGTCAAAACGGTTTTACGAATGATTTACACAAAAATTCCTTCTGCTCGGGTTTCATGAATGAGGCCCAATGTCTTTACGGCTTTAGGTCATGGTTAATTTTCATGTTCTCATAGCCAAATTTTCATCTGCATCCTGAGTGAGGGCCATAAAAACGAACAGTTTGGTGCCTAGGCAGACTTCTAAAATACGTAAAGAAGTCATGGGTGGTCTTTGAGTGCAACTCACCACATGACACAGGACACACTCATTTGGACCGTATTAATGAGCATTTGTTCCTAAACTAGTTCAGTATTGGCTTTACTGGCTACCTGGTGGCAAATGATGACATCTGATGTGCGTATGTTCCAGTTTCACTGTTCTTGACAGTGCTTTCTGATGTTTTAACTTGTCTTGATATTCCTTGCTCTCATGTCTTACATAGTAGATTGAAAAACATCAAAATGAATCAGTTCCTTCTTACAAAGAAACTAAACAGATCACTGAGAGGTTTACTGTCAGTGCATTGATGTATCAGTGTAGAATAGTTCTCTGATGAAAAACGTGATCCCAAGCTGCACTTGCTGGAAAAGCACAAAGCCTTCATAATGTGGGAAGTATCTTCAGTATTACTGTGATTGCAGAAAAGATACCAATACACAATATAGTTACAAACATGATCATTCTTGTGCTTAAGCCTACGTGGACACATAAAACATGTCCTTTAAAGGGATAGTTCACTTTGAAATTAATTGTTGGTATGTTTTATCTTACCTCAAGGACATCCAAGATGTAGGCGTCTTTGTTTCCACAGTATTTTCAATTTTGATATTTTTAGGTCAAACCGTTCGTGTCTGTCAGTCATATAATGGAGGTCTATGGTCACCACCTCAAAGAGCATGCACAGAGAAGTCCAGATTAAACATGATTTAATGACTCGTAAATGTAAGTACACATTGATGGCCTAAAGACACGAAAAGAGCGGTTTGTGTGAGAAAACGAACAGTACTTATATCGTTTTACCTTTTGTAATCACAGTCACGTCCAAGTGATCTGAAACACGGGTGCTTTGGTCTCCGCAAGCACTGGAAAGTGCCGGAAGTGATCTCTGTTGGTTGCGGGAAAAAAAATCAACGTTGTCTGTTGATATATCGAAATCGTCTTCCATTGCAATTTCCTGTATATCTAATTTAAATATGTTTAGATCTTCACAGCTCTTTGAGGTGGTGACCATAGACATCCATTATATGACTGACAGACACGAACGGTTTGACCTAAAAATATCAAAATTGAAAATACTGTGGAAACGAAGACACCTACATCTTGTATGCCCTTGAGGTAAGATAAAACATACCAAAAATTTATTTCAAAGTGAACTATCCCTTTAAGAATGTGTCTGGACATTCGCTGTTAATGCGTGGTGATCACTGGGAAATAGCTGGTTTAAATTTAACCATTAAACACATGCTGTGCCGCTCACATCCACGACCTTTGTACTTTACTCAGGCTCGAAAGGCTCTCTGATTCACTCCAGGAAATAGATTGTGTCACAAATAATGCATTTGGCCTTGCATGAACTGAACAAATCAAGGATTTTTACGTAAACTGAGGAGTGGGTGATTAAAGTGCATTGCTTTTATAGTCAACCCCACACGTTTTCTTTTTAAGAGCTCTCAAACCTTGAAAATGTCAAATATCATTCAGGCCATAACAAGTGTTATTCAGACAATGGTTTTTAAAACTAGATATTTATATTTTCTGAAGAAAAAGAAAATGGTGTGAGCTAAGTATCACCAATGAACCCTTTGAACTGATTTAATTAACTTTTATTTAACAAGGCAAGTCACTTTAGAACAATTTCTTATTTTTATTTTTAATAGCCTAAAAGACATACAAACATGTACGTATTACAATACACACATATACATTCATTTATAGACATATACATTAAAACATTTACAAGCTGTGATAAACACTCCCAGATTGTGATGATGTGCCACAGACACAAATATCTTTATAAAAATGCTGTTTTTAGTTATGAAGCCTACATTAATTAGACTAAACTTTTCCTTTGTTTCTAATATACCAAAGGGACGGAGTGAATGTAAATTCATCTTTCTATTTTTATGATATTTTTCTTCTCTCGGTTAGACCTATTTTTTTCCCTCTTTTGGAAAGTCATAGAAATGCTATCGTGGATTTTATCTTTTGCAAATGGGAATGCAAAAATCATTAATTGTTGGAGTTTTCTCTCAATAATTGGTTTGAATTAATTATTTTATGAATGAATGAATTATCTGTAGCATTTAAAAATAAGAGAGGTGTGTAATAAAATACGCTGTATAAAAAGAACAAAGAGAGCTTTTCTTACTATTCTGTGAAGGAAAGTCAGGCTAGTGTAGGATTAGGAAAGCGCACTGATATTCTAATCTATCCATGGAAATATTGTATGTTTAATGCACCTGGCTATTAAAATAAAGTTATATAGCATCATTACTAACATGATCTCACATCTAACAATAGACAAAAGTGTTGTTGTTTTTTTACCCAGAATCCAATCGTTAATCGTATAATATCATTTTAAGTCCTATTTTAAGGATCTAAGTGCATGGTCTTAAAGGAGTAGTTCACTTTAAAAAAACTTTTGCTGATAATTAACTCACCCCCATGTCATCCAAGATGTCCATGTCTCTCTTTCTTCAGTCGAAAAGAAATTAAGGTTTTTGATGAAAACATTCCAGGATTTTCTCCATATAATGGACTTCAATGGGGACCAAACGGTTCATATCCAAATGAGAGTTTCAGTGCAAACTGTTCAAATGGGCTTTAAACGACACCAGGCGACTGATAAGGGTCTTACAGTGAAACCATTGGTCATTTAAAAAATGTAAATTGAACAAATCTTTTTTCGAGTCATTTGGTTCATTCAATGAACGAGTTCGAACAGGAGAGTCACGAACGCGCATCACAGAACAGAGCAAGGCGAGCATTTGTGCTTATAAAACTTAAACTTTGTTATTTATTTTTGAAATGAGCGATTATTCGCTTGATAAGACCCTTATTCATCGTCTGGAGTCGTTTAAAGTCCTTTGAAGCTGCACTGAAACTTTCATTTGGACCTTGAATCGTTTGGTTCCCATTGAAGTCCATTATATGGAGAAAAATCCTGGAATGTTTTCATCAAAAACCTTAATTTCTTTTCGACTGAAGATAGAAAGACATGGACATCTTGGATGACATGGGGTGAGTAAATTATCAGCAAAGTTTTTTCAAAAGTGAAATGCTTTAGCACGTGGCGTAAGTGCGCTTATGGCGCGTCTAAATCCACTTTTGCTAGTTTAACAACAGGAAAAATGGTCGGCGCTCCCGGCGCATGGTCTGAAAAGAGTTGTCCCTATTCTCTTTATGAGTAATAGGTGTGTTTTAGGCGTACTGTGAAATAAAGTCAGAGTCTCTTCTCCCATTCCCTTTAAAAGCCAGTTGCGCTCGTGGCATGGCCGGATTGCAAGCGGAAAAACCGAACGCTTTTCTTTTGAGGAAACTGATCAGCTCGTGCATGAGGTTAAGATTCACAGTCTAAGTAGTGTAATATTATAGGCACTTGCCATTGGACAGTGTACTGATGACCAAGCTATTCTGTTTACATCCAAAAGGCACTGGAGTGTGTTTCTGCTTCCACCTGTGTCCTGTGGATGTGTCCTGGATGCTGAGCTGGTGTTTATAGTCTGACAGCTGTGACACCGCAGGGATCTGTCAGGAATGTCTGGATTCTAGAGTAGCTAAACCTGGACAAAGAGATGTTAATGAATGACAAGACTTTAGTGAAGTCTACTGGTGCTTTCGCCTCTGTTGACACACAAATGGTTGGCGTCCCCCGTCTGGATGGGTTACGCTTGGCCTCTCCCGACCGCTCCGTTTAGTTTGGGAAGACACACACACACACACCAGCAGCAGCAGACACACATTCATGCTTTGTGCACTGTGCCTTTTTTGATGAAGGATTCCTTAATCTTCCTGTCGACTAGATGGCTTTATCTTAATTGTTGTCTAGGATTCTTGGCTTCCTGTCCCATAGCTCTTGAGTTCATGTCCTGCTCTCCTGAATGACTGTTTCTGAGTCCAGAATTGCTTTTTGGCAAACGTCTCAATGCTGGAAAATGTGCCTGCTATCATTTTTAAGCCCTATTCATGCGGTAATTGTTTCTCATGGGGATGTAAGATTACTTCAACATTTACCGTAGAGCTGCACATTCAAACGTTAAAAGATCTCAATCTCAATTCAAACACCACATGATCTCATTCCTAAATGACAATGATTCGACTAGGTCTAAACCTTTATAAAAGCATTAATTCAGATCTGCGTTGGCGCTGATCCATAAGGAGCCGTTATCTAGTAGGTATGAAACTGCTTCAACATTTTTTCAACCACACAGTATCATTATTTCTGTGTTACAAATATTAATATTATTACAGAAGTGCTGGGATAAAAAATGTAAAGTTTAGATATAAACACTGATGATGTCTACGGAAGAAAATCCCTTTCGGAAGTAATTTGGTGCTTCAAACAACGATCGTATCGTGAAGTATTTATGAGTGAGTCATTGAATCATTCATTCAAGGTTTGTTTAAAAATGCTGATTCGTCCAGTAATGAAACAACTGAAGTATTTATGAGTGAGTCATTGAATCATTCATTCAAGGTTTGTTTAAAAATGCTGATTCGTCCAGTAATGAAACAACTGAAGTATTTATGAGTGAGTCATTGAATCATTCATTCAAGATTCGTTTAAAAAATGCTGATTCATCCAGTAATGAAACAAGTGAAGTATTTATGAGTGAGTCAGTGAATAATTCATTCAAGATTTGTTTAAAATGCTGATTCATCCAGTAATGAAACAATTGAAGTATTTATGAGTGAGTCAGTTGAATCATTCATTCAAGATTCGTTTAAAAATGCTGATTCATCCAGTAATGAAACAAGTGAAGTATTTATGAGTGAGTCATGTGAATCATTCATTCAAGATTTGTTTAAAAATGCTGATTCATCCAGTAATGAAACAAGTGAAGTATTTATGAGTGAGTCATTGAATCATTCATTCAAGGTTTGTTTAAAAATGCTGATTCATCCAGTAATGAAACAACTGAAGTATTTATGAGTGAGTCATTGAATCATTCATTCAAGATTCGTTTAAAAAATGCTGATTCATCCAGTAATGAAACAAGTGAAGTATTTATGAGTGAGTCAGTGAATAATTCATTCAAGATTTGTTTAAAAATGCTGATTCATCCAGTAATGAAACAATTGAAGTATTTATGAGTGAGTCATTGAATCATTCATTCAAGATTTGTTTAAAAGTGCTGATTCATCCAGTAATGAAACAAGTGAAGTATTTATGAGTGAGTCATTGAATCATTCATTCAAGGTTTGTTTAAAAATGCTGATTCATCCAGTAATGAAACAAGTGAAGTATTTATGAGTGAGTCATTGAATCATACATTCAAGATTCGTTTAAGTGCTGATTCATCCAGTAATGAAACAAGTGAAGTATTTATGAGTGAGTCAGTGAATCATTCATTCAAGATTCATTTAAAAGTGCTGATTCATCCCGTAATGAAACAAGTGAAGTATTTATGAGTGAGTCAGTGAATCGTTCATTCAAGATTTGTTTAAAAATGCTGATTCATCAGGTAATAAAACAAGTGAAGTATTTATAAATGAGTGAATTATTCATTCAAGATTTGTTTAAAATACTCATTCTTCCCATAATGAAACAAGTGAAATATTTATGAGTGAGTCATTTAATCATTCATTCAAGATATCTTTAAAAATGCTGATTCATTCAGTAATGATACAAGTGAAGCATTTATGAATGAGTCATTTAATCATTCATTCAAGATTCGCTTAAAATGCTGATTCATCCAGTAATGAAACAAGTGAAGAGTTTATGAGTGAGTCATTGAATCATTAATTCAAGATTTGCTTAAAAATGCTGATTCGTCCAGTGATGAAACAAGCAAAGTATTTGAGTGAGTCATTGAATCATTCATTTAAGATTTGTTTAAAAGTGCTGATTCATCCAGTAATGAAACAAGTGAAGTATGTATGAGTCAGTGAATCATTTATTCAAGGTTCATTTTAAAAGTGCTGATTCATCCTGTAATGAAACAAGTGAAGTATTTATAAGTGAGTCAGTGAATCGTTAATTCAAGATTTGTTTAAAATGCTGATTCATCCAGTAATGAAACGAGTGAATTATTTATGAGTGAGTTATTGAATCATTATTTCAAGATTTGTTTAAAAAATGCTGATTCATCCTGTAATTAAACAAGTGAAGTATTTATGAGTGAGTCATTGAATCATTCATTCAAGATTTGTTTAAAAGTGCTGATTCATCCCGTAATTAAACAAGTGAAGTATTTATGAGTGAGTCAGTGAATCATATATTCAAGATTTGTTTAAAAAATGCTGATTCATCCTGTAATTAAACAAGTGAAGTACTTATGAGTGAGTCATTGAATCATTCATTCAAGATTTGTTTAAAAAGGCTGATTCATCCCGTAATGAAACAAGCAAAGTATTTGAGTGAGTCATTGAATCATTCATTCAAGATTCGTTTAAAAATGCTGATTCATCCATTAATGAAACAAGTGAAGAGTTTATTAGTGAGTCATTGAATCATTCACTCAAGATTCGTTTAAAAGTGCTGATTCATCCATTAATGAAACAAGTGAAGTATTTATATAACAGATATTTTGTTTACAGCTGAGCTGACAGTCATGTGACGACTGCATGAGCCAGTTCAGTTTAATATGTGTTTATCAGTGTGTGTCAGTTCCTTCAGTCTATTATTTATCCTCGTGATGTGTGTGTTAGAAACCGGCTTGCCAATGCTTATTTTTATTTGCATGTGGTATTTGGCACATGTAAATTTAGGAGCCTGTCTATACTTATATTAATGTATTAATAAGCACATGTGGGCTGGTGAATAACAAAAACAGATTGAGTGTTTAATTGTAGATGTAGTGCTGTAAACCAGTGCCACTGGTGCTCACGAGCATCTGTTGGCCAGTATATTATCGTGAATGGCATTGAATATGATTTACTTCAGGACGTAGTGCCAATTGTAATCCGAAATGCACGTGTATTATTTATTGTGAAAATTTTGCTCACATTGCCTTGATCCACACAGTTGTCATTTAGTTTCATATTGCATAAACAACGTGACATATCAGGAAAGAATTAACGAATCGCCACACTTTGGATGAACAATAGGATTACAAATCAGCATATTTACGTCATTGACGAACGTATGTCGGCTAAATGTGACCCTGTACTGAATCCAGACTCGGTTTAAATGGATTACTTCATTTGCTTCTTTCAGTGAAAAGCCTGTTTGTAAAGCCGATGTGGTTGTGTGTGTGTGTGCTAGAGCTTGTTGCGTCCGGACCGGGTTTCGCTGAGTGGGCAGATCTTGTTAGCATGTGTTTGCTGAACACCAGATGAAACACAGGCTCTTTTGTGTGTTTCCCGAGCTCTTAGAGGAGACCTCTGTCTGTTTAACGCTGTTATCTCAGCTCATGCTTGCTCAAACGCTCTCCCAGCTCATGCCACGTAGACCAGCCTGAACACACACACACACGGACAAAGACCCGCTTGTGTTCTCGGCTCACCTTCCTGACGGCCAGTCTTGTGATTTCACTTGAGCTGAACTGCTATCTTAAGCTCATCTTAATGTAATGTTCTCTGAAGGTCATAAGGGTCTGCTTGTTTACTAATTAGCTCTTACTTTACCATCTGATGTGTGTATAATGTGAACATAATGTGAAATATACTGTTACACGGTTCTTTTTTGGCATTTCTTTTTAGTGCAATAATTGCTTGCTTGGGGACATTTAGTTTAATATTTAACAATATTATTGATCTGCATTGACAGCATTACTGTACATGAGGACTGAACTGAGCTGGACGATGACATCACAGTTTTCTCCAGATCGGCTATATATATGAAGAGTTCAGATGCAAAAGCAAAAGTGCCATTTGAAATTTTCTTCTAAAATGACAATTTTTATCAAGCTTGTATATTTAAGTTCAGTAATTTCACTTAAATGGCAATGAAGATTACCTATTAATTGTCATTTAAGTAAAATTACTGAACTTAAATATACAAGCTTGATAAAAATGGTAATTTTAGAAGAAAATTTAAAATGGCATTTAGAGGCTTTTGCATCTGAACTCTTCATATACTAAACTTTTTTACAACAAAAATGAAACATCACTAAACTTACTTAAAGGAGTAGTTCACTTTTGAAAAAACTTTTGCTGATAATTTACTCACCCCCATGTCATCCAAGATGTCCATGTCTTTCTTTCTTCAGTCGAAAAGAAATGAAGGTTTTTGATGAAAACATTCCAGGATTTTCTCCATATAATGGACTTCAATGGGAACCAAACGGTTCAAGGTCCAAAAGACAGTTTCAGTGCAAACTGTTCAGAAGGACTTTAAATGACACCAGACGATGAATAAGGGTCTTATAAGCGAAACGATCTCTCATGTAAAAAATAAATAATAAAGTAAAAATAATAAAAGCTCAAATGCTCGCCTTGCTCTGTTCTGTGATGCGCATTCGTGACTCTCCTGTTTGAACTCGTTTATCGTTATATATTAAAATGAACCTATCTTTTTTCATGTCATTTGGTTCATTCAACGAACAAAATGACGAATTGACTCTGGAAAAGATTTGTTCATTCAAGATTCGTTCATCATGAACACGCATCACAGAACAGAGCAAGGCAACCATTTGAGCATATAAAACGTAAACTTTTGAAATGAGTGATCGTTTCGCTTGATAAGACACTTATTCATCGTCTGGTGTCGATTTAAAGTCCTTTGAAGCTGCACTGAAACTGTCTTTTAGACCTTGAACCGTTTGGTTCCCATTGAAGTCCATTATATGGAGAAAATCCTGGAATGTTTTCATCAAAAACCTTAATTTCTTTTCGACTGAAGAAAGAAAGACATGGACATCTTGGATGACATGGGGTGAGTAAATTATCAGCAAAAGTTTTTTTAAAGTGAACTACTCCTTTACGCTGGACTTTGTGAAGCTGCTTTGAAACACTCTGTATTGTAAAAAGCGCTTTATAAATAAAGAAGACTTGACTTGACAGTGCATAATGATGCAGTATTGCACTATTACTACTAATCTTCAGTGTACAATTAGTTTCTAAAATGCTTTAAAGGGGGTCTGTGGCTGGAAACAGGACTTAGCAATAGGAAAATCCCTGATCCAACAATATGGCTGTTTGGCATTAGTGTTGTATAGTAATGAAGAAAAAAACACATACATTTGGAATTATACAAATGTAAAAATTAACCTAGTTGCAAAGTCAGTTACTGGCCTGGTCAAATAATTTACTAGTGAAAAAACAAAATAAATGTAATTATTGCATCTAAACTGTAATGTCATACATTGATGACATGGAATATAGAATGAAATTGAAAGTGTGTGTGTTGGTCTTCCGCAGGCAGTTGTGTGAAGTGCAGTCAGGCTGTGTATGGAGCCGAGTCAGGCGTGTCAGGCGATGGGAAGCCTGTATCATGACGGCTGCTTCACCTGTAGCGCGTGCAGTGAGTATCTCACACACACACACACACACTCGTCAGGTTACATCCTCAGTGTATGTACAGTCAAACCAACATTTATTCAGACATGTTTAATGTTTCTCACATTTACATATATGTATTTGGACTCACACTCACACATATACATTCTCATTCTCTTGCTTTCCCTGGGAATTGAACCCATGACCCATGTGCCAACTCTCTACTGTCTGAGCTACAGGATTATCTCAGTTTATTCGCTATAGTTTAGGAAATAGTGATATTATGAGCAGAACTCAGTGGATATTTGACTGGTTTTGTCCTTCTGTTCGACTCTCACACATGAATTATGTTGAATATCTGTCAGATGTTAAATTGAACGACACAATTAGATGATACCAGTTTAGCTCAACCAGTGACCAGGCAATGCTTCATGTTGTTCAGTGTGTGTGTAAGAAGAGCATTAGCAATTACAGAAAACACACTGAAGAAACCATGATCAGCTCAAAGTGGAGGAATAACTTTTGGTCACACATGTTTATAAATGTTACTGGTAGTCGCCGTATGAAGAATTATTGGGTATAATACGCCACAGTTTACTCTATTTTGCTCTCCTCACTTACATAAATGAACTATAGTGTCCTAAACACACTAGTGAAAAAAAGTCAAAAATGACACCTGGTGTCTGAATCATTTTTGGTTTGGACTGTATATGCAATCTGACTGTACACTTGCATTGCCTTCATCTTGTACATTATCACTCATGAGAAATCAGTGATGATTTACTCTCTGAAGTCCCCTGTGGTGACAATCCAGCTTCTTTCATATGTCTATGTGGTGTTTTTAATGTGCTTTAGACAAACCATGTGTAAATTCATACTGTAAGTCTGAGCTGAAAGAGTCGAGCGGAGGCGAGGCTCATTTGCATATTCATAGTTACATTCAAGCTATTTTAAGGCATGAAGTTTTTTTTTCAAGGAAAAAACATTTAAATTGAGTCATTTTGGTAATAAAAGGTGCATTTTAAGCAATGACAATTGTTGACTAGAGGGCGACTTTAAATTTGTTTCAAACAGTCTGTTAATAGTGAATCATATAAAAACTTGGATATATTTCACTCTCGTGGTTTTGCCCTATTTTATTTGTCCATGTTTTTTGCTAGTGTGTAAATATAGAATGAGTTCAGATTGACTGGGACCAGCTTTTGCCATTGAGATGACTCAATGGGAAAAAGTGTTCCCAATCAACCTGACGTTACCCGGCATGTGTGTGTTGGAGTGGATGTCATATTTCAGTCTTGAGGAACAAAGGTCTGCCAGTGTATGATGTCATCTCGTTTTGTCCGTGCTGTGTGAGGGATTTGGGTTTCAGCTTGTGGTTCAGGCATATATACACTCACTGCCGATCAATGGTAAAGTTTGTGCTCACCAAGGCTGCATTTACCGTATTTGATAGAAAATATTATACAAAAACCGTAATATGAATATTAAAATAACTGTTTACTAATTGAATATATCTTAAAATGGAATTTATTCCTTTGATCAAAGTGGAGTTTTGTTGATTTGATGCTCAAGAAACATTTCTGATTATTAGCAATGTTGAAAACCATGATGAATAGAAAAGAAAGTGATGAATAGAAAGTTCAAAATAATATTATTTACTGTATCTGAAATAGAAAGCTCATTAAACTCTACAATTCAAAAGTTTGGGGTCTGAAAGAAATGAACAAAGTTAATATTTTTATTTAGCAGGGGTGCATTCAATTGATCAAAAGTGACAGTAAAGACATTTATAATGTTACAAAAGATTAATGCTGTTCTTTAAAATTCAGCTTTACCATCACAGGAATAAATTACCTTGTAGCCCTCAAACCGTATTCACTTTATAGCCCTTATGTAATGTGGGCACAGTGGATTTTTATTTATTATAAATGTTATATCACTGTCTTCGATAAAGTCTATCCATTTATGGTGTTGTTGTTTTTTTATATTTTGGGGGTATTTTTGAATTGATTTACCTCAAAAAGTACCATATTTTTAATGTAAATTATGCATATTTTTATGTTTTATTATTTTAATTTTTTAACTTCATTAAAATATCATTCCAATAGGTTCTTAGAGCTAAAACCTAAAGATGAAGTGACTTTGCTGTCACCTGGTGTCTTATTTTGGCTTATTTTAGAATGCTCTAAATTACAGTTTTTCCCATTCATTTCTATGGGTGCCCATTTATGACCCAAATACAAGATTAAGGAGGTTTTTTTTCAAGGGAAGTATTTTTAAAAAATACATCAAAACTATTTTGCCCACATTTGCCCAGAATACGGTTTTAGGGGTTAAAATGTTTAAATAAAAATTTTAATAATAATTCATAATATATATATTTTTGATCAAATAAATGCAGCCTTGGTGAGCTTAAGAGCTTATTTTAACAACAGTACAATCGTACCGATCCCAAACGTGTGTGTGTGTGTGTGTTCAGATCATATATGCTGACAGGAAACAGAGTTGAGTCTGAGTGAACTAAACTAAACAGAACTTGCGCTCGGTGATAAACCTTCATTCCATGCATTCATCCCGTCTCGTTTCCTCACACTTTATTTAGCTCCGCTCGGCCCTGGGGAATGGGAGCTATTTAAAGGAAAATTAGCATTCCTGAGCTTCTCCTCCGCATGACTGCCTTCGGCCCTCAGCGGCGCTCTCTTTTGTTCTCGCTGTGTGTCCAGATTCCCGTTATGAGCGTACTAAACACGTCCGCGTACACCTCCACCTGTTTACACGGATTGCGAGACTAAAGATAGGGAGCATGGGAGTGCATAGTTGCGCAGGCGAGAGTATGCGCGTGAGAGGAATGCCGGCTCTGTTATGTCAGCTGGAGTCAGGAACGAGAGAAACAGATGTTTCATCTCTCAGGTCAGAGCGCAGGACGTAAATGAAGACCCGAATGCTTGGCTCATGCATTGCTAGTTCATAATAGCTCTCTGTGTGCATACCTCAGGAGCACTGAAATAGAAGTTCGCTTCTATGTGAAAACAAGATCGCTTGCTATAAACATGTCAACAAACTCGCTTGTTACTGAATAGGGCTGCCGATATGGTGATAAATCATGTCTCTGTATTTTTTGGGTTAAATGGTGGCATACGGTATGTATTAGCCCCGATATTTTGTGTGATTTTTGTGATCAAAATGACTGATTTTGTATAATGTTAGATGCACAACTGTCATACATGACAATTAACAAACAAAATGCACAAATCTTGTTTATTTTGGTATCTTACTAAAAAAGATCACTTACTATAATTTAAATTATATATTTCGAGCTACATCAACAACTTTGAGGGTTAATATTCTCTCCTATCTTACGAAATTCGACTAGCGAATCAGCGTTTCTGATTTTATTAAAGTTTTGCCTCTATACACTTGGCCTGCAGAACGTTCCGGAAGTAGAGACGCTGACTGAGATTCTTCGGACACACGCCATCAGGGTTTGTGCATAGAGGCTATTAAACTTATAAGACAACAGTGACAACAGGACAAATAAATTCAACATAAAGATACAGATACAAACAGGGCTTTAAGTTTAAGTACTGTTTGTTTCCCCCTGTTGGCAACGGCAACAACATACTGTATGAAGCTACTTGCGCGCATCCAAGAAACTTGGTCAGAAATGTCCAGAAAAAGGGAAAGAGAATCGAACCGTTAGGCTTGGGTATTGAGAATCGAGTATCGATTGGAACCGGGACTAACTTTTCGTTTTCCCGGAATCATTCAAAAGTTAAAATCGAATTTTGATTCCTGAGTTTCGATATTCACAGTCTGTTGACCGGAAGAAGAAACCGCTGAACAACACCAACGAAGAAGCGTCTACCGGAAGTGTTGGCATAACCGTGCGAGTCGAACATGAGTAGCTTACGTCGACGGTCCAAAGTGTGGCTTCACTTTCTCAAAAATATCGAAATCTCGGCAAAATGCAACATTTGTGACAAAAGGAGTATCCTTCAGAAAGACCGTTGGTTAGCAAGGTTAGCTAAACTTTTTTGACCCTGCCTCTTAAAAGAATCGTAATCGAGAATCGTTCAGGAACCGGAATCGGAAACTAGGAATCGGAATCAGGAATCGTTCAAATTCAAACGATACCCAACCCTACGGACCGTGCTAGAAACCGGACAAGAGTCCACTTGGTCGGGCTTTCTCTCGATTGGCGCGAGCTTAAAAGCAGCGCTGGATTGTAACTGCGATGCTGCGATGCAAATTGTGTTGATTATGAATCAATTAAATCTTGTCGCTGTTGCATGATGTTGATTCCTGCGATTATCGTGAGTACATAGTCAATATCTCACACAATTATTAGGACATAAGCCTAGAGGTTGTAAATAATTGAACACAATTTGCTATTATGATAAATTGTAATAATCATGTCAAATGAAACCATAACGGCCAATGTTATGAAATAATACGACGTACATTTAACTTTATTGATGTCATCTGACATTTTGTAATATTTACATTACAATCGAAAACACAAAAGAAATTATACATTAGTCCTACACTATAGGCTATTTACTTCTGATTTTGCTGAAATCATGTAAAAACGTTATAAGCCAGCAAACGCGATAGGCAACTTTATTATTATAAAGCAGTCTAACACTTGACAGTAGTTCAGTATATGCAGTAACGGGAATAACAGTTATTTACGACAGTGCAAGTACACAACAGCGGCTCTAGAGGTCACTGTTTTACAAAACAAATCAGAGGTTGCATGGTGTGGCTTTAAATCTCTTGACAAACTAAAATACATAAATTACATTTATATGTATTCTAAATAAAAACAGGTCTTTCGGGAGGTTTCGGGAAACACCGACTCGTTGAACTGCTGATAACGACAGAACTTGCAACCATAGTTGGTTAACGATGCTTTCGGGAAACACACCCTGAACGGACAAACTGTCTGCGAAAATCTTAGAGTCGTGGGACATTTGTGTTGGTGTGCGCAGGCTTTTATCCCGGGTCTAAATTGCATTGTTGTTATCCACGGTATAGTCTAGTCAAGTCACCTTCATTTATACAGCGCTTTTAACAATATGGACTGTTTCAAAGCAGCTTTACGGAGATAATTGGACATTAATGTAACAGAGATTTGGCTTTACAGCAGATCTAGAATAAAGTAATTGTTCAGCGAAAGTTTGTTTTTATTGACTCGCTTCCATTGCAAAGAGCATTAGTTATCTAACTTCAGGGCCGCTAACACGACACCGATCTAACAGAAGACGCTTAACACGTTCCGGCCGCTCATTCGCACAACAACAGTGTTTTTAGTGGCTCGAGAATGAAAACCTTGAAATATGTTCCAAGGTGCAAGTCTTAATTTTTGGAAAAACGTTATATCCGTGTAAACTTCAAAAACGTGAATCTGTTGAAACCGGTGCATAATATTTGTTTAGTTATAGGTATGTGCGTTTGAATTAAGCGTGCCGCACAAGCCCTGTAAAGTGAAGCCAGAGCGTCTCGATCTCCCCCCAGTGGCCGGTCCCAGTATAGCTCACAAACCCCGCCTCCCCGTATTATTCAACGCCATGTGAGACCAACTAAACAATTAAAGATCAGGATTTTTCGAGTCCACATGTCATGTAATCTAGAAACTGCTTCTAAACACAGGTCGAGATCTGTCGCTCACACACACAACTCTGCGATGATGTTGCGAATGTTCGTTGAAACGATGGTTTCGGGAAACACCGACTCGTTGAACTGCTGATAACGACAGAACTTGCCGACTATAGTTTGCTAACGATGCTTTCGGGAACACACCCCTGAATCGACAACTGTCTGCGAAAATCTTTGAGTTTTCATGTGGGACATTTGTGTTGGTGTGAACAGGCCTTTATCCCACACTATTATAGCTATTTGTCAAATGAAAAGATTTTCCTGGAAAATAAGTTGCAACTAAGTCGTACTGGGTCTGACGGTGGCGTATTGCATCCACTTGAAGAAAAAAAAATCTACTCTGTTTTTCTGAATTAACGAGTTAATTATCTCAGAATTATGAGATCATTTTTCATGGAAAAAAGTTTTTTTTCTGTTTTTCTGAATTAACAACTTAATTTTTCATGAGAAAAAAAGTTTATGCTCTGTTTTTCTGAATTAACGACTTAATTTTTCATGAGAATTTTTTTTCTACTCTTGTTTTTCTGAATTAAATCGACTTAATTTTTCATGAGAAAAAAGTTTGCTTCTTGTTTTTCCGAATTAACGAGTTAATTTTTCATGAGAAAAAGTTTTTGCTCTGTTTTTCTGAATTAAAAAAATGTTCGTTTAAAAATTAAATTGTTAATTCAGAAAAACAGAGCAAAAAAAAATTCTCACTGAAAAATTAAGTCGTTAATTCAGAAAAACAGAGCAAAAACTTTTTTCTCTCATGAAAAATTAACTCGTTGAATTCAGAAAAACAGAGCAAAATTTTTCCTCATGAAAAATTAGCTCGTTAATTCAGAAAAACAGAGCAAAAACTTTTTTCCTCATAAAAAATGAACTCGTTAATTCAGAAAAACAAAGCAATTTTTTTCTCATGAAAAATGTACTCGTTAATTCAGAAAAACAAAGCAATTTTTTCTTATGAAAAATTAACTCGTTAATTCAGAAAAACAGAGCAAAAACTTTTTTCCTCATGAAAAATTAACTCGTTAATTCAGAAAAACAGAGCAAAAACTTTTTTCCTCATGAAAAATTAACTCGTTAATTCAGAAAAACAGAGCATTTTTTTTTCTCATGAAAAATTAACTCGTTAATTCAGAAAAACAAAGCAATTTTTTTCTCATGAAAAATTAACTCGTTAATTCAGAAAAACAAAGCAATTTTTTTTCTCATGAAAAATTAACTCGTTAATTCAGAAAACAGAGCAAAAACTTTTTTTCTCATGAAAAATTAACTCGTTAATTCAGAAAAACAAAGCAATTTTTTTCCTCATGAAAAATTAACTCGTTAATTCAGAAAAACAGAGCAAAAACTTTTTTCCTCATGAAAAATTAACTCGTTAATTCAGAAAAACAGAGCAAAAACTTTTTTCCTCATGAAAAATTAACTCGTTAATTCAGAAAAACAAAGCAATTTTTTTCTCATGAAAAATTAACTCGTTAATTCAGAAAAACAGAGCAAAAACTTTTTTCCTCATGAAAAATTAACTCGTTAATTCAGAAAAACAAAGCAATTTTTTTTCTCATGAAAAATTAACTCGTTAATTCAGAAAACAGAGCAAAAACTTTTTTTCTCATGAAAAATTAACTCGTTAATTCAGAAAAACAAAGCAATTTTTTTCCTCATGAAAAATTAACTCGTTAATTCAGAAAAACAGAGCAAAAACTTTTTTCCTCATGAAAAATTAACTCGTTAATTCAGAAAAACAGAGCAAAAACTTTTTTCCTCATGAAAAATTAACTCGTTAATTCAGAAAAACAGAGCAAAAACTTTTTTCCTCATGAAAAATTAACTCGTTAATTCAGAAAAACAAAGCAATTTTTTTCTCATGAAAAATTAACTCGTTAATTCAGAAAAACAAAGCAATTTTTTTCTCATGAAAAATTAACTCGTTAATTCAGAAAAACAAAGCAATTTTTTTTCTCATGAAAAATTAACTCGTTAATTCAGAAAAACAGAGCAAAAACTTTTTTCCTCATGAAAAATTAACTCGTTAATTCAGAAAAACAGAGCAAAAACTTTTTTCCTCATGAAAAATTAACTCGTTAATTCAGAAAAACAAAGCAATTTTTTTCTCATGAAAAATTAACTCGTTAATTCAGAAAAACAAAGCAATTTTTTTCTCATGAAAAATTAACTCGTTAATTCAGAAAAACAAAGCAATGCTTTTTTTCTCATGAAAAATTAACTCGTTAATTCAGAAAAACAGAGCAAAAATTTTTGCTCGGTTTATTCATGAAAAAATTAACGATTGATTTTAATCATGAGAAACAGAGCAAATTGCTTTGTTTTTCTGAATTAACGAGTTAATTTTTCATGAGAAAAAAATTGCTTTGTTTTTCTGAATTAACGAGTTAATTTTTCATGAGAAAAAAATTGCTTTGTTTTTCTGAATTAACGAGTTAATTTTTCATGAGGAAAAAAGTTTTTGCTCTGTTTTTCTGAATTAACGAGTTAATTTTTCATGAGGAAAAAAGTTTTTGCTCTGTTTTTCTGAATTAACGAGTTAATTTTTCATGAGAAAAAAAATTGCTTTGTTTTTCTGAATTAACGAGTTAATTTTTCATGAGAAAAAAAGTTGCTTTGTTTTTCTGAATTAACGAGTTAATTTTTCATGAGAAAAAAAATTGCTTTGTTTTTCTGAATTAACGAGTTAATTTTTCATGAGGAAAAAAGTTTTTGCTCTGTTTTTCTGAATTAACGAGTTAATTTTTCATGAGGAAAAAAATTGCTTTGTTTTTCTGAATTAACGAGTTAATTTTTCATGAGGAAAAAAGTTTTTGCTCTGTTTTTCTGAATTAACGAGTTAATTTTTCATGAGGAAAAAAATTGCTTTGTTTTTCTGAATTAACGAGTTAATTTTTCATGAGGAAAAAAGTTTTTGCTCTGTTTTTCTGAATTAACGAGTTAATTTTTCATGAGAAAAAAAATTGCTTTGTTTTTCTGAATTAACGAGTTAATTTTTCATGAGAAAAAAAGTTTTTGCTCTGTTTTTCTGAATTAACGAGTTAATTTTTCATGAGAAAAAAATTGCTTTGTTTTTCTGAATTAACGAGTTAATTTTTCATGAGGAAAAAAGTTTTTGCTCTGTTTTTCTGAATTAACGAGTTAATTTTTCATGAGGAAAAAAGTTTTTGCTCTGTTTTTCTGAATTAACGACTTAATTTTTCATGAGGAAAAAAGTTTTTGCTCTGTTTTTCTGAATTAACGAGTTAATTTTTCATGAGAAAAAAAATTGCTTTGTTTTTCTGAATTAACGAGTTAATTTTTCATGAGAAAAAAAGTTTTTGCTCTGTTTTCTGAATTAACGAGTTAATTTTTCATGAGAAAAAAAATTGCTTTGTTTTTCTGAATTAACGAGTTAATTTTTCATGAGGAAAAAAGTTTTTGCTCTGTTTTTCTGAATTAACGAGTTAATTTTTCATGAGAAAAAAATTGCTTTGTTTTTCTGAATTAACGAGTTAATTTTTCATGAGAAAAAAATTGCTCTGTTTTTCTGAATTAACGAGTTAATTTTTCATGAGGAAAAAAGTTTTTGCTCTGTTTTTCTGAATTAACGAGTTAATTTTTCATGAGGAAAAAAGTTTTTGCTCTGTTTTTCTGAATTAACGAGTTAATTTTTCATGAGAAAAAAATTGCTTTGTTTTTCTGAATTAACGAGTTAATTTTTCATGAGAAAAAAATTGCTTTGTTTTTCTGAATTAACGAGTTAATTTTTCATGAGGAAAAAAGTTTTTGCTCTGTTTTTCTGAATTAACGAGTTAATTTTTCATGAGGAAAAAGTTTTTGCTCTGTTTTTCTGAATTAACGAGTTAATTTTTCATGAGAAAAAAAGTTTTTGCTCTGTTTTTCTGAATTAACGACTTAATTTTTCATGAGAAATTTTTTTGCTCTGTTTTTCTGAATTCAACGATTTTAATTTTTCAAATGAACATTTTTTTAATTCAGAAAAACAGAGCAAAAACTTTTTCTCATGAAAAATTAACTCGTTAATTCAGAAAAACAGAGAAAAAACTTTTTTTCTCATGAAAAAATTAAGTTGATTCAATTCAGAAAAACAGAGCAAAAAAAAATTTCTCATGAAAAATTAAGTCGTTAATTCAGAAAAACAGAGCATAAACTTTTTTCTCATGAAAAATTAAGTTGTTAATTCAGAAAAACAAAAAAAAACTTTTTTCCATGAAAAATGATCTCATAATTCTGAGATAATTAACTCGTTAATTCAGAAAAACAGAGTAGATTTTTTTTTCTTCAAGTGGATGCAATACGCCACCGTCAGACCCAGTACGACTTAGTTGCAACTTATTTTCCAGGAAAATCTTTTCATTTGACAAATAGCTATAATAGTGTGGGATAAAGGCCTGTTCACACCAACACAAATGTCCCACATGAAAACTCAAAGATTTTCGCAGACAGTTTGTCCGATTCAGGGGTGTGTTTCCCGAAAGCATTCGTTAGCAAACTATAGTCGGCAAGTTCTGTCGTTATCAGCAGTTCAACGAGTCGGTGTTTCCCGAAACCATCGTTTCAACGAACATTCGCAAATCATCGCAGAGTTGTGTGTGTGAGCGACAGATCTCGACCTGTGTTTAGAAGCAGTTTCTAGATTACATGACATGTGGACTCGAAAAATCCTGATCTTTAATTGTTTAGTTGGTCTCACATGGCGTTGAATAATACGGGGAGGCGGGGTTTGTGAGCTATACTGGGACCGGCCACTGGGGGGAGATCGAGACGCTCTGGCTTCACTTTACAGGGCTTGTGCGGCACGCTAATTCAAACGCACATACCTATAACTAAACAAATATTATGCACCGGTTTCAACAGATTCACGTTTTTGAAGTTTACACGGATATAACGTTTTCCAAAAATTAAGACTTGCACCTTGGAACATATTTCAAGGTTTTCATTCTCGAGCCACTAAAAACACTGTTGTTGTGCGAATGAGCGGCCGGAACGTGTCAAGCGTCTTCTGTTAGATCGGTGTCGTGTTCAGCGGCCCTAAGTTAATAACTAATGCTCTTTGCAATGGAAGCGAGTCAATAAAAACTAACTTTTGCTGGACAATTACTTTATTCTAGATCTGCTGTAAAGCCAAATCTCTGTTACATTAATGTCCAATTATCTCCGTAAAGCTGCTTTGAAACAGTCCATATTGTTAAAAGCGCTGTATAAATGAAGGTGACTTGACTAGACTATACCGTGGATAACAACAATGCAATTTAGACCCGGGATAAAAGCCTGCGCACACCAACACAAATGTCCCACGACTCTAAGATTTTCGCAGACAGTTTGTCCGTTCAGGGTGTGTTTCCCGAAAGCATCGTTAACCAACTATGGTTGCAAGTTCTGTCGTTATCAGCAGTTCAACGAGTCGGTGTTTCCCGAAACCTCCCGAAAGACCTGTTTTTATTTAGAATACATATAAATGTAATTTATGTATTTTAGTTTGTCAAGAGATTTAAAGCCACACCATGCAACCTCTGATTTGTTTTGTAAAACAGTGACCTCTAGAGCCGCTGTTGTGTACTTGCACTGTCGTAAATAACTGTTATTCCCGTTACTGCATATACTGAACTACTGTCAAGTGTTAGACTGCTTTATAATAATAAAGTTGCCTATCGCGTTTGCTGGCTTATAACGTTTTACATGATTTCAGCAAAATCAGAAGTAAATAGCCTATAGTGTAGGACTAATGTATAATTTCTTTTGTGTTTTCAATTGTAATGTAAATATTACAAAATGTCAGATGACATCAATAAAGTTAAATGTACGTCGTATTATTTCATAACATTGGCCGTTATGGTTTCATTTGACATGATTATTACAATTTATCATAATAGCAAATTGTGTTCAATTATTTACAACCTCTAGGCTTATGTCCTAATAATTGTGTGAGATATTGACTATGTACTCAGCGATAATCGCAGGAATCAACATCATGCAACAGCGACAAGATTTAATTGATTCATAATCAACACAATTTGCATCGCAGCATCGCAGTTACAATCCAGCGCTGCTTTTAAGCTCGCGCCAATCGAGAGAAAGCCCGACCAAGTGGACTCTTGTCCGGTTTCTAGCACGGTCCGTAGGGTTGGGTATCGTTTGAATTTGAACGATTCCTGATTCCGATTCCTAGTTTCCGATTCCGGTTCCTGACGATTCTCGATTACGATTCTTTTAAGAGGCAGGGTCAAAAAGTTTAGCTAACCTTGCTAACCAACGGTCTTTCTGAAGGAATACTCCTTTTGTCACAAATGTTGCATTTTGCCGAGATTTCGATATTTTTAGAAAAGTGAAGCCACACTTTGGACCGTCGACGTAAGCTACTCATGTTCGACTCGCACGGTTATGCCAACACTTCCGGTAGACGCTTCTTCGTTGGTGTTGTTCAGCGGTTTCTTCTTCCGGTCAACAGACTGTGAATATCGAAACTCAGGAATCAAAATTCGATTTTAACTTTTGAATGATTCCGGGAAAAACGAAAAGTTAGTCCCGGTTCCAATCGATACTCGATTCTCAATACCCAAGCCTAACGGTCCGATTCTCTTTCCCTTTTTCTGGACATTTCTGACCAAGTTTTCTTGGATGCGCGCAAGTAGCTTCATACAGTATGTTGTTGCCGTTGCCAACAGGGGGAAACAAACAGTACTTAAACTTAAAGCCCTGTTTGTATCTGTATCTTTATGTTGAATTTATTTGTCCTGTTGTCACTTGTTTATAAGTTTAATAGCCTCTATGCACAAACCCTGATGGCGTGTGTCCGAAGAATCTCAGTCAGCGTCTCTACTTCCGGAACGTTCTGCAGGCCAAGTGTATAGAGGCAAAACTTTAATAAAATCAGAAACGCTGATTCGCTAGTCGAATTTCGTAAGATAGGAGAGAATATTAACCCTCAAAGTTGTTGATGTAGCTCGAAATATATAATTTAAATTATAGTAAGTGATCTTTTTTAGTAAGATACCAAAATAAACAAGATTTGTGCATTTTGTTTGTTAATTGTCATGTATGACAGTTGTGCATCTAACATTATACAAAATCAGTCATTTTGATCACAAAAATCACACAAAATATCGGGGCTAATACATACCGTATGCCACCATTTAACCCAAAAAATACAGAGACATGATTTATCACCATATCGGCAGCCCTATTCAGTAACAAGCGAGTTTGTTGACATGTTTATAGCAAGCGATCTTGTTTTCACATAGAAGCGAACTTCTATTTCAGTGCTCCTGAGGTATGCACACAGAGAGCTATTATGAACTAGCAATGCATGAGCCAAGCATTCGGGTCTTCATTTACGTCCTGCGCTCTGACCTGAGAGATGAAACATCTGTTTCTCTCGTTCCTGACTCCAGCTGACATAACAGAGCCGGCATTCCTCTCACGCGCATACTCTCGCCTGCGCAACTATGCACTCCCATGCTCCCTATCTTTAGTCTCGCAATCCGTGTAAACAGGTGGAGGTGTACGCGGACGTGTTTAGTACGCTCATAACGGGAATCTGGACACACAGCGAGAACAAAAGAGAGCGCCGCTGAGGGCCGAAGGCAGTCATGCGGAGGAGAAGCTCAGGAATGCTAATTTTCCTTCAAATAGCTCCCATTCCCCAGGGCCGAGCGGAGCTAAATAAAGTGTGAGGAAACGAGACGGGATGAATGCATGGAATGAAGGTTTATCACCGAGCGCAAGTTCTGTTTAGTTTAGTTCACTCAGACTCAACTCTGTTTCCTGTCAGCATATATGATCTGAACACACACACACACACACGTTTGGGATTGGTACGATTGTACTGTTGTTAAAATAAGCTCTTAAGCTCACCAAGGCTGCATTTATTTGATCAAAAATATATATATTATGAATTATTATTAAAATTTTTATTTAAACATTTTAACCCCTAAAACCGTATTCTGGGCAAATGTGGGCAAAATAGTTTTGATGTATTTTTTAAAAATACTTCCCTTGAAAAAAAACCTCCTTAATCTTGTATTTGGGTCATAAATGGGCACCCATAGAAATGAATGGGAAAAACTGTAATTTAGAGCATTCTAAAATAAGCCAAAATAAGACACCAGGTGACAGCAAAGTCACTTCATCTTTAGGTTTTAGCTCTAAGAACCTATTGGAATGATATTTTAATGAAGTTAAAAAATTAAAATAATAAAACATAAAAATATGCATAATTTACATTAAAAATATGGTACTTTTTGAGGTAAATCAATTCAAAAATACCCCCAAAATATAAAAAAACAACAACACCATAAATGGATAGACTTTATCGAAGACAGTGATATAACATTTATAATAAATAAAAATCCACTGTGCCCACATTACATAAGGGCTATAAAGTGAATACGGTTTGAGGGCTACAAGGTAATTTATTCCTGTGATGGTAAAGCTGAATTTTAAAGAACAGCATTAATCTTTTGTAACATTATAAATGTCTTTACTGTCACTTTTGATCAATTGAACGCACCCCTGCTAAATAAAAATATTAACTTTGTTCATTTCTTTCAGACCCCAAACTTTTGAATTGTAGAGTTTAATGAGCTTTCTATTTCAGATACAGTAAATAATATTATTTTGAACTTTCTATTCATCACTTTCTTTTCTATTCATCATGGTTTTCAACATTGCTAATAATCAGAAATGTTTCTTGAGCATCAAATCAACAAAACTCCACTTTGATCAAAGGAATAAATTCCATTAAGATATATTCAATTAGTAAACAGTTATTTTAATATTAATATTACGGTTTTTGTATAATATTTTCTATCAAATACGGTAAATGCAGCCTTGGTGAGCACAAACTTTACCATTGATCGGCAGTGAGTGTATATATGCCTGAACCACAAGCTGAAACCCAAATCCCTCACACAGCACGGACAAAACGAGATGACATCATACACTGGCAGACCTTTGTTCCTCAAGACTGAAATATGACATCCACTCCAACACACACATACTGGGTGACGTCAGGTTGATTGGGACACTTTTTCCCATTGAGTCATCTCAATGGCAAAACTGGTCCCAGTCAATCTGAACTCATTCTATATTTACACACTAGCAAAAAACATGGACAAATAAAATAGGGCAAAACCACGAGAGTGAATATATCCAAGTTTTTATATGATTCATATTAACAGACTGTTTGAAACAAATTTAAAGTCGCCCTCTAGTCAACAATTGTCATTGCTTAAAATGCACCTTTTATTACCAAAATGACTCAATTTAAATGTTTTTTCCTTGAAAAAAAAACTTCATGCCTTAAAATAGCTTGAATGTAACTATGAATATGCAAATGAGCCTCGCCTCCGCTCGACTCTTTCAGCTCAGACTTACAGTATGAATTTACACATGGTTTGTCTAAAGCACATTAAAAACACCACATAGACATATAAAGAAGCTGGATTGTCACCACAGGGGGACTTCAGAGAGTAAATCATCACTGATTTCTCAGTGAAATGTACAAGATGAAGGCAATGCAAGTGTACAGTCAGATTGCATATACAGTCCAACCAAAAATGATTCAGACACCAGATATCATTTTTGACTTTTTTTCACTAGTGTGTTTAGGACACTATAGTTCATTTATGTAAGTGAGGAGAGCAAAATAGAGTAAACTGTGGCGTATTATACCCAATAATTCTTCATACGGCGACTACCAGTAACATTTATAAACATGTGTGACCAAAAGTTATTCCTCCACTTTGAGCTGATCATGGTTTCTTCAGTGTGTTTTCTGTAATTGCTAATGCTCTTCTTACACACACACTGAACAACATGAAGCATTGCCTGGTCACTGGTTGAGCTAAACTGGTATCATCTAATTGTGTCGTTCAATTTAACATCTGACAGATATTCAACATAATTCATGTGTGAGAGTCGAACAGAAGGACAAAACCAGTCAAATATCCACTGAGTTCTGCTCATAATATCACTATTTCCTAAACTATAGCGAATAAACTGAGATAATCCTGTGGCTCAGACAGTAGAGAGTTGGCACATGGGTCATGGGTTCAATTCCCAGGGAAAGCAAGTAAGAATGTATGAATGTATATGTGTGAGTGTGAGTCCAAATACATATATGTAAATGTGAGAAACATTAAACATGTCTGAATAAATGTTGGTTTGACTGTACATACACATGAGGATGTAACCTGACGAGTGTGTGTGTGTGTGTGTGAGATACTCACTGCACGCGCTACAGGTGAAGCAGCCGTCATGATACAGGCTTCCCATCGCCTGACACGCCTGACTCGGCTCCATACACAGCCTGACTGCACTTCACACAACTGCCTGCGGAAGACCAACAACACACACTTTCAATTTCATTCTATATTCCATGTCATCAATGTATGAAATTACAGTTTAGATGCAATAATTACATTTATTTGTTTTTTCACTAGTAAATTATTTGACCAGGCCAGTAACTGACTTTGCAACTAGGTTAATTTTTACATTTGTATAATTCCAAATGTATGTGTTTTTTTCTTCATTACTATACAACACTAATGCCAAACAGCCATATTGTTGGATCAGGGATTTTCCTATTGCTAAGTCCTGTTTCCAGCCACAGACCCCCTTTAAAGCATTTTAGAAACTAATTGTACACTGAAGATTAGTAGTAATAGTGCAATACTGCATCATTATGCACTGTCAAGTCAAGTCTTCTTTATTTATAAAGCGCTTTTTACAATACAGAGTGTTTCAAAGCAGCTTCACAAAGTCCAGCGTAAAGGAGTAGTTCACTTTAAAAAAACTTTTGCTGATAATTTACTCACCCCATGTCATCCAAGATGTCCATGTCTTTCTTTCTTCAGTCGAAAAGAAATTAAGGTTTTTGATGAAAACATTCCAGGATTTTCTCCATATAATGGACTTCAATGGGAACCAAACGGTTCAAGGTCTAAAAGACAGTTTCAGTGCAGCTTCAAAGGACTTTAAACGACACCAGACGATGAATAAGTGTCTTATCAAGCGAAACGATCACTCATTTCAAAAGTTTACGTTTTATATGCTCAAATGGTTGCCTTGCTCTGTTCTGTGATGCGTGTTCATGATGAACGAATCTTGAATGAACAAATCTTTTCCAGAGTCAATTCGTTCATTTTGTTCGTTGAATGAACCAAATGACATGAAAAAAAGATAGGTTCATTTTAATATATAACGATAAACGAGTTCAAACAGGAGAGTCACGAATGCGCATCACAGAACAGAGCAAGGCGAGCATTTGAGCTTTTATTATTTTTACTTTATTATTTATTTTTTACATGAGTGATCGTTTCGCTTGATAAGACCCTTATTCATCGTCTGGTGTCATTTAAAGTCCTTTGAACAGTTTGCACTGAAACTGTCTTTTGGACCTTGAACCGTTTGGATCCCATTGAAGTCCATTATATGGAGAAAATCCTGGAATGTTTTCATCAAAAACCTTCATTTCTTTTCGACTGAAGAAAGAAAGACATGGACATCTTGGATGACATGGGGGTGAGTAAATTATCAGCAAAAGTTTTTTCAAAAGTGAACTACTCCTTTAAGTAAGTTTAGTGATGTTTCATTTTTGTTGTAAAAAAGTTTAGTATATGAAGAGTTCAGATGCAAAAGCCTCTAAATGCCATTTGAAATTTTCTTCTAAAATGACCATTTTTATCAAGCTTGTATATTTAAGTTCAGTAATTTTACTTAAATGACAATTAATAGGTAATCTTCATTGCCATTTAAGTGAAATTACTGAACTTAAATATACAAGCTTGATAAAAATTGTCATTTTAGAAGAAAATTTCAAATGGCACTTTTGCTTTTGCATCTGAACTCTTCATATATATAGCCGATCTGGAGAAAACTGTGATGTCATCGTCCAGCTCAGTTCAGTCCTCATGTACAGTAATGCTGTCAATGCAGATCAATAATATTGTTAAATATTAAACTAAATGTCCCCAAGCAAGCAATTATTGCACTAAAAAGAAATGCCAAAAAAGAACCGTGTAACAGTATACTTCACATTATGTTCACATTATACACACATCAGATGGTAAAGTAAGAGCTAATTAGTAAACAAGCAGACCCTTATGACCTTCAGAGAACATTACATTAAGATGAGCTTAAGATAGCAGTTCAGCTCAAGTGAAATCACAAGACTGGCCGTCAGGAAGGTGAGCCGAGAACACAAGCGGGTCTTTGTCCGTGTGTGTGTGTGTTCAGGCTGGTCTACGTGGCATGAGCTGGGAGAGCGTTTGAGCAAGCATGAGCTGAGATAACAGCGTTAAACAGACAGAGGTCTCCTCTAAGAGCTCGGGAAACACACAAAAGAGCCTGTGTTTCATCTGGTGTTCAGCAAACACATGCTAACAAGATCTGCCCACTCAGCGAAACCCGGTCCGGACGCAACAAGCTCTAGCACACACACACACAACCACATCGGCTTTACAAACAGGCTTTTCACTGAAAGAAGCAAATGAAGTAATCCATTTAAACCGAGTCTGGATTCAGTACAGGGTCACATTTAGCCGACATACGTTCGTCAATGACGTAAATATGCTGATTTGTAATCCTATTGTTCATCCAAAGTGTGGCGATTCGTTAATTCTTTCCTGATATGTCACGTTGTTTATGCAATATGAAACTAAATGACAACTGTGTGGATCAAGGCAATGTGAGCAAAATTTTCACAATAAATAATACACGTGCATTTCGGATTACAATTGGCACTACGTCCTGAAGTAAATCATATTCAATGCCATTCACGATAATATACTGGCCAACAGATGCTCATGAGCACCAGTGGCACTGGTTTACAGCACTACATCTACAATTAAACACTCAATCTGTTTTTGTTATTCACCAGCCCACATGTGCTTATTAATACATTAATATAAGTATAGACAGGCTCCTAAATTTACATGTGCCAAATACCACATGCAAATAAAAATAAGCATTGGCAAGCCGGTTTCTAACACACACATCACGAGGATAAATAATAGACTGAAGGAACTGACACACACTGATAAACACATATTAAACTGAACTGGCTCATGCAGTCGTCACATGACTGTCAGCTCAGCTGTAAACAAAATATCTGTTATATAAATACTTCACTTGTTTCATTAATGGATGAATCAGCACTTTTAAACGAATCTTGAGTGAATGATTCAATGACTCACTAATAAACTCTTCACTTGTTTCATTAATGGATGAATCAGCATTTTTAAACGAATCTTGAATGAATGATTCAATGACTCACTCAAATACTTTGCTTGTTTCATTACGGGATGAATCAGCCTTTTTAAACAAATCTTGAATGAATGATTCAATGACTCACTCATAAGTACTTCACTTGTTTAATTACAGGATGAATCAGCATTTTTTAAACAAATCTTGAATATATGATTCACTGACTCACTCATAAATACTTCACTTGTTTAATTACGGGATGAATCAGCACTTTTAAACAAATCTTGAATGAATGATTCAATGACTCACTCATAAATACTTCACTTGTTTAATTACAGGATGAATCAGCATTTTTTAAACAAATCTTGAAATAATGATTCAATAACTCACTCATAAATAATTCACTCGTTTCATTACTGGATGAATCAGCATTTTAAACAAATCTTGAATTAACGATTCACTGACTCACTTATAAATACTTCACTTGTTTCATTACAGGATGAATCAGCACTTTTAAATGAACCTTGAATAAATGATTCACTGACTCATACATACTTCACTTGTTTCATTACTGGATGAATCAGCACTTTTAAACAAATCTTAAATGAATGATTCAATGACTCACTCAAATACTTTGCTTGTTTCATCACTGGACGAATCAGCATTTTTAAGCAAATCTTGAATTAATGATTCAATGACTCACTCATAAACTCTTCACTTGTTTCATTACTGGATGAATCAGCATTTTAAGCGAATCTTGAATGAATGATTAAATGACTCATTCATAAATGCTTCACTTGTATCATTACTGAATGAATCAGCATTTTTAAAGATATCTTGAATGAATGATTAAATGACTCACTCATAAATATTTCACTTGTTTCATTATGGGAAGAATGAGTATTTTAAACAAATCTTGAATGAATAATTCACTCATTTATAAATACTTCACTTGTTTTATTACCTGATGAATCAGCATTTTTAAACAAATCTTGAATGAACGATTCACTGACTCACTCATAAATACTTCACTTGTTTCATTACGGGATGAATCAGCACTTTTAAATGAATCTTGAATGAATGATTCACTGACTCACTCATAAATACTTCACTTGTTTCATTACTGGATGAATCAGCACTTAAACGAATCTTGAATGTATGATTCAATGACTCACTCATAAATACTTCACTTGTTTCATTACTGGATGAATCAGCATTTTTAAACAAACCTTGAATGAATGATTCAATGACTCACTCATAAATACTTCACTTGTTTCATTACTGGATGAATCAGCACTTTTAAACAAATCTTGAATGAATGATTCAATGACTCACTCATAAATACTTCACTTGTTTCATTACTGGATGAATCAGCATTTTTAAACAAATCTTGAATGAATTATTCACTGACTCACTCATAAATACTTCACTTGTTTCATTACTGGATGAATCAGCATTTTTTAAACGAATCTTGAATGAATGATTCAATGACTCACTCATAAATACTTCAGTTGTTTCATTACTGGACGAATCAGCATTTTTAAACAAACCTTGAATGAATGATTCAATGACTCACTCATAAATACTTCACTTGTTTCATTACTGGATGAATCAGCATTTTTAAACAAATCTTGAATGACTGATTCACTGACTCACTCATAAATACTTCACTTGTTTCATTACTGGATGAATCAGCATTTTTAAACGAATCTTTAATGAATGATTCAATGACTCACTCATAAATACTTCAATTGTTTCATTACTGGATGAATCAGCATTTTAAACAAATCTTGAATGAATTATTCACTGACTCACTCATAAATACTTCACTTGTTTCATTACTGGATGAATCAGCATTTTTTAAACGAATCTTGAATGAATGATTCAATGACTCACTCATAAATACTTCAGTTGTTTCATTACTGGACGAATCAGCATTTTTAAACAAACCTTGAATGAATGATTCAATGACTCACTCATAAATACTTCAGTTGTTTCATTACTGGACGAATCAGCATTTTTAAACAAACCTTGAATGAATGATTCAATGACTCACTCATAAATACTTCACGATACGATCGTTGTTTGAAGCACCAAATTACTTCCGAAAGGGATTTTCTTCCGTAGAACATCATCAGTGTTTATATCTAAACTTTACATTTTTTATCCCAGCACTTCTGTAATAATATTAATATTCGTAACACAGAAATAATGATACTGTGTGGTTGAAAAATGTTGAAGCAGTTTCATACCTATAGATAACGGCTCCCTATGGATCAGCGCCAACGCAGATCTGAATTAATGCTTTTATAAAGGTTTAGACCTAGTCGAATCATTGTCATTTAGGAATGAGATCATGTGGTGTTTGAATTGAGATTGAGATCTTTTAACGTTTGAATGTGCAGCTCTACGGTAAATGTTGAAGTAATCTTACATCCCCATGAGAAACAATTACCGCATGAATAGGGCTTAAAAATGATAGCAGGCACATTTTCCAGCATTGAGACGTTTGCCAAAAAGCAATTCTGGACTCAGAAACAGTCATTCAGGAGAGCAGGACATGAACTCAAGAGCTATGGGACAGGAAGCCAAGAATCCTAGACAACAATTAAGATAAAGCCATCTAGTCGACAGGAAGATTAAGGAATCCTTCATCAAAAAAGGCACAGTGCACAAAGCATGAATGTGTGTCTGCTGCTGCTGGTGTGTGTGTGTGTGTCTTCCCAAACTAAACGGAGCGGTCGGGAGTGGCCAAGCGTAACCCATCCAGACGGGGGACGCCAACCATTCGTGTGTCAACAGAGGCGAAAGCACCAGTAGACTTCACTAAAGTCTTGTCATTCATTAACATCTCTTTGTCCAGGTTTAGCTACTCTAGAATCCAGACATTCCTGACAGATCCTGCGGTGTCACAGCTGTCAGACTATAAACACCAGCTCAGCATCCAGGACACATCCACAGGACACAGGTGGAAGCAGAAACACACTCCAGTGCCTTTTGGATGTAAACAGAATAGCTTGGTCATCAGTACACTGTCCAATGGCAAGTGCCTATAATATTACACTACTTAGACTGTGAATCTTAACCTCATGCACGAGCTGATCAGTTTCCTCAAAAGAAAAGCGTTCGGTTTTTCCGCTTGCAATCCGGGCCATGCCACGAGCGCAACTGGCTTTTAAAGGGAATGGGAGAAGAGACTCTGACTTTATTTCACAGTATGCCTAAAACACACCTATTACTCATAAAGAGAATAGGGACAACTCTTTTCAGACCATGCGCCGGAAGCGCCCGACCATTTTTCCTGTTGTTAAACTAGCAAAAGTGGATTCAAGACGCGCCATAAGCGCACTTACGCCACGTGCTAAAGCATTTCACTTTTGAAAAAACTTTGCTGATAATTTACTCACCCCCATGTCATCCAAGATGTCCATGTCTTTCTATCTTCAGTTGAAAAGAAATTAAGGTTTTTGATGAAAACATTCCAGGATTTTTCTCCATATAATGGACTTCAATGGGAACCAAACGATTCAAGGTCCAAATGAAAGTTTCAGTGCAGCTTCAAAGGACTTTAAACGACTCCAGACGATGAATAAGGGTCTTATCAAGCGAAATAATCGCTCATTTCAAAAATAAATAACAAAGTTTAAGTTTTATAAGCACAAATGCTCGCCTTGCTCTGTTCTGTGATGCGCGTTCGTGACTCTCCTGTTCGAACTCGTTCATTGAATGAACCAAATGACTCGAAAAAAGATTTGTTCATTTACATTTTTTAAATGACCAATGGTTTCGCTTGTTAAGACCCTTATTAGTCGCCTGGTGTCAGTTTAAAGCCCATTTGAACAGTTTGCACTGAAACTCTCATTTGGATATGAACCGTTTGGACCCCATTGAAGTCCATTATATGAAGAAAATCCTGGAATGTTTTCATCAAAAACCTTAATTTCTTTTCGACTGAAGAAAGAGAGACATGGACATCTTGGATGACATGGGGGTGAGTTAATTATCAGCAAAAGTTTTTTTAAAGTGAACTACTCCTTTAAGACCATGCACTTAGATCCTTAAAATAGGACTTAAAATGATATTATACGATTAACGATTGGATTCTGGGTAAAAAAACAACAACACTTTTGTCTATTGTTAGATGTGAGATCATGTTAGTAATGATGCTATATAACTTTATTTTTAATAGCCAGGTGCATTAAACATACAATATTTCCATGGATAGATTAGAATATCAGTGCGCTTTCCTAATCCTACACTAGCCTGACTTTCCTTCACAGAATAGTAAGAAAAGCTCTCTTTGTTCTTTTTTATACAGCGTATTTTATTACACACCTCTCTTATTTTAAATGCTACAGATAATTCATTCATTCATAAAATAATTAATTCAAACCAATTATTGAGAGAAAACTCCAACAATTAATGATTTTTGCATTCCCATTTGCAAAAGATAAAATCCACGATAGCATTTCTATGACTTTCCAAAAGAGGGAAAAAAATAGGTCTAACCGAGAGAAGAAAAATATCATAAAAATAGAAAGATGAATTTACATTCACTCCGTCCCTTTGGTATATTAGAAACAAAGGAAAAGTTTAGTCTAATTAATGTAGGCTTCATAACTAAAAACAGCATTTTTATAAAGATATTTGTGTCTGTGGCACATCATCACAATCTGGGAGTGTTTATCACAGCTTGTAAATGTTTTAATGTATATGTCTATAAATGAATGTATATGTGTGTATTGTAATACGTACATGTTTGTATGTCTTTTAGGCTATTAAAAATAAAAATAAGAAATTGTTCTAAAGTGACTTGCCTTGTTAAATAAAAGTTAATTAAATCAGTTCAAAGGGTTCATTGGTGATACTTAGCTCACACCATTTTCTTTTTCTTCAGAAAATATAAATATCTAGTTTTAAAAACCATTGTCTGAATAACACTTGTTATGGCCTGAATGATATTTGACATTTTCAAGGTTTGAGAGCTCTTAAAAAGAAAACGTGTGGGGTTGACTATAAAAGCAATGCACTTTAATCACCCACTCCTCAGTTTACGTAAAAATCCTTGATTTGTTCAGTTCATGCAAGGCCAAATGCATTATTTGTGACACAATCTATTTCCTGGAGTGAATCAGAGAGCCTTTCGAGCCTGAGTAAAGTACAAAGGTCGTGGATGTGAGCGGCACAGCATGTGTTTAATGGTTAAATTTAAACCAGCTATTTCCCAGTGATCACCACGCATTAACAGCAAATGTCCAGACACATTCTTAAAGGGATAGTTCACTTTGAAATAAATTTTTGGTATGTTTTATCTTACCTCAGAGGGCATACAAGATGTAGGTGTCTTTGTTTCCACAGTATTTTCAATTTTGATATTTTTAGGTCAAACCGTTCGTGTCTGTCAGTCATATAATGGATGTCTATGGTCACCACCTCAAAGAGCTGTGAAGATCTAAACATATTTAAATTAGATATACAGGAAATTGCAATGGAAGACGATTTCGATATATCAACAGACAACATTGATTTTTTTTCCGCAACCACACGAGAGATCACTTCCGGCACTTTCCAGTGCTTGCGGAGACCAAAGCACCCGTGCTTTCAGATCACTTGGACGTGACTGTGATTACAAAAGGTAAAAACGATATAAATACTGTTCGTTTTCTCACACAAACCGCTCTGTTTCGATGTCTTTGGCCATCAATGTGTACTTACATTTACGAGTCATTAAATCATGTTTAATCTGGACTTCTCTGTGCATGCTCTTTGAGGTGGTGACCATAGACCTCCATTATATGACTGACAGACACGAACGGTTTGACCTAAAAATATCAAAATTGAAAATACTGTGGAAACAAAGACGCCTACATCTTGGATGTCCTTGAGGTAAGATAAAACATATCAAAAATTAATTTCAAAGTGAACTATTCCTTTTAAAGGACATGTTTTATGTGTCCACGTAGGCTTAAGCACAAGAATGATCATGTTTGTAACTATATTGTGTATCGGTATCTTTTCTGCAATCACAGTAATACTGAAGATACTTCCCACATTATGAAGGCTTTGTGCTTTTCCAGCAAGTGCAGCTTGGGATCACGTTTTTCATCAGAGAACTATTCTACACTGATACATCAATGCACTGACAGTAAACCTCTCAGTGATCTGTTTAGTTTCTTTGTAAAAAGGAACTGATTCATTTTGATGTTTTTCAATCTACTATGTAATACATGAGAGCAAGGAATATCAAGACAAGTTAAAACATCAGAAAGCACTGTCAAGAACAGTGAAACTGGAACATACGCACATCAGATGTCAACATTTGCCACCAGTTAGCCAGTAAAGCCAATACTGAACTAGTTTAGGAACAAATGCTCATTAATACGGTCCAAATGAGTGTGTCCTGTGTCATGTGGTGAGTTGCACTCAAAGACCACCCATGACTTCTTTACGTATTTTAGAAGTCTGCCTAGGCACCAAACTGCTCGTTTTTATGGCCCTCACTTCAGGATGCAGATGAAAAGTTAGGCTATTAGAACACGGAAATTAACCATGACCTAAAGCCGTAAAGACATTGGGCCTCATTAGTGAAACCCGAGCAGAAGGAATTTTTATGTAAATCATTTTTTAAACCGTTTTTGACGTAAATTTGCGGGATTCGTGAGTGTTACGTATTTTAAAATGTTTAATTGGTATGAAATTCAGCGCGCATAAAAAGTGGTAACGTGGAAAAAAATGCAAACTGACGACACTGAATTCCTGATAATACTATGCACCATATTTAATATTTCATGAGTTTGTTTGCCCAAATAGGTAATATTAACTCTTTCCCCACCATTGGCGGAATTTTCCAGCTTTCCAATGTTTCACTCGTTATACGGTAGGGGGCGCTGTTCTAAAATCTTCTAGAAAGATTACTGAATCTCCTGATCAAAACACAGGGAAAGAAGAAGAAGAAAAGCTGAAACAAGCGATATCCAAGGGTGTAATCCACCAGCCGGGAATCTGAAGCTTCATTTGGGAGACCGCATTGTAGCAGACCTTCACCTGCTGTTAGCATGCCATTGACTCTCATTCATTATGGCGTCAGCTTTGACAGCGGATAACAACTTCTCACATCTGAGCGCGATCTCCAAAGACACCATTTTGTCCATTATTTATTTCTTGAGAAACACGACAATGTATAAAATGCTCCATTTCTTTGTATCTTGCGTTATGGGCCCCGTCGAAGCCGTCTTTGTAAAAATAAGCAAACGATTGGCGTCATAACCATGTGACTCTCTGTCGCGCAGTAGTGACATTAATGTATAGACAGGGAGGAGAAGCTCATGGGCAGTCTTGGAGGCATAAAGTCAAGAGAGAAGCCCATCAGATAGAGAGTGTCCATAAAAGCAACGGATTAAATATTTCAACAACAGATTTGTTTCAGATTTCAATTCAGATTTGTCTCTGTACTGCTACTAGAAGGTCAGAACGGTTGCTCACGTCACATCTATCGTCGTCTAACTTGAGTTTTAGCCGGCGCAGTCGCTCGGCTATCAGGAAGTGAGTGCTTCTATTGGGCTTCAGCTTTCTCCATTGAAATCTATGGAGTCACTGTGTCCATTTGTTTTACTGTCTATGGCAATAATATCATCTGTAAACAGATGCATGTAAAATGATGCAACAACATACCATACCGTTTATATAACCGACTTAATGTTGCTGAATGAAATGTCGGACCCATTGGGAAGTTGATGGACTTGATCTAATCCATCTGTGTTTTGATCATCGTTCTGAATCAGATCTGGATGTACTCATATATTTAACAAGCAGCAACCTTACGTTCTCTCTCTTGAATCCTGCATGGAAGTGACTTAAACTGCACTTCATCCCCTGGCCACTAGAGACAGGCTCTAAAAGAGAGTCATTCCCATAAACCCCCATGTTAAACATGTTACATCAGAATAAAAAACATGTTTACAACCTGGTACAAAAAGTGGTTTTGGTCTCTAATGCTAATTTTGCCCTTCATGACGACTGTGAGGCGGGGGAATTATTTATAACCCATCCGTTTAAATTATATTAAGCCTTAAATTTGTGCATAATTAAGGGCGTGGCCACTTGAGTGACAGGTGGATTGCCACTGATGTCACTAGCCGTTTGTCTGTTAGCGTCACTGTCACTTCAGCTAATCCGCCGCTCTGCCTATTTCCGGTTATCCGGGAGTGACGAGATGTGCGACGGCCGGCTCCGCCGACTTTGGGCTTCAAAAATGCTCTTCAGAAACATACGGGTGACATACATATGGTATTTATTTAGTCTATATTTACAAAGTTGCATGAATGAGGCCCATAGAGTGAAATGTACTCTTAGTGAATTTTGCATCACAGTAAAAGGAGACCTGAACACAAATTAAACATATTTCGGAAAGATATGAGATAGATAAACAACAGCAATTTTACACGGTTTTTATTTCGAAATTATCCCATATTTCCTGCAAGATTTCTTAACTCTCAACCAACAAGTAATTTTACTATTGAGTAAATGTAAACTAATGCTAACATTGAGCATTAAAGATAATAAAATACCTTACGTGTTTGGTTTTGTGTTATAGCCTGACGAAGAGATATTTGGTAGGTCTTTTGCAGAGGCGAATGTGAATGAATATAGATTTGTTTTTCAGGCCCATGGGGCGAACAGGAGTGGCAATGTTAGTTTAGGGTGGCTTCATACTCCTATAGACCAAAACCTAACTCAATCAAAACGTAAACAGCAGAGTCTGCCGTTGGTGATTAAACTGATCAAATAAAATAAATGAACACCAGATGAGAAAGAAAGCAAGTCCCAGGAATAGCTTCTGGAAAGGAAAAAGCCTGGAAAGGCAGGGATCTACATGGCTCTTTCACACACTCACACACAATTGACTGACTGTATGGTGCACATTGTGGCAAACCACCCACACACACACACACACACACACACATATGGAGGGAAGGTCAAGTGGAAACAGGCAGAGGGTTTTTCAATCAACAAGCTGCTAAATACAATTGCAGATGTGAGGAAGATAAATAGAAGAACACACTGGCAGTGATCACGCTTGTGCTTACCAAAGTACTCAGCCTTTGGCTGGACGTCCATCTCCTTTTCCAGGCGCTCAGTTAGAGCTTCTAACTTTATTTCAGCCACAGACGGACCCTGATCCGGCTGTACGTGGAGGGGCTGGCACGGGAGTTTGAGTGTTCGGGAGGGCTGGAAGACTCATCGTCGGGAGGCTCGACTCCTGATGTGGGAGCTGGGATTGTCGGGATACTAGGCACAGTGTTTTTGGGTTGGAGTGGCTCACATTGCTTCCCTCCATGGGACACTGGAAGTGGGGTCACTTGGGTAAGCGAAGGGGTGCCGGTGTTATGACCTGCCCCGTTTAGGCATGTTGGTCCACTGGATGACCACTGGGGAGTTATGGGTTGACTAGCGCTGGCTTGATGATATGAATCCCTGTATGTCCCTGTGGGCGATTTCCCTGATGTGGCAAAGGTTTGAGGAAAGCCTTGGGACACTGGAGAAATGGTTAGGGCCAGCTTCATGAGAGCTAGAAGTGTTGGAGAAATGAGATAATGGCATCTGAGATGGGTGACTGCTTTTTGATACCCATGTGCCAGGAGGACTGGTTGATGGTGATGCCCGGGTTGGCACTGGTATTGGGTTCACTGCATTCCCAGTTTCCTTGCTGTCGTCAACCCCTGATACTGGATCCATCAAGTAAGTCGGCTGAATGATGTTTTTGTCCTTCTGAAATATGTACGGAGTCACATTGGCAGTGCCAACCATTGGTCCAGAGATGATGGGTGGTTTGGCTGCTGCTTCAGCAGCTTGTCTATAACTATTGATGGGTGGCCTGTCTTTGGTGTAAAATGTGTTATCTGATACTTTCGATGACTTCCATTGATCCTTGCTGCTGGCAAGCTTTCGCTTCTCGATATCTCCTCTTGCTGCTTTTGCATGTGTATTCTGCTCATTTTCGAGGCAAAAACTTTCCTGGTTTCTTCAAAATCCGGGTTGTTTCCTGCATCTCTCTTCACGCGAAATAAGCCGTCCTTCGATGCTTCATACATATTCAAGTCCTCGATAAATTTACTCGCCTCAAGTCCCAAATCGTCGTATTTATCCATGTTTGAAACTGGAAACACACTCAGAAAGTAAGTTTTAAAAACGACTTATTCAAAAGTTCACGAGTTATTCAAACCATTGAAGATGGAAAACTGATGGGGAACAGCTGTTCATTTAGCTGCTACCTGTAAAAAAGAATCACTCAAACTGCAAAAAAGCACGTGAGGAGTTTGTTTACACAGATTAAATCCACTAAAATAGCCGACGCGAAAACAAATACTCCGTTAAGCGAACAATCGCGACGGGAAAAGCTTCAAGTGTGCGATCTGTCAGCCTCTGAATAAAAAAACTAACGTTAGAAAAACTGAAGACAGCGACAAAAGCAGAAAATCTAAAGAACTAACAGTAAAAAACAACGGAGAAGAGCAAAACTGCGCTAAGTTTCGGAGGCAGCTCTCGGTTTAAGTCTACCGAAACCCGACCGAAAATCTTAAATCTGGACGAGAGCTGGATGAAACTGCTTCTTTTGGGAACTCTTCTCCTCAATGAGAGAGCGATCGAGCGACTCCCGCCTCCGTGCTGCTCTTAGCTCGCGCCCAGTGTGTGTGTGTGCGCGCGCGAGTGTATATGTTACTGAAGAAGCGCGAGACCAGCTGTGCAGCTCACGAGCGCGCGGTGAGGAAAACACACTGAAGCGGGGAGTTGACTCTCACGGATCCCCATGATAAATATTCATTATCAGTCTTTGGGGTTTGGAAAACGCTTTTCGCTGTTTAGAAAGCTTGTACTTGAAAGAGACGTGTAACTATCGTGCGGTTATAGTAATTTCACATGATTAGAGTAGGCTAGATTGAAGAGAATTTGCTCACCACAGAACACATGGAATAATGCAGCACTTCATTATAAGAGAATTTGACATCTAACGTTGATTTTGAGACGTTCCCAAATGAGGACAAACAACAACGACAAAACTCTGTCCACTCGACAAAAATGCTGGGTTGTTTTCAACGGTTAAATATGGACAAACCACCGTTGTAACCGTTGGGTTAGCCCATTTGACCCAAACATGGGTTGAACGAGCCCAGCATTTTATGCAGCAGTGCATAAAGGAATTAGCCATGTTTATTTATAAGTTATGAATCAGGGCTGCCTTCATGTGCTTTGTCTTTCGAACAAGTAAAATTGGTCATTCACTTTTCTGAGTAGAAAAGTTGCTTGTCCGGAAAAAAAAAACGTTTTTGTGTGTGTTACAATTAAATATAATTTATTCTAAAGCAGTCTATTCTCATCAGTGTCTGCTTTGCAATATTGCATATTTGAATATTTATATTCCCAAGAGCAATTTGTTTACCTTTATAAAGTGTATATTAAATTTGAACAATAAATTCAGTTAGAAATAATTAAGATAGGGCTGTACCAATCAAATTAAATCATTTAGCCTACACTGAAAAACTACAACTGCGGTAAACAATGTTATGAGATTGTTTTATTTTAGGCAATATTTTTTATACAAATAAGAAATGTTGGATAGAATGATATGTTTTCATGAAACTAAGCTAGTGGTGGGGTCAGGTGACCGTGTTTATGAGTCATTGAGTCATTTATTCAAACGATTCGTTCAAATGGCAGTGATGGTTATCATTGAATCTTTGACTCAACCGATTCGTTCAAAACGTGTTGTTGGTTAACTGTATCATAGGCTTTAGGTGATACCCTAGTTATTATATTTTAATCAGGATACTTCAGTTGATTACTAAAATTCTTGTTCATTTGCCGCTTCAAATAATCCACCTGTCACGTACGAGCGTTAATGTCTGGCCCTCTGAATGTTTTACTTTACTCTGAAATTTTACTCATCCACTTATGGAAATGAGCAATAGCCATTTCCATTTTGAAGTTAATCAACCAATTATTTAATATAACAGCTCGATTTAAAAAAAAAAAAAGATTTTATTCAAAAGTTGGACAATTTAAACTTTTGTAACATTGCTGCTGTTGTTTTTTTCTCGTTCACAACATTAGATTCACATCACATGCCTCAAAATGTAAAAGTGCTCAAATACACACAATTCACATGTGTATGGTAGTTCACTTGGAGGACACATCGTCATGACCTCATCGTAAGACAAAGTAGCCAAAGCTCCAGAACAAACTATGATGGTGTGAAGAGGGAAGTGAAGTGATAGATAACGGCACTCATGTGATCCACAAGCCAAACATTCCTGAAGCAACATTATCTGCAGCCCCTATTAGCACACACACGTCCCATAACATACACTGACACTTTAAAAGTCTGAATGTCTTTGCATTGTTGGGGAAGCGATTTACTCATAAATTAAATTTGTTAAGATACAGTCAAGCCACACTTTAGAAACAGCAAGATGCTGAAACAAAAAATTTCAATAATGCACAATTTTAGCCATCTAATTAGGCAACAACGCTTCAAAGTGGAATGTAGCGGTTTTTTTGCGCTACTTGCTGGAAAAAGTAGTTCTACTGAAAAAGCTACACTGTTTTAAATGCAACTGAGCCACTGGAAAATTAAGTTAAAGGGATACTCCACCTCTGGAAAGATGAATGTGTATTTAAAATGGGTCATTTATGTAAAAGACATTTTTGAATTTGGAGTTTTCTAGACTGTGAAAAGACAGAAAATGTATTTTTAAGTGAATGAAAGACAACAACTCCCAGAATGCACTTGCTTCGCTGCCCTGAGGAGGCCACGCCTACCGGTAACAGAGCGCAGTAGTTAAACAACAAGTTTAGGCTACTAGTGAGTCTCTGTGACGAGTCTGCCTGAAAATGTCTGGGATTCGGCTTTTGCGTTTTACAGTCGCCATTCATCGTGTTTGATGTGGCGAGCTGGACGAGTGAGGGCCGCGGGAGAACGGCGCGAGTCATGTTTACTGTGGCGAGCGGGACGAGTGAGGGCCGCGGGGAAACGGCCAGAGTCATGTTTATTGTGGCGAGCGGGACGAGTGAGGCCCACGGGAGAACGGCGCGAGTCATGTTTACTGTGGCGAGCAGGACGAAGTGAGGATCGCGGGAGAACGGCGCGAGTCATGTCTGCACTGCGGCGAGCGGGACGAGCTGAGGGCCGCGCGGGAACGGCCCGAGTCATGTCTACTGTGGCGAGCGGGACGAGTGAGGGCCGCGGGAGAACGGCGTGAGTCATGTTTACTGTGGCGAGCGGGACGAGTGAGGGCCGCGGGAGAACGGCGCTAGTCATGTTTACTGTGGCGAGCGGGACGAGTGAGCAAGATTATGAAGCTGCAGACTCGGAGCCTGCATCTACAGTCCCCCACCGAGAGTCCCGCATTCTCAGACCCCTCGTTTTTCAAACACAGCGCCTCCTGCTGTTCGAAAGATCGTATAACACCCGCACACAGAGTACAGCGCACGCTTATCCAAATGCAATTAAAAACAATATGCAATATTACAGTCTCCAAATAAATGATCCAATAAATATTTGCGTTCTCTGCTTAATGCATGTGCCAAAAAAACTCATTGTTACTGATGGAAGGGATACAATTACAGATTGAACTATCTTCTGAAAAATAGTATGTGATATTAGATTGCTACAATGTTTGTTTTTTTAATTCAAATTCCAATTTTTCTTTCATTTCAACCTATAATGGTCTAATTAACATTACCATGCTAACATTACAAAATCTGTTTTTTGATATTTTGAATGTGAAGCAAAACAAATCAGAATAGACAAAACTCCAATAATAAAACAATTCTGTACTTTATTTAATGATCACCTAAACATCATCTTGCTGTAGGCCTAAAGAAAAAAATTGTTCGTGACTTTACTTTTCGTCTTCAGTTGCATTTATAAAACTCATTTATAAGTCGCTTTGCATAATCATAAAATGATATGTTGCTGGGTTCGGTAGGGCAACTCCATCAATGTATGGTGTAGGCTACCCTGGAATAGCCTACAGCTATAGCTATCAAAATATTTTCAGGGGAAGAGGGCAAAAAAACACGGCTCAAATCTTGTTACAAACTATCTTTACAAATATTAAACGGACTATTCATATGTTGTATCGTTGAGCTAAATTAGTTTTATTAAAAAGTAAATCAAACGAGTAGGCTACTACGATTCGCTAAATAAAATTGAAGATAGCCTACTCACGTTTTGGCTTAAGTTCTTCACATGTTCTTCACATGTTTATCCGATACAGTTTGATAGGAGGCGCTGTCTCGAAAAACGAGGGGTCTGAGAATGTGGGACTCTGGGTGCAGGGGGACTGTAGATGCAGGTCTCCGAGTCTGCAGCTTCATACTACTCCGAGTGAGGGCCGCGGGAGAACGGCGCTAGTCATGTTTACTGTGGCGAGCGGGGGACGGAGTGAGGGCCGCGGGAGAACGGCGCTAGTCATGTTTACTGTGGCGAGCGGGACGAGTGAGGGCCGTGGGAGAACGGCGTGAGTCATGTTTACTGTGGCGAGCGGGACGAGTGAGGGCCGCGGGGAAACGGCCCGAGTCATGTTTACTGTGGCGAGCGGGACGAGTTAGGGCTGCGGGAGAACGGCGCGAGTCATGTTCTACTGTGGCGAGCAGGACGAGTGAGGGCCGCGGGAGAACGGCGCGAGTCATGTTGTCACTGTGGCGAGCGGGACGAGTGAGGGCCGCGGGAGAACGGCGCGAGTCATGTCTACTGTGGCGAGCGGGACGAGTGAGGGCCGCGGGAGAACGGCGCGAGTCATGTTCACTGTGGCGAGCGGAATGCAGTGAGGGCCGCGTGGAGAACGGCGCGAGTCATGTTTACTGTGGCGAGCGGGACGAGTGAGGGCCGCGGGAGAACGGCGCGAGTCATGTCTCACTGTGGCGAGCGGGACGAGCGAGGGTCGCGGGAGAACGCGCGAGTCATGTTTACTGTGGCGAGCGGGACGAGTGAGGGCCGCGGGAGAACGCGCGAGTCATGTTTACTGTGGCGAGCGGGACGAGTGAGGGCCACGGGAGAACGGCCGAGTCATGTTATACTGTGGCGAGCGGGACGATAGTGAGGGCCGCAGGAGAACGGCGCCGAGTCATGTCCACTGTGGCGAGCGGGACGAGTGAGGGCCGCGGGAGAACGGCGCGAGTCATGTTTACTGTGGCGAGCAGGACGAGTGAGGGCCGCGGGAGAACGGCGCGAGTCATGTTTACTGTGGCGAGCGGGACGAGTGAGGTGGACAAATTATGACGGAAATGACGTCATAGGGTGCAATCGAATCGGATTGAGCCAAGGAATAAGAGGACAAAGGCATTGTGATTCTAGCCATTATGGTTCAAAAGCTATTAGCATAAACATGAGTGAAACTTTGAACAGTTGGTGGCGCTAGAGGGATTGAGTTGGAGACTCCAAATATGAAGACTTCTCAGACTGTCCTCTATCAGTGTACCAAATTTCATAACTTTCCCGAAAGCAGTTCTATGGGCTGCCATAGACTCCAAGTCGGAAGAAGGAGAGAATAAGAACACTAACAGATACACCCTCGGTGCTTGGCCCCTAAAAACATATAAGAGACCACTAATATGAATACAGTAAGTAACACAATACAAAAGACACAATACACAGGAAATGAATACACTAAAAATATCAAGTTCACATGTCACATCAACTGGGACAAAAAAAAAACCTTCCTCCTTTTAAAGTCAGCACATTTGAGAAATGTGGGACTTCTGGGAATTTTTTTTTTAGGTTTTATTAGTGAGTCACTTAGATAAGGCCATAAGGGACAGCAGTGGGGATCAGTTTCAGACTGCATTATGTGTGTCTCCTGCCTAACATGACGAACAACAGAGGTACTGTCAGTGAGTGTCCCAGGACGTCAATACCCTGAGGGAAAAACACTTCATGTGATGTGAAAAACTTCCTTTATGCCAGTTCCCACTCAAGTACTGAGACATATATTCTCTGATGCATTTGGAGAAGGTCAACATACAAATGAACCCTGTGGAAACCCGTGTGGTGTCAGTGTACGTCGTGTCATTGGGTTGGGCTGCCGAGACTGAGAAAATGGGGCCAAATTACTCCAGTGTTGAAATGTGATGACTCAAGTCTCTTCGCTCGCATTTCCAAAGGGAATGACGGGCATTGCTAAAGCAGTCTGACATGAGGACCTCATCATAGTCATCATCTTTTTAGTACCTTCAGATTATTGTTCTGTGGAAACAGTGTCCCGACTATTCACTGAAGAATGGAAACGTGATCTGTCAGGCTCCCTAACTTAAAATTAAAAGATAGTTCACCCCAAATTTATGATACGACTTTATCGAACATAGATGAACAAAACATTCTTGTATCTTGTCTATTGTGTGCACATATTTTCCAGTACCACGGTCATTGCAGTACATTAAGATCCAGGGGGCAGAGTTGAATCCAGATATAAGGGGCGGAGATGGGTAGGATTAGGGTGGGTGTTAAGGCTCAGGGGGTGGGAGATGGGTAATATTAGGGGTGGGGTTAGGCTCAGGGGAGGAGATGGGTAGGATTAGGGGTGGGGTTAGGCTCAGGGGGTGGAGATGGGTAGGATTAGGGGTGGGGTTAGGCTCAGGGGAGGAGATGAGGTAGGATTAGGGGTGGGGTTAGGGTCAGGGGGCGGAGATGGGTAGGATTAGGGTGGGGTTAGGCTCAGGGGTGGAGATGGGTAGGATTAGGGGTGGGGTTAGGCTCAGGGGTGGAGATGGGTAGGATTAGGGTGGGGTTAGGCTCAGGGGTGGAGATGGGTAGGATTAGGGGTGGGGTTAGGCTCAGGGGTGGAGATGGGTAGGATTAGGGGTGGGGTTAGGCTCAGGGGAGGAGATGGATAGGATTAGGGGTGGGGTTAGGCTCAGGGGTGGAGATGGGTAGGATTAGGGTGGGGGTTAGGCTCAGGGGTGGAGATGGGTAGGATTAGGGGTGGGGGTTAGGGTCAGGGGTGGAGATGGGTAGGATTAGGGTGGGGTTAGGCTCAGGGGTGGAGATGGGTAGGATTAGGGTGGGGTTAGGCTCAGGGGTGGAGATGGGTAGGATTAGGGGTGGGGTTAGGCTCAGGGGAGGAGATGGAGGATTAGGGGTAGGGTTAGGGTCAGGGGGTGGAGATGGGTAGGATTAGGGGTGGGGTTGGGCTTAGGGGGCAGAGATGGGTAGGATTAGGGGTGGGGTTAGGGATCAGAGGGTGGAGATGGGTAGGATTAGGGCTGGGGTTAGGGTCAGGGGTGGAGATGGGTAGGATTAGGGCTGGGGTTAGGGTCAGGGGCGGAGATGGGTAGGATTAGGGGTGGGGGTTAGGGATCAGGGGGTGGAGATGGGTAGGATTAGGGGTGGGGTTAGGCTTTTTAGTGTACATTTCGTTATTTGTCTAGTTACATAATAGCAATGCATAATATATTTTTCACTCAATTTATTGTATTGTGTTTTCTTATTATTTCTTTCTGTATACTGGAAGCATATGTGCATGTATGTGTACATGTGTATGAATGTATGCATGCATGCATGTTTGTGTGCATACGTGTATATAGGTATGTATTTGTATGTATATGTAGGTTATATTTGTTTATTTTTGTGGTTCCGTCAAATATGGTTTTCTCCTGTAATATCCTAATGTCTATATATATATATATATATATATATATATATATATATATATATATATATATATATATATATATATATATACATATACATTTTGTGTGTGTTTATAAGCATAATTCTCATTCAGGTTTTGAAAAATTTAAATGGAAAATCATTTAGATAACAGTTTTGGTTAGAGACATTTTCTTAAAATCTACTATTTTATGTTTAACTGAAGAAAAAGTTTTTGACCTAAATTTAGAATTCATAAACATTAAAGAACAAACTTGCTTGACATAACCAAAGGATAAACTGGCTGCTTCCCCCAGAAGTATGTGTTTTGTATGTTTTGGGAGTGTGGTTAGAGCAAGAAAAGCAAATTGTGAAAGTTGTGGTGAATGTCAGATGCATAATTCACCTTTGTTAATTGTAGTTCTATACACTGTGGGTTGTAAACACAGCACTCTGTTCTTCACTGTTCAGGGATTCGCGGTCCCTTTAAATGCTCAGAACGTGTGTTCACGTGGTACGCATGTCAGCGCCATTTTGTGATGTTGTTTTCTGCTTTCTATTAATAAAGTACACACGCATTCGTGTGCTAAAGTGAGAAGTTGTTTTCTGCGATTTCCACACTGGTGACCCCGACATTAGTCTGCTGGACGTATCCAGAGACACGACACGACCATGACCGCGAACGCTGTCACGCTTAAACTCCCAGAATTCTGGGAATCGTCAGCATCTGCATGGTTCGCTCAGACTGAAGCGCAGTTTGCGTTACGTGAGATCACCGCGGATACAACGAAATACTACTATGTTGTGTCGGCTCTCGGAAATTCAACAGCATCCAGAGTGGTGAGCCTTCTTACAAATCCTCCCGAAAATGAGAAATATGCAGCACTCAAAGCCCACCTATTGAAAACGTTTGAACTGACGGACACTGAGAGAGCCAACAGGCTTTTCTCACTTCAAGGATTGGGTGACAGCAAACCGTCTGAGCTCATGGACCGTATGCTGGATCTTTTAGGTGAGCACAGACCCGATTTTTTGTTCATACAGTTATTCCTGCGTCAGCTACCTACCCAAGTGAGAGCTGCATTAGCTAACACCACTATCACTGACTGTCGGAGACTGGCTGAAGAGGCTGACAAATTTTTTCTGGCGAGTCAAGGACATTGTGCGGCCGCGTTTATTCCCGCGCACGTCGCTACGGTGACGAGGGACGATTCCACAATCATCGGTGCGACCACTTCTCGTCGGCAGCAGTTTTCTGGTCCCCAACAGCTTTCAGGCTTTTGTTTCTATCATGCAAAGTTTGGAAGCAAGGCTACCAAATGCCGTTCACCCTGCAGTTTCGGTGGTTCGGGAAACGCCAGGGCCGGCGCTCAGTAGTGGCCATGAGTGTCGGCCGCTTAGACAGGCTGCTTTTCATCCGTGACAGCATCTCCGGACGCCGTTTTCTGTGTGACACGGGAGCACAGAGGAGCATCCTGCCTGCATCCCGTTTGGACATGGTGGCCGACAGCCACGGCCCCCCTATGGAAGCTGCCAATGGTAGCCCCATCCGCACATATGGAACGAGGTACGTCGAATTGTGTTTTGAAGGACAGCAGTTCGGCTGGGATTTTGTTACAGCAAAAGTTGCCATCCCCCTCCTCGGTGCTGATTTTTTGTGTGCACATGGATTGTTGGTGGATGTTAAGAACCATCGACTGATTGATGCTGTTACATTCTGTTCATATATGTGCACGCTCAGCAATGCCGACTCCATACGACTGTCTAGCATGCTCTCAGCTTCCGATGATTTCCACCGTCTACTTGCCAGTTTCCCAGCCCTCACTCAGCCCACTTTCTCTGCATCTGCCGTCAAGCATGGTGTGGAGCACCATCTCGCCACTTCTGGCCCACCCGTCTACGCCCGTGCTCGGCGTCTTGACCCGACCAAGCTTGCCATTGCAAAGGCTGAGTTTGCGAACATGGAACGCCTGGGCATAGTCCGCGAATCCGACAGCCCTTGGGCGTCACCCCTCCACATCGTCCCCAAACTGGGCGGTGGCTGGCGACCGTGTGGCGACTACCGGCGGCTTAATGAAATAACGACACCTGACCGATACCCTGTCCCGAACATACAGGATTTTTCTGCACACCTGGCTGGCAAGGTGATTTTTTCCAAAGTGGACCTCATCCGGGGATACCATCAGGTGCCAGTACACCCACTGGACATTCCCAAAACGGCTGTGATCACGCCATTTGGGCTTTTTGAGTTCCTGCGCATGCCATTCGGCCTTAAAAATGCTGCTCAATCTTTTCAGCCGTTTTCTGTGTGACACGGGAGCACAGAGGAGCATCCTGCCTGCATCCCGTTGGACATGGTGGCCGACAGCCACGGCCCCCACGGAAGCTGCCAATGGTAGCCCCATCCGCACATATGGAACGAGGTACGTCGAATTGTGTTTTGAAGGACAGCAGTTCGGCTGGGATTTTGTTACAGCAAAAGTTGCCATCCCCCTCCTCGGTGCTGATTTTTTGTGTGCACATGGATTGTTGGTGGATGTTAAGAACCATCGACTGATTGATGCTGTTACATTCTGTTCATATATGTGCACGCTCAGCAATGCCGACTCCATACGACTGTCTAGCATGCTCTCAGCTTCCGATGATTTCCACCGTCTACTTGCCAGTTTCCCAGCCCTCACTCAGCCCACTTTCTCTGCATCTGCCGTCAAGCATGGTGTGGAGCACCATCTCGCCACTTCTGGCCCACCCGTCTACGCCCGTGCTCCGCGTCTTGACCCGACCAAGCTTGCCATTGCAAAGGCTGAGTTTGCGAACATGGAACGCCTGGGCATAGTCCGCCAATCCGACAGCCCTTGGGCGTCACCCCTCCACATCGTCCCCAAACTGGGCGGTGGCTGGCGGCCGTGTGGCGACTACCGCGGCTTAACTGAAATAACGACACCTGACCGATACCCTGTCCCGAACATACAGGATTTTTCTGCACACCTGGCTGGCAAGGTGATTTTTTCCAAAGTGGACCTCATCCGGGGATACCATCAGGTGCCAGTACACCCACTGGACATTCCCAAAACGGCTGTGATCACGCCATTTGGGCTTTTTGAGTTCCTGCGCATGCCATTCGGCCTTAAAAATGCTGCTCAATCTTTTCAGCGCCTTATGGACTCTGTCTTGCGGGACCTGCCTTTCCTTTTTGTGTACTTGGATGACATCCTGGTGGCGAGCACGTCCAAGTCTCAGCACCTGGCACACCTCCGAACCCTTTCCGAGCGGCTTAGCCAACATGGATTAATTGTCAATCCTGCCAAGTGCCAGTTCGGTCTCTCCACCATCGACTTCCTCGGACACAGAGTCACTAAGGAAGGGGCAGTCCCTCTCCCATCAAAGGTGGAGGCAGTCACACAGTTCCCACGTCCGCTCACTGTCAAATCCCTGCAGGAGTTCCTTGGGATGGTGAATTTTTACCACCGCTTCATTCCTCAAGCTGCTCAGCTCATGCGGCCCTTGCATGAGGCCTTGAAAGGTAAACCCAAGCAAGATGTGACCTGGACTGATGACAGGGACAAGGCTTTTGCTGCTACTAAGGCCGCCCTAGCGAACGCCACCATGCTGGCACATCCTTCTCCTACAGCCCCCATCGCCATCACCTCGGACGCCTCAGACTACGCCGTCGGTGCTGTCTATGAACAGTGGGTAGGCGGTGCCTGGCAGCCACTGGCTTTCTTTAGCCGTCAGCTGCGCCCCTGTGAGCGGAAATACAGCACTTTCGATCGGGAGTTGCTGGGTCTCTACCTAGCCATCAGACACTTTCGCTCAATGCTGGAAGGCCGACATTTCACCGCTTTTGTGGACCACAAGCCACTTACTTTTGCCATGGCCAAGGTGGCTGAGCCGTGGTCCGCCCGCCAGCAACGTCAACTGTCCTACATTTCAGAGTTCACCACGGACTTGCAGCACGTTGCGGGTAAGAACAACTGCGTGGCGGACTGCCTATCACGTGCTGTGGCAGGGGCAGTCCATCTTGGTTTGGATTACGAACGCATGGCGGCGACTCAGTCCACAGACCCGGATGTGCAACTCCTGAAGACCTCAAATACAGGGCTGCAGATCGAAGACGTAGTTTTTGGTGATGCCGGCACTACGCTCCTCTGTGACATCTCCTCAGGTAGTCCTCGGCCAATCGTTCCCTCAGGATGGAGACGACAAGTTTTTGATGCCATCCATGGTCTCTCCCACCCAGGTTCAAAAGCGTCACAGAGACTGGTTGCAGCAAAGTTTGTTTGGCACGGTCTCAAGAAGGATGTTAGGGACTGGGCTAACACCTGTGTTGAGTGCCAACGTGCCAAAGTACACCGCCACACTAAAGCCCCGTTAGAGACTTTCCAGGTTCCTGAGAGGCGTTTTGACCATGTAAACGTGGACCTGGTCGGTCCTCTGCCCTCCTCTCACGGTTTCACGTATCTGTTAACTATGGTTGACAGGACCACCCGCTGGCCTGAGGTTGTGCCACTGACGTCAGTGGCGTCCATCGAGATGACACGGGCATTTATTAGCACCTGGGTTGCCCGTTTTGGCACCCCTTCGGACATATCCTCTGACCGAGGCGCGCAGTTCACGTCTGAGCTATGGGGCGCTGTCGCACAGAGTCTTGGAGTAAAACTACACCGGCACGACCGCATATCATCCGCAGGCTAACGGACTCTGTGAACGTTTTCATAGGGTGATGAAGGCTGCCCTGCGTGCCAGCCTCAAAGACAGCAACTGGGTCGACAAGCTCCCATGGGTGATGTTGGGCATCAGGACTGCACCAAAGGAGGACCTTCAGTCCTCATCCGCCGAGCTTGTTTATGGACAGCCGCTGCGGGTGCCAGGGGATTTCGTCCCTAACACCACAGTTCCCTGGTCTGCTACTCTTCAGCGGTCTACTCTATTGGACAATGCGAGGCTTTTCGCACCTGTCCCAACTTCCTGTCACAGCCTCCCTCAGTCGCACATTCCTACTGGTCTTCAGACGGCTGACTATGTTTTCATTCGCCACGATGCCCACAGGGGACCACTACGCCCACCCTACGAGGGCCCATTCCGGGTTCTGGAGACGGGGGACAAACATTTTGTGGTGGACAGGGGCGGCAAACCGGAGCGACTCTCCATTGATCGCCTTAAACCAGCTCACTTGGACATAGCTAGGCCTATTGACCTCGCTCAGCCCCCACGACGCGGACGGCCTCCTGCTCTGCCCCCACCCCTTGCTCCCCTACCTCCCACACTCCATGCCCCACACCCATGTCATAACGGGACGCAAGTTGCAGTAGGTTCTCCTCGACCTCCGGCACAGCGCAGCCGTTGTGGCCGGCTGATACGCCCACCCCCCCGTTGACTGTTTGGTTCTTTTTCTGATACGGTGAATTCTGGGGGGACGTGTGTGGTGAATGTTAGATGCATAATTCACCTTTGTTAATTGTAGTTCTATACACTGTGGGTTGTAAACACAGCACTCTGTTCTTCACTGTTCAGGGATCGCGGTCCCTTTAAATGCTCAGAACGTGTGTTCACGTGGTACGCATGTCAGCGCCATTTTGTGATGTTGTTTTTCTGCTTTCTATTAATAAAGTACACACGCATTCGTGTGCTAAAGTGAGAAGTTGTTTTCTGCGATTTCCACAAAGTAATTCTTATTTGTCAATAGATTCCTCATTAGAGTGGTTTGCATCAAGAATTTTCTTAACTTTTGTTTGCATGAAAATTGAACTTTTGCCACTGATTTTCTGAAAAAAAAAAAAAAGTGAAACTAATGTAAAACCAGACTTAATTCGCCTCAACAGAAAGCATATGTACACTGTCTGAAATCGTGCACTATGTGCCATCCACTGATGTAGGAAACAGTAAATGTGTGAAGTGACTGATTTCACCCGCAGCTACAGTACAGCGTATATTTATAATGTAGAGGGTGTAGCTTCAGATTCTAGAGAGCATTCTATTTGACAGAAAATCTGATGAGAAAGCTAAAGTGCAGAGTGATGTCATCAAAAAGCTAAAACAAAAATTTGATTTCATGGGGACTTTAATGTAATAATTTTTTTTTTGCAAGGATGCAGAAAATCAATGCAGAAGGCTACACTTTCTTGAAAACAAAAGTTAAGAAAGTTGTTGATGCAACCCACTCTAATGACCTATTGACCAATAAGAATGGCTTCCACAGTCAGCTTTTCTTGCTCTCTGATGCGGTCAGGATCAGGTATCACACTGTTGTCTGAAAGCTCAGCATGATCTCCACGTCTCCATTTCTGACACAGGTGGTGTAATGTCAGGCTAAACCTGGGTGTTCAGAAATAGCTTCGCAACAAAACACTCACGACTGGCCTGACTGAGCTGGTGCAAAAAATGTATCCAATTAACCCTGAAATCATTAAAAACTTCTTTATTTAGTAGCTATTTTCATCAGAGCATCATTTCCGAGTCTTTTTCATGTCTGGATCCCAGACTCCAGTAAGGCACATGTCATTCGTCCAGCAGAAAGTTGATGAGTGCAGTTCTGGGTGAGAGGATGACTCTCTTAGAACTCGTCCGAGAGAAGACGGGCACCCAGAGGAATCTTCAACACCAGATCCTGAACCTTCTGTGCGTCCTGAGCTCACTTCACGAGGAACAGACACACTCCCGCACGCCTTATTATTGATCTGAGGAGAAAACAGAGACAGCATTTGATGGCATCTGAAGATACATGCATTTCATACATGTTGTTTTGAGATTAATGACTACGGAGGCCGAGAGAGCTCGGATCGCGCTAACTGAAGAAAACAGAGAAAACACCCGTGAATTAAGAAAATATCTCCATCGGTTTCACAACACACGGTGTGCTTCAAACACTCACAACACCCCCAAACACAGACCACAACAGAGATGTTTCCATGGACCCCAATAAGTGACGAACTAGGTTTATTGTAGCCTATCCCATATATCGCAAAAAAAAGTTTAGCAAATACGTAACTGAACCAAGTAATGC